>CM035414.1:191658434-192235934 GCA_020310875.1 Ceratopteris richardii | reverse complement strand
TGAGAGGGATTAAAAATACGTACTTAGTTCACTTGAGATAGAGTTTGGGACAGGATGGTTGCATAAGTGGTGTCTAAAAGAGATGTGGACACTTATGGCTCATCGTCACGATAATGCACGGTACGCATTGCTTTTACGTATATATATGTGGATATGAGTATGTGTGTTTATGTATGTATGTATGTATATATGAGAGAGAGAGAGAGATAAAAGAGTGAGACTAGAGGTAGAAATACACGCATACACACACATATACATCATACATGCACATTTACACACATATACACATACATGCACATTTATACATACACACACATACATGCACATTTTTACACACACATACACATGCATGCATTTACATACATATAATGAATACACATAGACACATACACATACTCACATACACATACACATACACATACATAATCATATGTACACACACATAGACTCACATAATCATATTTACATGCATATATACATATCCACATGCATACACACACACACACAACACATGCATATACACATATAGATACACATACATACACACATGCATACACACATATAGATACACATACATACACACACATGCATACTGATATATCTATATCTCTACACACACACACACACACACACACACACACACATATATATATATATATATATATCCTGATTCAAAAACCCTATTATAAATATTCTAATTCAGAAATCCTATTTGAAAAATCCTAATTGGAAAACACTAATTTTGATATTAGGGTTTTAAATCCCCTAATTTGGAAACTCTAATTCAGCCTTTTAGCCATATGATTGAATTATATGTACACATTGCATCTATTCTTCCGATGTCCTACTAGAGAGATGTCTCTCCTCTCAACCTTATGCCTCTATATATAGCTACTCGAATCAACGAGGATCATAATATATATAAAGATATATACACATCATGTAGATACACATACATAAATATAAAATGGAGTAGATACATTATGCATCACACATACATGCCTAAATGCACACATAAATATATATACATGCATACATATTTACATGTATGTTGAAGAATCACTCACAAATTTGACATACAGACAAACATAAAGACAAACATAAAGACAAACATAAAGACAAAGAGAAGCAGAAACAAAGCATTCAGAAAATCAAGCCTTAGTGAAGGGACAAATTCATGACTGTAATATAGTTCATAGAAACTTCCAGAAATACGAGTTTTGAATCTCGGAACAAAATGTATATATATGAGGTAGAAGATCATAATACATATAGCGAAGAAAGGAAGAAGAGAGTGCGAGTAGAACCAGAATAGAATAGTGCATATACAAATTGAGAATGGTGATGTAGAAGACGCCAGAGATTGCGTATGTAGAGATGAATAATAGAACCTGAACTGTCAGGTATTCATCTGAGAGAGATGGTAAGGAATAACTACTCAGAGTAGGAGAGTTTTCCATAGCTATGAGCAAAGTGAGGCCAAGCTATTTTTGTACACATCTTCTCTAATAGAAAACACATGTTCATGTGGAAGTTTGAGCGCATTCTTTGTATGTGAAGAAATCTGAGTGATTTCATGTTACTGTGAAAGTTAGTTAACAGTTACAGTTTTCTCAGTAAATGTTTTCCGGTATATCTACAAGTTAGATCTCGCAACATAGTGTAAAGTTTTCATGAGAGATAGCTCATCTTGAAGCCAGTACTCTCAACTATAAGTTGATCAAAAGACTTCTGTGAAACGGGACAAGTACGCACAATATTGTGTCTGAAAGTAAAGACATCCAGAATTGGTGAAGTTTTTTCTCAGACTTTAGATAGAGTTCATTTACTGAAGGAAGCTCATGTATTACTTCCTTACTTCAATTACAAACGTTTGAAGTAATCACAAACATAATTATAGTTGATTCCGGTAAGATTCCGGTAAGATTACGGTGACATTCTGGTGATAGTCCGGTGAAGTTCCGGTGAAATTTCAGTGAGTTCAAAACACATTTTTTGCACAGTTAAGTAACGGAAAGATTATTCAACTGTAAGAAAACAAAGTAGTGTAAAATTTGAAGTAAATTAGTTCAAAATTAAAGCTTAAAGAAAACGTAAAGCTTTCTATAAAGTGAATTTTCAGTTTCAGAAGGTTGCTAAGCTACTGATGATTATAGAGGTGTTCTAATATCACTCTAGCTTAGTTCTAGTTGAGGCGTGGCAAGTTTCCGCAGTCTTGTTAGTAAACAAGATTTTGCCACGATATCACATAACCTCAACAAGTGGTATCAGAGCTTAAGGTTCTGAAGAGAAGAAAAGGTTCTCAAGAGTAAATGGAAGTGAAGATGCAAGAGAATTCGAAGAACTTTCACAAGAAAGGTGAGAGTTGAGGTGATCAAGAACAAACGACATCAAGAAACGTTTCGAAGTGATTCTCAAGGGTAAAGGTTTGTAAAAGGTAAAACCTTCTAACGATTACACTCACCGAAAGTAACAGAAACAATAAGATTATGGCAGATCATATCTCTATTGACAAATTGGACAGAGATAATTATCCCGCATGGGTAATGTGCTGGAAGCCTTACTTATGAGTAAGGACTTAATGATATATGTGATAGGAGAAGAAAAAAAGCGGACTTTCGAAGATGACAATCAACCAAAGAAAGAAGAGTAAGAAGCCTTGAAGCCGTGGCAGAAGAAAGATGCAACGGCAAGAGCTTATATCTACAATACCATTACAGATCATCTACTACTGCACATTAGAGGTCTAGAGAAAGCAGAAGACATATGGAGTGCATTGGAAGATCATTTCCAAAATACGACGAAAGCTAGGAAGGCTAGCTTATGGTCAAGGTTTACAACGTTCAAGAAAAAGCAAAGTCAAAGCATTAGTGATTATGTCACTAAGATGAAGGGCTTGGCAGATAGTCTTGGATCCATTGATGAAGATATCGAAGATCACAGGTTGATAGCACAAGTGCTTGCAGGATTGAGAGGAGATGAAAGGTGGAAACCTTTCGTACTCTCAACTGAACTTTCTTTAAATCATTTTGTACCAGATTTAAATCAATTGCTTGGACCAATGCTAACGTTTGAGCAAGATTTGAAGACAGATGGTGATAAAGGACATAGTTCGGCTATGTATGCAAAGAATAAGAAGAAAGGTGATAAAGGTAAAGAAAAAGATGAAGAAGAGATGTCTACTCAAGAAAATTATGCAAGAGGAAGAGGTAACATAAGAAGTAAAAGTAGAGGTAAAGGAAGAGGTAATCAGACTAACAACAAGAAGACTTGTTGGATCTGTGGATTAAGCAATCATTTGGCTCATGATTGCTGGCATAATTCTCAAGGATCAAGTCAGAATCAGAACAATAATAGTAGAGGCAGAAGTGGAAGATATCAAAGAGGAAGACAAAGCCAAAGAGGCGGATATGGTAGAGGTGGACCAAGAAGTTGGGGACAGAATCAGTCTCACAACACTACCTACTACAATTATGCAAATGATACGCAGAATGATAGTCATACAACGTTGATGATGAACTCGATAAGTATGTCAGAGAATGAAGACCTCAAGGTATTCTATATTGACTCTGTTTGTTCAAATCATTTGTCAGGAAATATAGAATTGTTATTAGAGCTTGAAGGAGGTATTTCAAATCATACAATACAAACAGATGATAACACAAAACATAATGTAAGGTCAATTGGAAAAGTAAAGTGTAAGAATGGAGCTGACCTACTAACAAATGTTTTGTATGTTCCAACAATCTCAAAGAATCTGATTAGTGTGGGACAGATAGTAGAAAAAGGTTTTCAAGTCAGGTTTACAAATGAAGGAGTATTTGTTAAAGATCCAGAGAATGGATACAATCAAGTTGTCCATGGTAAAAAGGAAGGTAGACTTTTTACTCTTAAAGTACAAGGGAATGTTGGTCAAGCCTTGATCACACATGGTGATGAGGTATTTACAGAGTTAGACCTCTGGCATAAGAGGTTAGGACATTTTAATGAAACAGGAATCAAAACTATGGTGGAAAAACAATCCGTGAGAGGATTACCAAATATGAAGAATCAACATATGATTCACAAGTGCGAAGCTTGTCAGATGGGAAAAGTCCACAGGTTACCATTTCAGAAGAAAGGGTACAAAAACGATGATGTGTTAGAACTCATACATACAGATGTATGGGGACCAACAAAAGAAGGATCTATCAGTGGATCAAGGTATTACGTTGTTTTTATTGATGATGCAACAAGATGGATAACTCTTTATGTTTTGAAAGAGAAGTCAAAAGTATTTGAAGCTTTCAGGCATTTTCATGCATATGCTGAAAGACTTACAGGACAGAAACTCAAAAGACTAAGGTCTGATGGAGGAGGAGAATAATTTTCTTGAGAATTCAATGATTATATGTGGAATGCAGGTATCAAAAGAGAAATAACTTACAGGTATACACCGCAACAAAATGGAGTAGCAGAAAGAAGAAACCGAACTCTAGTTGAGTTTGCAAGAGCAATGCTAAAGGAGAAGAATTGTCCAAACTATCTTTGGGCTGAGGCTATAAATACAACTACATATCTGGTAAATAGATTACCATGTACAGCTTTAAATGGGATGACCCCTTATGAAGCTTGGTGGGGTAAAAAACTAAAACTTGATCATTGCAAAGTGTTTGGATCAGTTGCCTATGCTTATGTACCATCAGAGCTGAGACATAAGCTTGAACCAAAGGCTGAAAAATATGTGTTCATCGGATATGATGAAAAATAGATGGGTTATAGACTATGGAGTTCTCTAACCAAACAATTTATTGTTTCCAGAGATGTGACATTTGATGAAGGAAAAAGCTGGTATACAGACAAAGAGCATAGTGTTGAAACACTTGAAGAAGAAATGAGGAATTGAAAAAGGTAAATAACATATGCAGGTAAATGGAGATGAAGATCATATGCAGGCAAGTACGTCTATGATCGGATCAGGTATGAGAAACGAAGATGGACCAAGATTTGATGAAGATGTGTATTTAGATACACATGAAGAATATGAGCTAAGAAGGTCAAACAGAGTAAGGAAACAACCAACAAGGTATTCCTATGACACTTCTTATTTGACTCAGAAAAACCATGCTTACTTAGTAAAGGAAGATGAAGAACCTCAGAATTACAGTGAAGCAAAAGGTCAGAAACAATGGGAAGAAGCAATGAAGGAGGAGTTCAATGGGTTGGAAGAGAATAAGACTTGGGATCTTGTTCCAAAACCAAATGGTAAGAAAGTGATTGGAAATAAATGTGTTTACAAAGTTAAGAAACTTGCAGATGGAAGGTTAGCCAGATACAAAGCTAGACTGGTGGTCAAAGGCTATGCTCAGATGCATGGCATAGATTATGATGAGACATTCAGTCTGGTGGAAAAGATGTCAACCATAAGGACATTGATTGCTGTAGCATCATCAAAATGATGGAAGCTAAGTCAATTGGATATAAAGAATGCATTTCTGAATGGATATATATTAGATGAAGTCTACATGGAACAACCTGAAGGGTTTGTAAGTTCCAATTACCTAGATCATGTTTGCAGAGTAAGAAGATCTGTCTATGGGTTGAAGCAAGCTCCAAGAGCTTGGAATTACAGACTTGTGAAGTATCTCAATGACCTTGGATACCAAAGTTCAAAGGCTGATGCAAGTCTACTCATTAAGAGAATAGATAAAGGTATAATCTACATTTTTATTTATGTAGATGACATAATAATCACAAGAACCTCAGATGAAGGAATCAAGGAGGTACAAAGATTGCTTGAAAAAAAGTTCAAGATCAGTGATCTAGGAAAGTTATCATACTTTCTTGGAATGGAAGTCACGTATACAGATCATGGTGTATATGTTTCGCAAGAAAGATATCTCCTAAACTTACTGAAGAAGTTTAACATGGAGAATTGCAGAGAAGCTTCAACACTGCTTGAAGTAATTCATAAACTCAGCAAATATGGTGGTGCAGAGTTTAAAGATATGAGGAAGTATCAGTCGTTAGTGGGAAGCTTAATTTATGCTACACTAACAAGACCTGATCTCAGTTATGCAGTGGGAGTTCTCTTAGAGTTCATGCATTGTCCGAAGGATCAACATTGGATTGCAGGACAAAGAGTTCTTAGATATATCAAAAGAACTGTAAAGGAAGAATTATATTATCCTTTTATGTCAGATATAAAGCTGAGCGCATACAATGACTCCGACTGGGCAGGAAGTCAAGATGACAAAAGGTCAACACATGGGTATATGATATACCTAGGAGATAAGCTTGTAAGCTGGTGTTCTAAGAAGCAACATACAGTAGCTGTATCGTCAACTGAATAAAGGACTTGTGGAAGCAGCTAAAGAAGTAATATGGATGCAGACCTTGTTCAAAAGTATGGGTATTGATCAAGGTATACCTATCATACATGGAGATAATATGAGTTCGTTGTATCTTGCAGCAAATCCAGTATTTCATGCAAGAACAAAACACATAGAGATTCAATATCATTTCCTGAGGGAAAAGGTAATGGAGAAGGAGATTGAAATAGTATACACTCCTACAAAAGATCAGATTGCAGATATTCTGACAAAGAGCTTGGATGGAGTAAAGACAAGCAGATTCAAAGAAATGGCAGGTATAAAAGAAAATAAGAATATATGAAAGATCAGAGAATGCAAATTAGTGATTGAGGGGGAGCTGTTGAAGAATCACTCACAAATTTGAGAGAGATGGTAAGGAATAACTACTCAGAGTAGGAGAGTTTTCCATAGCTATGAGCAAAGTGAGGCCAATCTATTTTTGTACACATCTTCTCTAATAGAAAACACATGTTCATGTGGAAGTTTGAGAGCATTCTTCGTATGTGAAGAAATCTGAATGATTTCATGTTAATGTGAAAGTTAGTTAACAGTTACAGTTTTCTCAGTAAATGTTTTCCGGTATATCTACAAGTTAGATCTCGCAACATAGTGTAAAGTTTTTCATGAGAGATAGCTCATCTTGAAGCCAGTAGTCTCAGCTATAAGTTGATCAAAAGACTTCTGTGAAACGGGACAAGTACGCACAGTACTGTGTGTGAAAGTAAAGACATCCAGAACTGGTGAAGTTTTTTCTTAGACTTCAGATAGAGTTCATTTACTGAAGGAAGCTCAGGTATTACTTCCTTACTTCAATTACAAACGTTTGAAGTAATCACAAACAAAATTACAGTTGATTCCGGTAGGATTCCGCTAAGATTACGGTGACATTCCGGTGAAGTTCCGATGAAATTTCAGTGAGTTCAAAACACAGTTTTTGCAAAGTTAAGTAATGGAAAGATTATTCAACTGTAAGCAAACACAATAGTGTAAAATTTGAAGTAAATCAGTTTAGAATTAAAGCTTAAAGAAAATGCAAAGCTTTTTGTAAACTGAATTTTCAGTTTCAGAAGGTTGCTAAGCTACTGATGATTATAGAGGTGTTCTAATATTACTCTAGCTTAGTTCTAGTTGAGGCGTGGCAATTTTCTGCAGTCTTGTTAGTAAACAAGCTTTTGCTACGACATCAGATAACCTTAACAATGTACACATTTACACATAGACACATAAATATATATTCATGTACACATCACATATACATGCCTACATGCACAAATGTATCCTTATACATGCATACACAATTATAAACACTTGCATATATTACATGAATACATGAATATTTTACACAAATGCATATGCATATATACATATATTTGTTGGAGTTAGATGTCTACAGAAGCACGCAAACAACACAAGGAAGAAGACATTAGGAAAAAAAGTGAACCCTGCATGGGCCTTGTAAAGATTCCTAATTTTTAGGGATTAAGCTTAATCTTGTACTTTGTTAAGGGGACAAAGTGCATTTAATAGAGCACTTTTTGGTAGGCTGAAGTAGGCTTTTTTTTAGGCTGAGCTAGGACCTTCTCTCTCTTTTGCACATAGAGAGAGAGAAAAACCACTTTCCACCTCATCAAATCCGTCCATCTTTATGAATAAAAAAATGAGTTTTCAAAAAAAGTCTCTTTTTCAGCTGTTCTTTATTCAAAATGGCCCATACTTTTATGTATATGTCAGAACTTAATTTTTTTAGTCTTATTTTTATAAAAAATACTTTAAAAACGTACTTTTCAAAATCCCTCCAAAAGTTAAGTGCCTCATCATCAAACTCGTAACTTTGGTTGCCCCAAAACATGAATTTTTGAAAAAAAACTCAATTTCCCTCTAACATACTGAAAAAAGTCATTTTGACCTATCCACATACCAAAACACACTTTTTTTCTTGCACACAGCTACTGTACTAGCCATTCCAGCCATCTCTGTGCTTCTTCCCATTCGGTGCTAGAGTTTTGGAACATCATGGTGCTCACATGTATTACGAACATGACACCAACACCAGCGCGTGCTCCTCACTCAAAGAGTGTACATGTTCGTGTTCCTACAGAATTTGCACCAACAACTAGAGGTAGCAATGACATAGATTCTCAAAATGCACGACGTGCAGCTGGAGAGAAGAATATTGATCTTTGGGTCCATGGTGCTTTGTATCCCTTGGATCCAATGGCTAATGTTCATCCTAGATTCCATACTATCTCCACATTTCTACAATTCCTTGGTTGCGGTGAAGATGGACTGCTAGGCTATTGCAAGCGATTGTCTAACCATTCTACATCTATAGCAAATTATTGGATGCAACAATGTCATCACAACCATTTCAAGATACACAGTTTAGAGAGTGCTATACACACTTTAGAAAGTGCTATCACATCTTTGGATGAGCACAATAATAGACTCCAACAAGATGTGGAAGAAAAGGAGAGCACAATTACAAAGTTAAAAGCCAATCTTACACAACTAAAAGAGACTCCACTTGGGATGAGATTTAGGAAACGACCATTATCATCTTTCAAGCTCTTTCAACTGGTGGTGGAGCACGGAAGCGACGTGTTTACACACTTAGGTATGTATTTCCTTTGTTTAGTTATGTTAAAAGACTTTTAGATTGAGATTCTTATTGTGCAGGTCATTTGTTGAAGATGCGAGTGCTTCCTCAACAATGGAGGATCAATTGAAGTTTCTGAATTCTTGTCTTAACAACAAACATGTGCTTATGATTTTGGATTCACCAATAGGAAATCACATCAAAACCCAAGTGATTAAAGGTTTTGCAGGCAACTTAGAAGATATTATTAGTCCTAGTGAGGTACAAATGGTATGTGATGAAGCAGGTGTTAATACTAGAGCGTACACTGCATTGTACAATCTTTTGAAGCAGGCTCTACAAAACAAAGGTATTTTCCAGAGCATTTTTCCATGCCCTTGAAAGGTATCTCTGAAGAAGAAGATGACCAATGAGGATGTAGCCAATACTCTTGGCAATTACCTGCATATAGAAGATGTTATGCCTGCATCCATTTATCATTCATCTACATCAAAGAAAGAGTTGAAAAACACATCTAGAAAGGGATTCATCTACACAAAGTACAACAACATATTTGTCAATTTGGAGAGGCTTCAAAAGGAAATGGTTAAATTTTACAAATCCACACTTCAAGGTATATCCATTGTTTTGATAATGACATTTATAGTATTTTTAATAATATAATGTTTGTTATTTGATGTAGATTGTGGTTCCAAACTCAAGTTTGTATTGAAGCTAGACGAATGTCAAATCATAAAGGGACGCCGTATGGAGAGACTTAGTGTGACACTCATGAACGAAGCTATGGCCCATGCTATTATTGATGATAGTGAAGAATCTACCCATCACTTTACATATAGTGTCCGATCCGAGAAAGATATATGGTGGTTAGGTGCTATTGAAGTACCTAAAGAATCCAATGATGTTCTTACATGGATTTTCAATAGGACCCCATGGATCACAGAGGTGATAACTTCTCAAATTCATGGTGCCAAAATCAATGTAGAAAGCCTTGGTGATTTTGAAGTAGAGTGGCACTTAAGTGGAGACTTAAAGACTATCAAATGCATGTTAGGGTGCAAACAAGGTGCATCTACTCTCTATCCTTGTCCATATTGCACACGAGGTTATAAACAAACAAAGAGAAAACAAAACAACATAGATGATTTAGTTGATGACACAGATGCAACTCCATCTACTGAATGGGATACAGCTTTAATGAGGTGTCCCATGTTAGGTACACCTAATCGTGACATGTCAGATAAGGATTGGAATCCCATTATTCCATTCTCTTTAGTCAATGTCCACTTTTGCACCTTGCATGCCTTCATGAGAATTTTTGATACACTATTGAAGCTCCATATAGAATACGCATTTGCCATGAAGCCAGTTGATAAATCTATTCAAGCTATAAAGAAATTGGAGGAACTTCTTGATTCAATTGGTTGTCATGGTGGAAATGCAACCCTAGTTGTTAAGAAAGTTGGAGAATCTCAAGATAGCTTGCAACAAGTGTCAATGACAGGGAATAAAGCAAGACATTTTTTTAGAAGAGGTACTAGCACTCAAAATAATGAAAGTTATGAGCTATGGAAAGACCTATGCATGATCACAATAGACAATGACTCTCAAGTTGATCTTTGTAATAAGAGAAAGAAAGTTTGGTCGAGCTTTGATAAGTTGGTAGGCTTAATGGGTCTTCACACTACAAAGCGAGGGGTGTCTACTTCAAAAACACCCGACATGGTGGTGGCCCAATGCAATCAAACTACATGGAGGAGATGTTTAATTGGTTTTACCGCACTACATTCTCGAGAAAGTTTTTTGTGGAACGACTTAGGGATTCAAAATTGGCAAAACTTGCAAGAACTATGCAACACAACATTGCCAGTGAGAAATGGAAGTCATCATTAGGTCCTCTTCATCATGCTCAGTGGCGTGCAAGGAGACAATGAGAAGGCCCAGCTTGGAAGTAAAGTGAATTCATTATTTCCCATCATGTGGTAATACCTATGATTATTGTAATCTTGGTTTCAATGTGTTATTATTTAATATATAATATTCTGTATGGTTTTAAACATGTTTTTTCCATTCTAGTGTGAACAAACAGTTTTTTAAAAAACTCTATAAATAGAGACAACTCACTTCATTTCACACTTTTTGCAACTCAAGAGAATGGCACGCGCCAAGCAAACTGCAAGGAAAGATCGCGTCTTCTTTCCTAGCCCTCATCTAGGGACACAACGCCCACCATGGTTGCAACCCCCCCAAAGACCTCAAAGTGGTTCCCAGAGCACATCTGTGCCTGTGTCACACGATGGCACACCACCTGGGAGCCATCCAGTGCGAGAAAATGAAGTGTCCAATAGACAAGAGTATTACACTCCAGGACGATCAGAGTCCATTTTCAGAAGATGAGCCACCACCAACAAGGACACCCATCAAATCAAGACCCAAATAGAAGTTGATCAGAAGGAGTGTACCAGAGAGCGAAGAAGAGTCATCCCCGAACGAGGAAAGCAGCAATCAACCACCGTGGAATGATATGCAAATTCCAACAAGCTATAGGGTGACACATGGAGGTAAGACACTTCCACAAGGACAAGGGCAAATACCAACAGAGGAGGAAAGAGAGCAAAGTCAACAACCACAACAACAACAAAATGTGCAAGATGAAGCTGGGCCCTCACATCGTGTACAAACTATCAACCACGACGTCGACCTCAATGCCAGCCAAACATACCTCCCAACACAAGAGCTCCACAAAGACGAAGGAAGCACTGCAGGGCTTTTGCAGAGATACGACACTACCAAAAGTCCGTTGAACTACTCATACCACGAAGAGCTTTTGCAAGGGTAGTGAAAGAGGAACTACAAAGCTACCAAGCAAGTCTAAGAATACAAGGGATAGCACTTGAAGCACTTCAAGAGGTAGCTGAGGCCTACCTCATCTCCATGCTTGAGGACTCTAACGTCTATGCTATCCATGCCAAGAGAGTAACCATACAACCGAAGGACATTTAGCTAGCAAGAAGAATTAGAGGAAATAACCCATGATGTGTATATTATACCCTATGATAGGCTACTTTGCGATGTAATACAATGGATAATAGAAAATTTTGTTTTTACTTATATTCTTTGTCTCTTGTTTCTCTCTCTCTCTCTCTCTCTTTCAGTCAGTTATATATGGATTCAGTTAAACATGCATGCACTTGCCTATTGTTTTGTGACTAGATATGTTCCTTTTCTACCTATTGATGTGCAACATGTCCTTTTCATACCAAAAAACCCCAGCCACAGAAACGCGGGATTCAGCCTTGCAAAATTTTTGCAGGGCTGAATCCCGCGTTTCTGTGGCTGGGGTTTTTTGTGCAATATTTGGTCTTTTGTAAGCATCAAACATATGGTAGAGATGCAATGGTATGCATAAAAGGTAATCATTGTATGCATAAAAGGTATGGATGAGATCTTTATCTAGTTAAAGCTGAGTTTATACCCTACTGGTAATCTTTGGTCCTGATTCTAATAAAACCAAGTGAAAATCTAAAATTACATACTTTCCTATGTTTTGTAGCACCTAAAATCACTAGATAAGGCCAAAAAAGCCCCAGCCATAGAAACGGGGGAAACAACCCTGCAAAAATTTTGCAGGGCTGTTTCCCGCGTTTCTGTGGCTGGGGCTTTTTTGGCATTTTTTATGCATGTAATTATACAAAGGACCAAAGGACAATACAAAGAACCCCAATTAGATACAATTTGTGGACAGAAGATAAGTTCAATTTTTTAGCACATTCATATACAAAAATAGACAAATGATGAAAAAAAAAGTTTGTATTATCAAGACATTACATCATTTCTCAACTGCCTTCAATTTCTCTACAACTTTCTTTCTCCTTTGTAGAGATTGAGGCACCTGGTAAGTCAATACAGATCTTGATAGGTATGATCAGGTAAGGGAGTTCCATTTTTATTTACATTTCAAGAAAAAAAATGATGTTTCTACTTTTGTAGCATATAATGACGAATGCATGCAAGCGCTCCTTAGCGAGTACGAATAGGAACTTCAAAATCTCCGAAGTAAAAGGATAAGAAACAAAAGATATAGACGTAATCTCAATAATAATGAGATTACAAATATATCTTCTTTCACGGATTGGCTATATAGTTGTTTGCAACGCGCCAACGCAAATAATGAAGAAATCTCAGATGAGCAGAGAGAGTTAATGATAGGTTGTGAACGAAAGGTAATTTTATTTTAATAATATTTTGTTTTTTTCATATATGTACATTAGTTTCTATTTACTAATTTAATTTCTTTTGCAGGCTCAAATGTTCACTAATATGTGGACTTTTGGACAGCATATTAGAATCAAAGCCATTGATTCTTTACGTAGAACAGAGGATTCTAGTATTGTTGCTTCTTTCAAGCAACTATCACGTGCTAGCTCAAAAGACACGAACCTTATAGATGGCGAACTTGGTTACATGGGAACTATTGTTGGTATCTACAAAATTTCATTTCGTACATTCAAATAGGTAGAAAAATTTTTATATTTCTTATGATAGAGTTAGTTATTTTTTTAAGCACCTAATAATTAGTTTTTGTTTATATATATTTTGATAGGTCATTTTGAAGGTTAACTGGTTTCGAGCTGAGTATAAAGGTATTAATTCCACATTAAGAAAGGAATTATCTAGGTTTTGGGCAATTGATTCTTCCAAGGTAATGCGATCTACTAAAGAACCATATATTCTTCCTAGGCATATTGAACAAGCATTTTTTTATAAAAATCCAGATGCTCACCCTTGGTGGCAAGTCATTCATGTTCAACCTAGAGGTAGGTCATTGTTTGAATAGTTTATTGTTAGACAGATCGAAGAAAGTCCTCTTGATGATTCACCATCAGATACTGATACATCAACATCTGAAAAAGAAATTAGAATCATTATCCGTTATAATGATACTAATCTTTTTGATGAAGAGGATAATACTCTACATGTTGATTCTACTGAGGAGGAAGAGGAATTACCAAAAATCGATATTAATCCATCAATAGATGATGCGACTCATGAGAACACAAATTTAACAATAGAAGAAATAAATTAAATCAATAAGGATAATGAAGATGAGACTATATTGATGTCTTACCAAAATGATGGCAATAATGAAAACATATGAGCAGATTAGATAGTAAATTCTACTCGAGTTATTGATCAATAACTTAAAGCTTCTGAAGGGATATCAGATAATAGATTCTTTATTCAACTTGAATATCGATGAATCCTACTAGAGAGATGAAATCGTGTTCTTTTAAGTTAGAACATGAAGCTCGAGAGTATGCCTAATTATTTTATATATAGCTTTATCTTCGAGGAGCAAATTTTTATCATGTATCTATGCATATGTGTGTGTATTCATGTGTATTATATGTGTACATGTGTTAGTATGCATATATATGTATTTCATGTATATGTATGTGTGTGCATGTGTGTGATATATGTATACATGTGTTAGTATCCATATTGTTGATATATTTAGGTAGTGATGTGTGTGAACACACTAGGACCGCCGGGGCACTTTTTTCCCTCTTTAGGAGGTTTTTTTCCCTCGGCTTGTATATACGCCTATTGCCCTAATGGGCTACTTATCTTTGTACATTCTCTAGTAATACATTCAGTATTGTGTGTTGTGCTCCAAGCTTCTTCTTCTTCCTTATGCTGTTCGCGTGCTTTCGCACACGTCTAACTCCAAGAATTGGTATCAGAGCAGATCGTCGCTTCATCTAGGGTGCCGTCGACACTCCTCCGTTTGCAGACTCAGAATCGCACGAATTTTGGTGAGCATACTCAGCGTGTTTCCCAGATCTAAGCTCGTTTCGGCCTCCGAACGCACTGTCGTAGTGCTTGTGCAGGCTATTTCGTCTTTTTGTGCCAAAGGTATATACCAATTTCTGTTCGCCAGTATAAGCGTCTCGAAGTCTGCTACAGGTCTAGCAGAATTCGTGTGGGCAGTTCTGTTCAACTTTTTGAGATACAGTCAATTTTCTGCATCAAGGTATTTTAGTCATTAGCCATGGCTGAAAGCAGTGATGTATTCCGTATGCTAGCTATTGAGGATATTGGATGGTACCAACTACCCATTATGGGCTTATATGATGCGATATGTATTGGTTGCAAAAGGATTGTGGAACATTGTGTAGGGTGTTGAAAGACGTCCTGTTACACCTCTGACTAGAGGTACTGCAAATACAGGTGCTGGAGCTGATGAAGATGATGTTGAAGATGATATTCCACAGATTCTTGTTCGTGTTGCTGTTTCTGCTGCACCTACTCGAGAGCAGATTCGTTGGGATGATAGAGATGCCCAGACACATGCATTGATAGCTTTATCTGTCAAACGTGCCATTATTCCTCACATTCGCTCTTGTAGAATAGCTAAGGATGCTTGGGATACACTTACCACATTGTACCAAGCTAGGAATGAGGCTCGTGTTGCTTACCTCCGAAAACAGTTGGAGAGTGAGCACATGAATGAAGGTGATTCTATCAATAGTTTCCTAACAAAGATCAAAGACTTGAAGGAACAGTTGATTTCTGTTGATGAGGTTATACCAAATAGCTCACTTATGCAGACCGTTCTGAATGGTCTTCCTGATTCATATCAGAGTTTTGCTTCTACTCTTCGGTTGATGATGAAAGGCAATTCAAATGCCTTGTCATTTGAGGGTTAGTCTTTGTTCTATTGCAGGAAGATCAGTCCAGGAAGAACAGGTCCATTATGCGTGTTGCAGATCAAGCTTTCCTGGCTAGTCAGAAGGGCAAAGGAAAATGGAGTTCTTCTACTAGTAAGCAGAAATCTGCAAATGCTGCATATTCGAAGAACCAAGACAAAGATGAGAAAAAATCAGAAAAGCAGAAATTGTTTTGTAAGTACTGTAAAGGGAATGATCATATCATAAAGAACTGTCCAAAAGTGGCTGCAAAAGAGGCAAAGAAGAAAGAGGTTGGAATGGTTGTTGCAGAAGCCTCTACACCAAAAACGGAGTCTGCTAAACTTGTGCAGGAAGAAGAATGGGTGTTCACTACTGTTTGCAGTTTTGACCCATCTTCTCATGAGCAGTGCATGTCTGCAGTAGACTCAGATGTTTGGTACTTTGACAGTGGGGCGACCAAACATATTACCTCGCAGCGCAATTTCTTCTCTTCACTCGAGCCTGCCCCTACAGGGAATACTGTTACATGCGCCAACAACTCTCTTATCCTGTTATGGGAGTTGGTAAGATCATTTTGACTACTTCTGATGGTAGCTCTTTCACTTTGTCAGATGCTTTATTTGTGCCAGGGATCAAGAAGAATCTGTTATCAGTTTCTGCATTAGCCAAGATTGTCTTGGTTGTGAAATTTGTTGATGACAGATGTACAGTTCATGATCTGTCAAATGGCGATGTTATTATTGCTTCTGGCATTTCATGTCGTGGGTTGTATAAGCTCATAGACTATGAAAGATCTAAAAATGATTTGGCATGTGCAGTAAATGATTCTAAGGCTATGTGAGATGCAAAGCTTTGGCATGCACGCTTTGGTCATCTGAATTTTGCTAGTTTGCTACGCCTGCAGAAATTTGAAATGGTGTCCTCTTTGCCCAAACTTGAGGCACCTGGAAAACATGTTTGTGAAGGTTGTATTTTGGGCAAAATGCAGCATTCCTCCTTTCCAAAAGATGGTTTAGTTTGGGCTACGTAGAAATTGCAGCTTGTACATAGTGATGTCTGTGGTCCTATGTAGACACCCTCTTTTGGAAATTACCTTTACTTCGTGACTTTCATTGATGATTTTTCCAGGCATGCATGGGTATATCCACTCAAAGCAAAGTCCGAAGTGTTCACGTGCTTTAAACAGTTTTTGGTTTTGGCTGAAAATCTGTCAGCATGTAAAATGGGCACCCTCCGTTCTAATCAAGGGGGGGAATATATGTCTTCTAATTTTAATGCATTTATGGCTGAATGTGGGATAAAACACCAGTGTACAGTGTTGTATACACCTCAACAGAATGGAGTTGTTGAACGAAAGACCAGGTCACTCATGGAGATGGCGAGGTGCATGGTCAAAAGTCAGGCTTTACCACATAGTTTCTGGCTTGAGGCTGTCATGTGTGGAGTATATGTACTGAACAGGTGTCCCACTAAAGCCATGCAGTCTATCACTCCATATGAGGCTTGGCATGACCGCAAGCCATCTATTGCTCATCTGCATGTTTTTGGTTGTTTGGCATATGCACTAGTGCCTGAACAACATCGCAAAAAATTGGATGATAAGGCAGTAAAATGTATTTTTGTTGGGTACAGTTCTGAAAGTACAGGCTATCGTCTGTATCATCCACAGACTAAATGCATTCTGGTTAGCTGTGATGTTGTCTTTGTGGAAGATGCTATTCAGCCATTGCTTTCATGTACTAAGGAGACATCTGTTAGCTCCAAAGACATGTATGATACTTTGATTCCTCTTTTTACAGGTGGATAGTCTAGTGCTGGTCCTAATGAGACAACTTCTCAGCCTTTGCAGGTTTCATATGATGATGTAGATCATTCCATTTCTGATGTAGATTTACATGATGCACTTGTTGATGAGAGAGTTGATATTGAGCAAGAAAAAACTATGCCAAAATGGCTGGTGCAGACTTTGCGTGATAGCAAATTAGATGCATCTTTGTCATATCGTACTCGTTCAAGCTCTCATAGTGCCTCCTTTGCATCAGATTGCTATGCTATGGCTGCGTCTAGTCTCTGTGATGAGAATGAGCCTGTTTCTTTTGATGAAGCACAGAATTCAGAAAATTGGATGGTTGCTATGCAATCTGAATATGATGCTATAATGAAGAATGGTACATGTTCTTTATGTGACTTGCCTCCTGGAAAGAAGGCCATTGGCACTAAGTGGGTATACAAGCTGAAGCGTAAACCTGATGGTACAGTTGACAGGTATAAGGCTAGGCTTGTTGGAAAGGGTTATGCACAAGAAAAAGGCATTGATTTTGATAAGACCTTTGCACCTACATGTTGTATGACTATTGTTACGAGCATTTGTGCACTTGCAGCCCATCATGGTTGGAATGTACATTAGTTGGACATTAAAACAACATTTTTGAATGGTGACTTGCATGAAGAAGTGTATTTTTTTAGCCCCGTGGCTTTGTGCAAAAAGGGCATGAAAACCAGGTGTGCAGGTTAAAGAAGGCATTATATGGTTTAAAGCAAGCACCACATGCTTGGTATGAGAAGATACATGCCTATCTGGTTGCACATGGTTTTGAGAACAGTCCAACTGAAAGCACCTTATATGTTAAGTGTGCTAATGATGTGCTTCTGATCATTGTTGTCTATGTTGACGACATGCTGCTCACTGGTCCTATTGAGAAGCATATTGCTGATTTCAAGGCTGATTTGCATGCCTCATTTGAGATGTCTGATTTGGGGCATTTGCATCACTATTTGGGCATTCAGTTTATGCAAGTTGATGGTGGAATGGCTTTGTGTCAAACGAAATATATTGACACATTATTGCAGCGTTTTGGCCTTGAAGACTGTAAGCCTATTGCCACTCCTATGGAGACAGGTTTACGATTGAGTCTTCATGATGCTAGAGATGCATTTGATGTTGTTCTCTATCAGCAGGTTGTTGGATGCTTGATTTACTTATGCATTACTCGGCCAGATATTCAGTTTGCTGTCTCACAGATGAGCAGGTTTATGCATTGCCCAGGAGTCACGCATTGGAAGGCGGTTAAGCGCATCTTTCGCTACTTGAGTGGTACTCGGCTACTTGGGTTGTTTTATCCCAAGGGGGGATCACTACCGCCAGATTCACATGTTTTTTCTTACTCAGATTGGGCTGGTTGTTATGACACTCGTGTGTCCACCAGTGGTCTTTGCTTCATGCTTGGTAGCTCATGTATATCTTGGTTGAGAAAGAAGCAGCCTACTATGGCCACTTCCAATTGTGAGGCTGAGTATAGGGCAGCTTTCACAACGATTGTTGAGTGTGTGTGGCTCAGACGCCTTATGGATGATTTGGGTGTTGGCCAGTCTTCTTCCACCACCATCTTCACTGACAGTCAAAGCGCATTGGCAGTTGTGAGGAACCCTGTGTTCCATGCTCGCACTAAGCACATTGAGGTGCATTATCACTATGTCAGGGAGAGGTTCTCTGCTAGGGAGATCAGCTTGGCATATGTGCCTATGCAAGAGAACATTGCAGATCTTTTCACAAAGGCTCTACCTAGGGAGAAGTTTGAAGCTTTCCGCAAAGTTTTGGGCTTACTTCCTTTTATGGAGTGATTTCCACATAGCTTGGCACTTCCTTATACATGAGTGCCAGCTCCTTGTTCACCGCATCACTCCCAGGGGGATTTGTTGATATATTTAGGTAGTGATGTTTGTGAACACACTAGGACCGCCGGGGCACTTTTTTCCCTCTTTAGGAGGTCTTTTTCCCCCGGCTTGTATATATGCCTATTGCCCTAATGGGCTACTTATCTTTGTACATTCTCTAGTAATACATTCAATATTGTGTGTTGTGCTCCAAGCTTCTTCATTAGGGAAAAAAATGAACCATGCATGGGCCTTTTGGATTAAGGAGTGATTAGTGATGGACCAATGAGAGGAGGGTGGTGGACACACTCTATAGCATATAAATCACTAGGCTGAAGGGGGATGAGGGGACAGGATTCCCCTATGTTCAGGTTTTGCCTCTAGAGAGAGAAAGGACTCTCGTAACTTACCTGGGCCCAAAAATTCAAAATTTTCAAAAAGTTATAAAACTCATCATAACACCATTTAATGGTCCCCCAACCACTTTTTAGGATCAAAAGTGCTATTTTTGGGTTCTAAATCAAAATCCGTGCATGAACTGAAGTGAAAAAAGTGACTTTTTCAAAAATAACTCAAAATGCAACTTTCTCCCTCCAAAACCTCACATTTTCATACCCAGGTCCCAAAAAGTCATCTCTTTCCACTACTTTCTCTCCCTAGCACACCATTGCAGCTCCTGCATCTCCATTTCTTCTCTATGCATCATCTTCTTTGAATTCCTACTGTCACTTCCATAGCCTGATCTCCAATGGAGAAACCTAAATCTCATAGACGTCCAAAAGATGAGGTTATCGCAATAAAATGTCATAATATCAAGGCTCCAGAAGGATTTTGGTTAGGACAGGAGTTCTGCAAAGGTGCATGGGTGTACATGCAACCCTCTGGTGTTGGTCCTCACCGCGTGAGAGATCATGGAAACTTGGATCTTCATTGGAAAGGGAAGTTACTAGGCTTCAAAAAGCTCAAAAATGGTGACATTGTTGCCATTGTACAACATGTGTTCACAATGTCAACCATGAAATTGGAAAACTCAAACAAAATGAGATATCCTATCAACTGTAAGTATTACTCATTGACTTTTGTCCAAATTTCATAATATACCTAGCTAAGTTGTGTAGTTTTTTGTTGTAGATATATTTCCTTCTACCTTCGTGGAAGAACAACCACTTCATAGTCTTACAGGTACTTTCCAAGCATTGCATGCAGATGTTGGGTCGATAGTCTTTCCACAAGCCCGTCCTGCTCAGCTATTACGTGAGAGAGTTTTCTTTTACACACATACATATGTTGTACCCTCTTCATCAAATGATTTTGGCAAGTTAGAGATGATTAAGGTAGATTCTCTCTTAAAGCTCGAGTGGCCGCAACCTGATGTATGGACATTAACATCTTTGAAGCATAAGATGGTGATGGACATACACAACTCTTTGAAATTTACAAGAGTTTCAAGATCTATAGGATTACATTGGTGTGTTCCTGTTCATTGTTTTGTACATTTATTTCAGATATTCACAATTCTAGAGACTTCAACAATGTTCATGTTAAAAGATATCACGTATGAGCAGGTAGAGGGTTTGCTAGGTGAAAATTGGGGACTTGTAGAAGGATGCACCAAAGGGGATAGATACATTTGTAAAATTGGTGCAACAGGCATAGGATTTCGATACTTGAAACATCGTACTTCATTGTACATTAGATTCTATTATGATCGTTGGATGTGTAAACTTGGTGAATGGATACCATTACAAAGTTCTGAGGGTGTTTTAATTTCATTTGAAATTAAGATAAATCTACCCAACAACGTAATGGAAGTTATTTCAGTAAATCATCATTGGACTCTTGCCAACGTGAGAGAACATCTAGTAATCATGGGATTTGAGGATCTGGATCAATCAAAGTTCAGAATACAAGGGCATAAGGTAAATAGCATATGGTATTTCTTCTTTTGTTTATACAAATTCTTACACTCAAATATGTTCATTTAAAGTTTTCTATTTGTCTGCAGATTGGTAAGAGGTTGGAGGATAAAATTAAAGTCCTCGTTGAATGGAGTGTGGATGGAACTCAACTTTCATTGTCATAGCTCAAGAACTATTTGAGTGCTACAGTGTACACACAACCTATGTTCCATTTATAATCCTACGTCTGCAACAATGTATTTAACATGCAAGACATGTAGCATGTAAAATTTTTTGATCTCAATATGATGTACAATTTGCCAAATCTTTGGTTTTTCCAATGGCAATTTATTATAATTTTAAAGTTCTGAGAATTTATTTTTTCTATTGTGTTGTCGTGTATCTTATTCTGGTTAATGATTCTGTTCAATCTTTTTATGAGCAAAAGTTTTTTTTCTAAGAGTTCTGTGCATGATTGTTTTATTTGAAGGTATCAGTTTTAGTTTTAAAATGGGTCCCACTCACTTTAAAATTTTGAAACTACTATAAAAGCAACACTTATTCTCTCATTTCTCACTTTTGCAACCAAGAAGAGCTACAATCACTTGCAGAGTACGCATAGAAGCTAGCATCACGCGCAATGGCTGCCGCATCCTCCAGTACCCTGCAACCCAAACGTCCACGTGAACTCTTCAATGAGTTCTTGGAATCAACTGAGTTCAAAGGTCAAAACCACTTGTATGACCTACTGTCTAGAGTCCCTGATCTAGACAAAACAATTCAACTGAACTCTGATGTGCTCAAGGAAATCATAGAGTTCCTTGAGTACTACATCTTGCGTTTCTCTATAGAAATACCGCCTTATGAGGGTAAATGGGTTCCATGTGACCTTCTACTCTACATACACAGAGGCGATGAAGCCTTCATGAAGCGCCTTAAGCGTTTCATGGCAATTGCTGAAACTGCAGGGCACTTACTAGATGACTCGGTGCCATTAGTAAAAAAAACTTAACAAAAAGAAGAGGATGGGTACAAAGTACCTATCCTACATTGCAACAACATATTTTATTATTAATGAGGAGCCCGAACCTACACCTGTTGAGCTCCCCAACCTTGTCACTGGGGGTTTTGTTAAGGAGAAGAATGAGCCTCAACCAGAGGCCATAAATTTTGCCAAAGAAAGCATTACAATCCACCAAGAATTTCCTGGTGGTGTTGAGGATAAACTACGTGTGCAATCAAGCATGGAGGAGGCCCCCCTTCAAATCTCAACCCCTCTGAGCCCACATTACCAGAGGTGGAACTTGAATATCTCTCCAGCATCGTTGTGGATGGAGAGGAATTTATTTTACTTCATGACATTGAGAAGGCATTCGGTCTACGTCTAGATGAATGCTTGAGTATTTTCTCCACAATGTCAGATGTTCCACTTGACAACACATCTGACATACTTGAAAAGAAGTCCATCCCACTTGGGGATTCTGTGGCAGACACGATAGCAATGGTGTGTGCTGATATTTTAAATGATGACAACAATTCTACTACGGAGGAGGAGTTCAGTGCAGCACGGGAGAGGATACTGAAGCAAAAAATTCCTACAACCCTTGTAGCAGAGCAGAGTGGCATGGCCCACTCTAGCATTGATCTTGATGCCCCTGGAAGAGGGGAGGAAGAAGACAAGCTTCATGATGTAATTGGTAATTGAATTAAATAAATTGATAATTTAAGTTAACATTGTAAGAGCTTGAATTCTCATTTTTTCTTAACAGGAAGCAATTGAGCTTGACAAGTTCGCAGCAAGGTCTAGTGGGGATCGAGCTTCTCGTGGGAGTGGTGCATCCTTGGCAAACTACATCGGAAAGTTGCCAAAGGATGATTTTGTTATCATACACAAAGACTACAGTCCGGATGGGCACTTCATGACTTTGTGCTTGAAGGCCCTTAGCAAGATTTTGTGTTTATGTACAATTACCCAAGGCACTAATTGTGTCATTTTGGTTAGGAAATCCTTAGTTGTAACTACATTAGGACTTAATTTTAGAGGAAAAGTATTAGGGCAAATAGGTATCGCCATGTGTCTTGGAATGCAAGACCCCCATGTAATATCTGTTGGATAAACAATGTTCCTATTGGTCCATTCTATCTAGAATTTACAGGATGTGTACAAAGCTTCTATACTCCTTCAAGCTGACGGTCGCGTATCAGTATCTGTAGCTATTCAGTACAGTCCTTAGTACAAGAACCACGTTGGGTAGCGTGGGTAGCTCGATTTCCTCTTAAAGTAACCACCAGGGTTCGAATCTTGTAGACAACAGCGCGAAGGCTTTTGATGAGCTTTTGATTTTAACAAACCAAAAAGACGAACGCGTACGGATTATTTTCATAAGTTTTTTCATATCGATAACGATCTTATGCTTTAAGCGATCGTGGCTTTATTGGTTGCTTTATTATTGCTTTTCAAGATAGACAAAAGACTATATAAGAAGAGCATTGGCTCACTTGTATTCATCCTTCACCTAGGATCAACACAAGCTTTCTAGAGCTTGGACCTCAATAGAGGTGGTGTTTCTTCTAGCACATGGGGCAGCCATGGTGCTAACTTGAAGCATGTTGAGGAGCAGCTATGGAGTTCTTCTTGGTGATTCTTCTTGGAGAAGATGAAGGGTGTGCTCACACTCTAGCTCATGGAGAGGAGGTCATCCCTTGTTCATGGCAAGAAGACTTGATTATTAGCAGCTTGATGGTGAGGATCGCCCATCTACATGATGTATTTGAAGATCATCTTCTACAAGAAGATGTTAGGTTGAAGATTATCTTCTACAAGAAGATGTCTGGCTACTTCAAAGACATTGGATGGGACCATCTACATGATTTTGAAGATTATCTTCTACAGGAAGATATTAGGTTGAAGATTGTCTTCTACAAGAAGATGTCGGGCTACTTCAAAGACATTAGATGGTGATTAACATAAGATTCACATCTTATGTTAAGTATTCAGGTACATATTCTCTTTATGCACATAGGTACTACTTGAAGTTTATGGAGGCTGTGGCGTTCATATCAGGAGGAGTCCTATTCGGCATAGGTACAAGAGAATCAGTACTTATATGCTTTATGCATATTTTGATGAGGTGTTTGAGAAGGTGTGTTCACATGAGTTTGAGGATTTCCGGCAGCAAACTTGTTAGCATTTTATGCTACTTTATAAGTATGTGATCTTTTCACACACGTATCTAACTTAGGGTCTTCCATAGCCTAAGTTTAGATGTAGGTTTGTTGACCATCAGTTTCACACTGATCCTTCCTCATTCAGTCACTCATATTCACTCTTCTATAACCTATTAGGTCACACATCTCATGTATATTCAGATTACTGCCCACACATCTGAATATGTTTGTTACATTGTACATTCACTCATTCATCTATTTCTCATCACATAGAATGGTTGAGAATTTTGCTCCCACATTGTACACTGAACATTGGTATATATGATACTATGAGTAAGCGATGGCTTACGTAACACCTTACACATGACGTCTATTCTTTCTCTGTCTTTGTCTCATCATCTGTATGATTAAGTTGTGGTATGTTCATGTTTTGTCAATATGGAAGATTGCTGGAATTAATGTTGTACATGACTGGAACTATGGAACCATGGACCTGTGACATGAGTTCTTCAAGAATCCAACCCTTTGCCATGGATCCTTCTGGTTTTGCTCTTTGTCACACATAACCTTTTAATATTCCCATAAATCGCTCGACCCAAAACATCCATCGAGTGTTGAAAACACCTGCAATCTCTATTTCATCTACAAGATGGACTAATAAATGAACCTAAATATCAAAAAATGAAGTAGGAAGCTCTTTCTCCATCAAACATAGTAGCTCTTTGCATTCACATTTTTTTTGTGGGATCGAGTTTTTTTCAATCTCTTTTGATGTACTCCACCTATACATATCATAAAAAAAAATTATAAAGAAGTTAATTAAAAAATAAAAGATATCCAATATTCATACATATTAAATATAAAAGTATCATAATTTTGTTATAGGCAATCCTAGACGATAGATCACATCTCATACTCCTTTCGTTGTACATCCACGATAACCAAAGGTAAAATATGTTTCAAAAAGTTATGCCAATCATGGGTTTTTAACACAGATAAGCTCTTATCATCCATAGTAAACATGTTTTGGAAAGATGCTCCATATCCTGCAGGAGTCCTAATCAATTCACTCCTATTGTTGATAGTCTATATCTCTTTTGTTGTAAGTACCCAAGGAGCAGGTGCATAAGTCGTTTCTTGTCGATGTCTATCAAAAACTGGCCATAACTTTGGTTTTGAGTTTTGGTCTTTCAAATCATTCCTTGATGCTATGGTATCTTCTAGTCCAAGAAGATGCTGCTATTGAGGTTATGTGATGTCACGGCAAAAGCTTGTTTACTAACAAGACTGCAGAAAATTGCCACGCCTCAACTAGAACTAAGCTAGAGTGATATTAGAACACCTCTATAATCATCAGTAGCTTAGCAACCTTTTGAAACTGAAAATTCACTTTACAGAAAGCTTTGCGTTTTCTTTAAGCTTTAATTCTGAACTGATTTACTTCAAATTTTACACTACTGTGTTTGCTTACAGTTGAATAATCTTTCCGTTACTTAATTATGCAAAAACTGTGTTTTGAACTCACTGAAATTTCACCGGAACTTCACCGGACTGTCACCGGAATGTCACCATAATCTTACCGGAATCAACTGCAATTCTGTTTGTGATTACTTCAAACGTTTGTAATTGAAGTAAGGCAGTAATACTTGAGCTTCCTTCAGTAAATGAACTCTATCTGAAGTCTGAGAAAAAACTTCACCAGTTCTCGATGTCTTTACTTTCAGACACAGTACTGTGCGTACTTGTCCCGTTTCATAGAAGTCTTTTGATCAACTTATAGTTGAGACTACTGGCTTCAAGACGATCTATCTCTCATGAAAAAATTTACACTATGTTGCGAGATCTAACTTGTAGATATACTGGAAAACATTTACTGAGAAAACTGTAACTGTTAACTAACTTTCACAGTAACATTCAGATTTCTTCACATACGAACAATGCGCTCAAACTTCCACATGAACATGTGTTTTTTATTAGAGAAGATGTGTACAAAAATAGCTTGGCCTCACTTTGCTCATAGCTATGGAAAACTCTCCTACTCTGAGTAGTTATTCCTTACCATCTCTCTCAGATGAATACCTGACATTTCAGGTTCTATTATTCATCTCTACATATGCAATCTCTGGCGTCTTCTATATCACTATCCTTAGTTTCTATATGCACTATTCTATTCCGGTTCTATTCGCACTCTCTTCTTCCTTTCTTCGCTATTTGTATTATGATCTTCTACTTCATATATATACATTTTGTTCTGAGATTCAAAACTCGTAATTCTGGAAGTTTCTACACTGTATATTACAAGCGTGAATTTGTCCCTTCACTACGGCTTGATTTTCCGAATGCTTTGTTTCTGCTCCTCTTTGTCTTTATGTTTGTCTGTATGTCAAATTTGTGAGTGATTCTTCAACAGATCCCCCTCAATCACTAATTTGCATTCTCTGATCTTTCATATATTCTTCTTTTCTTTTATACCTGCCAATTCTTTGAATCTGCTTGTCTTTACTCCATCTAAGCTCTTTGTCAGAATATTTGCTATCTGATCTTTTGTAGATGTGTATACTATTTCAATCTCTTTTTCCATTACCTTTTCCCTCAGGAAATGATATTGAATCTCTATGTATTTTGTTCTTGCATGAAATATAGGATTTGCTACAAGATACAATGAACTCATATTATCTCCATGTATGATAGGTATACCTTGATCAATACCCATACTTTTGAACAAGGTCTGCATCCATATCACTTCTTTAGCTGCTTCCACAAGTCCTTTATATTCTGCTTCTATTGATGATAAAGCCACTATGTGTTGCTTCTTTGAACACCAGCTTACAAGCTTATCTACTAGGTATATCATATACCCATGTGTTGACTGTAGCTCAAGCGTAAGCACCACCTCCTTTACTTGTCAATCCGCGGAGACGTGAGGACCGGTATGAAGACCACGAGCAAGTGAAGGCACAAGTGCATGAGTGAAAGCACACAAACATGCACACACATACACACACATACACACACATACACACACACGTGCACAAAGTAAGATCAAAGAGAGGAACAATGGAAAGCTTCGATTGCAAAAGAGTTCTCTTACAAAAGCTCTATTCTCTAACAAGCTAATCTCAAAAATGAGCTCTCTAGCTCTTTTTATAGTTTTTTGACTAGTTTTGGCCCTATCTAGACCTAGTGTCCGGCCTAGTTAAAAATTAGGTCCCAGGGCTTATTTGAGGGCTCAAACGGAGTCTAAAAATTATGAAAATTGGTAGGATGATAGTTCTAATACTCCTCAAGCTCGAGGACTCATCGTCTTGAACAAAATGGAGTTACAAAAATAGAAAATGGTATTTAGAATGGTTTTTAGTGATGAAAATCACTATTTTTATAGAGATTTGTTCTGAAAATTCGACATACACTTCTTGGAGCTCCCTACTTGCTCCTTCTTCTTGTGTGTCCACCTCTTTGATGTGCTCCTGTGCTTTGTCCTTGACCTTCAGCTTCAACACTCCCCCCCCCTCGAGTCTGTCGTCCTTGACAGACCCTTGTTGTAGTGGTTGTTCCAAGTAGTGCTTTGAGAGGGAGTGTCCCTTCACAAAAGTCGTCTGGCTCCCAGCTGTGGCAGGGTTGGTTGTCCGGTTCTTCATCTGTCAGTGCGAGCCTTTGCAAGTTGTAGTGCCTTGGTATGTACTTCTTCGTTGGATTCCAGCATGACTGTGTCGTTGTGAGTCTGTGTTGATGTCCTCTAGAGCTTCCAAAGTTGATGTTCATAGTAGTCATGCTAAGTACTCATAACCCATAGTGGATGATGGGTAAGTGTGTTCGTGCATGGGTTGAGGAAAATATGTGCCTTGTGCATGGCTTGGTAATGTAGCCCTATGCATGCTTACTTGGAAAATGCATCGGAAGAAGTATGGTGCAAAAATTGGGGTTCTTGAGCTAAGTGCTCAAGGGTATGTCGACGAAGAGGTTTCCTAAGCTATCATGATTATGATGTTTCCAAAGTAAAGATACGTACCATGGAGAAGGTCGATCGATGTTCATCTCTTCGTGTTGTACACTTGGCCTTTCGGATGGAACATTGTTGATGAATGTCCGCGTTGATGGTCCACTGATGAGATCTTTTGAATGGCTGATCCTGTCTCCTCATAAGCAGGAGTCTTCTCATCTAGTATACATACAAAGATTTGCAGGGTACCAGAACTACCCCTTGCAGATATCTCCCTGGATGCTCTCGTACATGTAGTAGTTAGGCATCACTCAAGTTGGGGACCTTCTAGCGCTTCACTCCTACCATGGTAAGAGGAAACCATAGTTGTGGATGCCATGTTCATGCCAAGTTCCTGACATCTACCAGATAAGGCAGCAATTATATCATCTGCTAGCCGAGACACACTTCTATCCAAACTGATGTTCCACCTTCAACTAAGCATGACTCATTCATGTTTCATGAACCAAACCTGGGAACAAGTGCTTCCTCTCCCTTTTTTTTTGTTTTTTCCCCTTTTTTTTTGATGAACAATGTCACCAAACAAGAAGACAGATGTTAGTATCAGAAAAAATAGTTGACATATGCCAATGTGCTCTTGTGCGTGGGACTTTCAAATGTGTCTATGCACGGCCGTGTAATGTGGCCCTATATTAATGCATACTTTGGAAATGCATAACCTGAATGGTGCAAAAGACAGGGTTGTGCAAGAAGCACATGGTTGTCGCTCGTTGAGGCTTTCGATGTTACTTGTAGATGTTGACGCCGGCTTTGGTGGAGGTATCCATTGGATCTTGAAATGATGTAATCCTCCTTATTGGGGTCCATCTTAGAACAACATTTGGCACTGTAGAGATCACTTCAGGCATCTTCATCTTTGGATGGTTTCTTAAATTTTGTATCCCACGTGGTTGGTTCCTTGGTTTTGTGGGGGCTACTAGTGCTTTTGGCTTCCATATCCATACCCTTGTGGGTGGTCTTCTAACCCTCGTTGAAGAGGTGAGTTGATCTAGTTTTAGTCTTGGTGTTTGGTTCTGACCCTTGCTCCGCCTTGGCTTCTTTGTTGCGACTTTTCTCATTTGGGAGAGCATAGATTGTTGTGTATGTAAGAGCTTCTTGGGTACCCATATTTGCAATTGTCCTTGTTGAGCTGCAACTAATTTCTTAGGCACCCAAACTTGTCGGACATCTTGTGGTTGAGTTTGTCCTAGCTTCTTTAGTCGTCTTCTGGCCTGGTGGGGGTCCCTGGAGGGGAATTGTGGGGTTAAGGCCGGTGGTTGCTCTCCTTTACGTACCCAGATCTGCTTCATGCCCGTCACTACTTTCCTTTGGAAATCCCATTGTCTATTTGATATAGCAGTTGTCCTGTTCTGTTGTGCTTGCCTTGTTGGTTGAGTTGTAGTGGCGCATTAGTCCTTGCACCAGAGGAGGAGTCCGCTTGTCTTTGAGCCTGTTCTTCCATGATTGAGTTCTCCTGCAACATAGAGCTGCTGACGCATACAACATCTCTTTTGATAAGATTAGTCCTAGGAGAACTACAAGATGTGACATCTAGATTTGTGAGCATGCCATTTTCTAGTTCTAATGTAAAGCATTGTCCCTGGACCCAAACTTGAAGAAGTTGACTTCTTAGGTTCAAGTTGATTGCATTGTCATAAATCCAATCTTGTCCTAAGACAAGTGGTTCTGTAAGGTTCTCATCTTGACACACTAGCACTTTGACTTTCATTGGAACATCTTGAAGGTAGATGGGAAGTTCCACCTCGCCCAAACAAGGAGTTTCCACACCTCCCAATCCTATGAGATAAGCTTCTATGGGATTGATGTTCAACTACAAGTTTTGGCAGTAGGATAGTCTAACTGCACTACTTGCAGCACCTGAGTCAATCAATGCTTTCACAGTCCTTGCACCCTTTCCTTGTCGTATCTCTATGGTCACAAAGGGATGTCGGTCAATGACTTGAGAAGTAGTTATGCCCGATTTTTGGCACATATCCATGTGATATTTTGGGGCTTTTGAGTTGACATCTAGGCCTAGTCGCCTTAACTTATTTCGCCTAATACGCTCTCTAGCCTCTGCCTGTGCTTCTTCCCTCACCCTTAACTCCTCTTCTTTTCGCTTCTTATCAGTGTTGAGTCTCGTAAGTATATCTTCTGTAAGAGGCTCTTGGTATAACTAATATAGTTTGGCAAGATATCTCCTTCTAAAGTGGCCAACTCAACTACACCGCTAGTGGAAATTCTATTAATGATCATGGGTCCGTATCCTCTTTTTTCCAACTTACAGGCATGTTGTTTTAGTGTGTAAACCAACACTAGATTGCCCTCTTTCAGTCCCTTATCCTTGATGTGTGCATCAAAGTATGCCTTTTGTCTTTTCTTTGCAGCATAGATGCCTGCCGCCGCGCATAGCCTTGTCTCACCTAAGCGTTCTAGATCAAAGATCCTAGAGGACAATTCATGTCCATTCCACTCATGCTCTTGTGCTACTTTTAAGGCTGGGATGAGGAAGTCCAATGGTAGAACAACATTTTGTCCAAAGACCATCTGAAATGGGGTGGCATTGAGTATCGTTTTGTAGGCAACTCGGTAAGCCCAAACAACATGATGAAGTTGTTTCTCCCAATCAGAGCGTTTATTATTTACCAGTTTTGTCAATACGTTATAGAGGATCTTATTGGTGCTCTCGGCTTGTCCGTTAGCTTGTGGGTGATAAGGGACAGACTTCTTATGTATCACCAAGAATTCCTGGAGAAGATTTTCAATGACCTCATTCAAGAAGTGTGTGCCTCTATCGCTCACTAACTCTATTGGTAGCCCATATCTCGTGAACACATTCTCGAATAAGAACTTAGCCGTAGTCTGAGCATCATTCTTTGTTGTGGCTTTCACTTCTACCCACTTTGTAAGGTAATTTGTGGCTACAATAATATAATCTGCATGGGAGTTTCTAGCTGGAGGGTTAATAGGACCTATGAAGTCTATGCCCCACTTCGAAAATGCACGCCCTCCCATCATTGGCCTCAAAGGCATCTCATCTTTTCTAACGGGATATTGTGCACGTTGGCATGTGTCACATTTCTTCACATAGGTATGAGCATCCATATGAAGAGTGGGCCACCAAAGTCCTGAGAATAGAATGGTCTTGATTACTCGATCAGGACCGAAGTGTCCACCTGCGACACCGCTGTGTGCAGTTTCTAAGACTTTCAAATAGTCTGATTCATGAACGCACAGTCTTAAGTAACCATCTTTGCATCTTCAGTATAAGTTGTCTCCTACTAAGGCATAGCCTTGAGCCTCTTGCTCCATGCTTCGTCTTCTTGCTAGACTAGCCTCTTTGGGTAATCTTCTCGATCTCATAAACTCTACCAATGGAGCACTCCAATCAGGAATTAATGACACTTGATAAAGGGTTGCATGCTCCACTGGGGGTTTTCCCTAGCACATAGGACAATTCTTAATCCACTCATGAATTTCTTTGTCCATGCTAGGCCAATAAACTCCTAAATGTTTTAGATTATGCAATGTTCGTTGTTTAGAATAGTGATTTCCTAGAAATCCTTCATGGGCTTGTTGCAACCAGCTAGTATGTTCGTCATCCTCGACACAACAAGCGAGTACACCCTCCGTATCTTGTTTGTACATGCTTCCTACCAATATGTGATATTTTTGTGATTTTACAATTTCTTCTTGTGATGTTTTCACATTCTTATTTGCAGGGCCGAAGGTTAGGACCGGTACCAACTTATTTGCCCATTTAGGAACAACTTCTAAATTGAACAAATAAGCATCGGGTAATTCATCAGACACTCCTTGCGGTGACTCTCCTGAAGTGATGCGAGAAAGGTGATCTGCCCGAAGGTGGGTTCTATCTTTCCTGACAACAACTTCAAAGTCATATTCCATTAGTAAGAGGAACCATCTTACTAAGCGTCAAGTATTGCAAGGTTTATTGACCAAATATAACAAAGCTTGATGATCAGTGAAAAACTTGAACTTGTTGGCCAATAAATAGTGTCTAAACTTCTTCACAGCATATACCATGCCTAAGCCCTCTCTCTCAGTTGTGGTATAGTTTCGTTTAGCTGCGGTGAGCTGTCTACTAGCATATGCTATGGGTAAATCTAAGTTTCCTTCACCTGTGGGTTGTGCTAGCACACATCCTATGGTGTGATTGGATGCATCCACATGGACATGGAATGGTTTATTCCAATCAGGAGTGGTCAGTATTGGTGCTGTGCACAAACGTTTCTTCAGTTCATTGAAAGAATTCTCGCATTTGTCGTTCCACTCAAAATTAGACAACAAGGCATAAAGGGGTCTAGCTATGATCGCATACATGTGGATAAACCTACGGTAATATCCACAATGTCCCATAAAGGCTTGTACCTCTTTAACATTCCTTGGCCTTGGCAGCTCCGCTATGGCTCGTACCTTATCTTCATCTGTTGAGATTCCATTCTTAGAAACAATATGACCTAAGATTTTACCTTGACGCACCATGAACACACACTTTTCTGGGTTCAGACACACTCAATATTCTCTACACTTGTTGAAGATTTGTCTGAGCTCAGGGATGTGGTATCTTCTTTCTTCGGAATGGGCACATAAATCGTCCACATATACTTCTAAGCTCTTTCGCAAGAACTCTTTGAAGACATGACACATGAGCCTTTGGAATGTTGCAGGTGCATTGGTGAGCCCAAATGGCATCACACAAAATGCAAAGATCCCCCACTCTGTGGCAAAAGCTGTTTTGTGTTGATCTTCTGGGGCAATGGCTACTTGATTGTAACCTGAAAATCCATCAAGGAAGCTATATACTTCCTTTCTTGCAACACTCTCCAATAGGTGTTCCTTGATTGAAAGTGGATAACTATCTCTGATCGTGGCGGCATTAACTTTTTTAAGGTTAATACACACTCGCAACTTCCCGTTCTTCTTGGGCACCACTACAATGGGGGAACCCATTCAGTATGCTCAATCTCATAGATGAATCGAGCTTCAATCAGCCTATCATTTTCTTCTTTTATTTGGCTGCATAAGTATCATTATATGTGTAGGGCTTCTGTTTGGTGGGCTTGGCATCAGCAGTCATGGGGATAGTATGAGAGAAAATTCTTGGATCTACCCCTTTCAAGTCTCTATAGTGCCACGAAAACACATCCCTATATTCCCCTAATAGAGCTACGAGCTCCATTTCTTCTCTTGCACTTAGGTCATCTCCTATATATGTGCATCTCTCTTCGTTCTCTTCAATGGTCACTACAATTTTCTTGGTCTTTTCTTTATTATCATATGATTCTCCTATGATGGCCTCTCTCTTAGGCATTCGTACCAAAATTTTGCGATCGTCAACTTCATATTTCTTGAAGTTTTTTGGTACTTCAAACAATGATTCCTCCTCTTCGTGTTTCACTGCTTTTCTTTTCTTTTTCTTTTGACTGCTCTCACTTCCATCCTTTGAATTTACCGTTTTAATGCTTGTGAGAGATTCTTCTTCTTTCTAGTTAAACACGCCTACATCTTCTAAATAGTGCTTCTCTGAGTTAAAGCAACTATCCATTCAATGGACTCTAGATCATCGTCATTCTCTTCTTCTTCTATGACATCACTAGGGTCACATTCTTCTAGCAAGGGCTGACACATGAACACTGAGATATCATAACCCTCCTCATCACAATGAGGTTTCCATTGTTCTTCATTGACAGCAATGTCCATGGTGGCTAAGATGTCTGGCCAGCCATGAGGCTCAAATTCCTTATCTGGAAAGATCATCGGTGTATAGACTGGGTCTTTAATTGGTCTATCTCCTGGCGAAGTTCCTTCTTCTCTTGCCTTTAAACGTTTTTCCTCTTCCTCTGCGACCTTGCACATCCACAAATGAGTATCTTCATGCAGCCATGATGGATCAGGTGAACTTTCAGAATGTACAGAGATATAATCTTCTTTCGCTTTGTGGATAGAATTCCACTGTAGGGGTGGTACATCTCTGAAGGTGTAATCCTTCAAATTGACCTTGGTGGTGACCCCTAAGTGTTTTAAGTACAAGGAGTTGGTTCCCCAATCCTATACTATTTGCAATTGTCATAGGAAGGGTCTTCCTAGGATCATCTCATAGACATTATTTTTCTCAAAGTCACATATAGCAAATGTATGTTCAAACTCCTCCACAAGTGGTTAGAGTTATCCCTTCTAGCAATCCTAGAGGTCTTTCAAAATGACCATCAGCCATTTGAAGCTTCATTCTAGTTGGTCTTAATGTGGGCTTGCCCCATTGCTTGCACAAGGAGGTGGTCGCAATAGCAACACCAGCACCTGAATCTATGATTGCTTTGGTTGTGTAACCTTGGTAGGTGATTGGAAGATAAGTATTACCTTCTTCACCCTCACACATGTCTCCTATTTTATTGAGAGGTATCTCAGGAACTTTTTGCTTAGAGCCTGTTTTTGGCATATTGGAATCAAGTTCTGGGACCTAATCCTTCACATGATTCCACAACTCGGGTTTTGCTTTGAGCAGCTCTTCTACAGTGAGATGATGCTGAACCTTAGTGTTCTTCACGACATCAGTGTTCCTTGGGACCACTGAGTCTTCATGTCTGACCAGTATTGTGGGAGCTCTGATCTGAAGAGATTCAGATTCCCAAGGGCCTGGAAATTGAGGCAGTTCTTCTAAGGTATTAGATTCAAAATCTAATCTTTTGTCTTCTTGTTGTTCTGCTTCATCTCCGTAAATAGATGGAATGTCTTGGGGAAATTGATCATGAAGGTCATCAATCTCATGAATAGGAGGGAAATTACCCTTCTCCTTGGCCCATTTCTCCTCTTGTATTTCCCGCAAGAACTCTTGAGAGTGCTCCTGAATTGAAGGAGGCATTCCAACATCCGTGGAATTAGGAACATAAGCTCCCATTGGTGGTGAGCTTCCTCTTTCAATAATTGGTTGAGCCTGTGGAGGTAAAGAAACTTGTGGTTTGTTTACCAATTGCTCTAATCTTTCTAGTAAGCCCTGGAAATGCAAATCCGATTTGACAGAGTTTGTCTGATTGAACTTTTGACTAGTCTCAAGTATAGCTTGAGCTTGTTCTACCATTTTCATGCACATTTTCATCCGTTCAATCTCTAAATCCGCTCTAGGATAACTCTTGTCTAGGTTTGCAGTTGTTGGCCCTTCTTGAAGTCGAGCCTGGTAGGCCTTGAACATCATATCCAAGCCTTCTAGGGTTGGATATGCTAGAACAAACCTTGGTTGCGGCCTATTTACAATGGGTGGTGGGGTGGGATGAGGTGGAGTGGATGGAGTTTTGGCATGCATGGGGTTTTGAGATGCAATGTCTTCTATTTTTGTTTTTGCGTCTTTCAAGCTTTCTTCTAGTTCCAATAACTTTTTATTCCATTTGCGATTGGCCTTCTCTCTGGTATCCTTCCATGTTCTTGTTTTCCTCTTACTAGGCTCTCCTGATCACTCGACTGTAATTGTTCTCCTGGTTTATCCTGTTTTAAGGCTTGTGCTCTAGTGACAGCTTGTATAGGAGCCACATTACTACTACTTGAACTTGAATCTGCCACTAAGCCTACCACATTAATGGGTGTAATCTTGGGTGCACTAGAGGGGTTTCTTGGACAATCTCTGGGGAGATGGTCTTTGCCACACTCAAGACAAAAAGCTTGTATTGTGATAGCCTGACCTTGACTCGGAGATGGTGGGTGGGGACAATCACAAATAAAATGGTCACCTTGACATCTGAAACAAGATCCTCTAGGGGCTTGTGGTCTCATTTGTCTCAATTGGGGCCTAGGGTTAGGAGTTGTGTACATGACATTGGAATATTATGGCTCCCAATTTTGCTCCATAGGTGGTGCCTCATATTGATACGAGTAAATCTCACTATACTCAGACGACTCAGTGTAATAAGCATGTGGACTACCTTCATGGGAGTAGTCTGAACTATGAGCATGAGAGTCACTATCTGGTATCAATGGGGTTAGTGGGACCAATGCTCTATTTGGATTTTCCTCTCCCATGGCATACTTGACTGGAATCACATTGGCAGGAGCTGGTGGTTGGTTTCCCAAGACTGGTTGTGGCCTATATTGTGCCAGATATTGCTATTGTGGTTGATAATATGGCTGTTGGTATTGGTTTTGATACCTACCTTGTTGGTAAGGTTGCTAATAAGTCTGTCTAACAGCCTGCCTATTGTAGGGACAATCTTGAGCCGTGTGATTCGTGTATTTTCTCTCAATAGTGCAATAAGGAGCATTCCTTTCTCTAATGCTTTGGTTTTGCATTGGGCATACGTTAGCCATGTGGTCCCCTCTGCAGGTATAACATCGGTTCAATGAGGTGACTCTTGGTATTTGTCTATTTTGAACTCCTAGCTTCTTGGCAACTTGCTCAGCTATCTCATCTATTTCCGTGGAGATTTTCGAAGTGTGACTAGTAGAACTGTCGGAGTCCTTATAGAGTTTGGATAGTCCTAACTCCTCACCCAAGTTGTCTTCTATGTCAATGCACGTCCGCACACACTCTTCTATGGATCTAGGCTCTTTCAAGTACACATATGATCTTAACTTTGTGCTCAGTAAGCCATCTAAGAACAAAGCCACTTGTTTGGTAGGTGTGGGCAACTCTAGAACAAGGCATCTTTCCAAGTATTGTCTGAACCTTCTTCTTGCTAGTTGCACTGTTTCTTGGGGTGTCTGCTTGAAACTGTGGATCAAGGATGATGTGTTATGCCTGATACCACTCTTGGAAAATTCTACAATGAATTCGTCTAGCAGCTGACCTATATCACAATAGTTTCGACTACTCAGTGGTTGAAACCAAGCCAAGGCAGTGCCCTTAAGAGTCAAACCAAATGCCTCGTACTGGGTGAACAAATCCTCAACCTGTTCAGCTCTTAACACTTGTTTGAACTCAGCCACATGATCATAAGGATCTCCTGATCCATCAAAATAATTCTTCATTGCCTTGATCACTTGAGTGGGTCTAAGGGTTCTTGCGTGCTCTCGGGGTCTAGGCAATGGAAAATCAGGTTCATCTCTTTGTTGCCTATGTGCTTGATGTCTCTCTCTTTCCATTCTTTCATTTTCAAATCTTGCTCTATCTCTGCCCACAGTGTGTGCAAAACTTACCTCAGGTCTCTCTCTAGTTCTTTCTCTCTGGGCTTCATGAGCTTGGGATGATCCTACTCCTTGGAGGCCATGGAAAACATTGGATCTTGGTAGAGGGAAAATAAATTCACTCTTCCAAGTATATGCATGTCTATCATGTTTTGTTACCAAGAAAAATTTCTCTGATGTGTTATCCAGGTAGACAACTTTGCCTGGTATCTCTGGATCCTTGAACTCGTATATGATGACTATGACCAATTGGCTAGGTTGATCTGGCTTGAATCTCCAAAAGGCTTCCTCTGTTTCTCTATTCAAGAATAGTTCTATGCTTTTGTTTTCTTGAGGGATCCAGTCTGGAGTGATCACTCTGGTCAAAACTGACTTACCTCTAGAGTCTGGGGTCCTTGTCCTACATTTCCTTGTTCTAGGTCTCTTATCTCATTCTCAAGAACGACATTTCCAAACTCATCAGTCCTATCTGGTAGGTTGGTGACCACATACATGGTTCCTTCCTTATCAATGTATGAACCCTCTTCGAACTTGACCACCGGGTGTTCAAGTCCAAAGGGTTGATATGGATTTTTGAGTTGGACCACAGATCGCCTAAGGCCATCCTCATAGATGCGAGCACCTAATCGGTTGGTCCGAATATATTCCAATTGTGTCTTATAGGGACCTGGTGTTTGTAGATGGGCAGTTCCTGAGCCACCTGCAGGTTTCCCCATGCTAAAAGACATTTCTGAGTCACTTGTGTCAGAGTTTAGTACATAAGGACAACCACTTAGTTGTTGTGCCCAAGACTTAGCTGTATGGTTGAAACTAGATTGAGAAGATCTAATGCTTTTTCTATCCTTACCTAGGTGTCTACCAGATCTCAGGTTCATAAGCTTTGGTTAAGAGTCCAAAATTTTCCCTTAGTATGGTTAAAAATTCTTTGGAGTCCCCTTGGGTTCCAGGTCTCGCCTGAAGGTCAACTTCAAAATATCCTATCTGAAAATCAGCACATTATTCTTATAAAAAATAGTTGAGGCCATGTAGGATTTGAAACCAGCTTTCAAACGAGCTATAGAGCTCAAAAAATGGACTTTGGATGAAAAAGTTATGTCAAATTAGGCTCCTGGGGGTCAAAACAGGCAAACAAGACCTTTTGGAAAAAATCACGATTTTGTGAAATCAAGAGAATCGCGATGCTATGAATCTCAAGAGAATCGTAATTTTGTGAACTTCAAGAGAATCGCGATGCTATGAATCTCAAGAGAATCGCGATGCTATGAAATCAGAGAATCGCGATCCTGTGAAACCAGAGAATTGCGATTTTGTGAAACCAATTAGAGAATCACGATGCTATGAAATCTAGAGAATCGCGATCCTATGAAATCAAGAGAATCACGATCCTGTGAAATCAAGAGAATCACGATGCTATGAAATCAGAGAATCGCGATCCTGTGAAACCAAAAGAATCATGATGCTATGAGATCAGAGAATCGCGATCCTGTGAAACCAAGAGAATCGCGATGCTATGAAATTAGCGAATCGCGATCCTGTGAAACCTAGAGAATCGCGATGCTATTAAATCAGAGAATCGCGATCCTGTGAAACCAAGAGAATCACGATGCTATTAAATCAGAGAATTGCATTTTTGAAAATCGCGATTGTCAGTAGAGAATCGTGTTATTACAAAATCGTGTTTTCACAAAATCGTGTTTTCACAGAATCGTATTTTCACAGAATCTTGTTTTTGAAAATCGTGTCCTAGAGAAGCATGTTCTAGAAAATCGTGTTCTAGAGAATCGCGATTTTGTACCTTGGATGAAAATCGTGTTTTAGAAAATCGCGATTGCCAACAGAGAATCGTGTTTTTGAAAATCGCGATTTTGTCTCAGAGAATCGTGTTCTAGAGAATTGTATTCTAGAGAATCGTAATTTTGTACCTTGGATGAAAATCGTGTTTTAGAAAACCGCGATTGCCAACAGAGAATCGTGTTTTTGAAAATCGCGATTTTGTCTTAGAGAATCGTGTTCTAGAGAATCGCAATTTTGAGCACAACCACAGAATCGCGATTCTGAGAATGACCCCAAAATCGTGTTCTTTTCAAAAGGCTTTTGGGCAGGAAACAGAGAATCATGATTTTCAAAAAAAAATTGAATTTTTCACAGAATCGCGATTTTCATCACAGAATCGTGTTTTTTGACGGGAAATTCAAATTTTTGAGCACCGAGCAATGGCAAGCTCCGTATGTGTAGAAAATCATGAAAAACACAGCGCTTGCTCTCCCTTGCACCTCCTAACTCTTTCTCACACAATAATGCATGAAAAATGGTATGAAAATGGTGAAAATGGACTAAAAAACAAGAAATTTCTATGAAGAAGAAGATGGATGAAGATGGAGATGATGAAGATGGAGAAGAAAAATCAGAAAAATAACAGAAATGATAGTTTTTTTTACCTTCCAACGTCGCAAATCTACGACCTTACCATCACAACGCTCGTCCTCGAAGCTCTCTCCCCAGCAACGGCGCCAAAATTTGGTGTAGCTCAAGCATAAGCACCACCTCCTTTACTTGTCAATCCTCGGAGTCGTGAGGACCGGTATGAAGACCACGAGCAAGTGAAGGTACAAGTGCGTGAGTGAAAGCACACAAACATGCACACACATACACACACACGTGCACAAAGTAAGATCAAAGAGAGGAACAATGGAAAGCCTCGATTGCAAAAGAGTTCTCTTACAAAAGCTCTATTCTCTAACAAGCTAACCTAAAAAATGAGCTCTCTAGCTCTTTTTATCGTTTTTTGACTAGTTTTGGCCCTGTCTAGACCTAGTGTCCGGCCTAGTTAAAAATTAGGTCCCAGGGCTTATTTGAGGGCTCAAACGGAGTCTAAAAATTATGAAAACTGGTAGGATGATAGTTCTAATACTCCTCAAGCTCAAGGACTCCTTGGCTTGAACAAAATGGAGTTACAAAAATAGAAAATGGTATTTACAATGGTTTTTAGTGATGAAAATCACTATTTTTATAGAGATTTCTTCTGAAAATTCGACATACACTTCTTGGAGCTCCCTACTTGCTCCTTCTTCTTGTGTGTCCACCTCTTTGATGTGCTCCTGTGCTTTGTCCTTGACCTTCAGCTTCAACATTGACCTTCTGCTCCTGCCCAGTCTGAGTCACTGTATGCTCTCAGCTTTATATATGACGTAAAAGGATAATATAATCCTTCCTCTATAGTTCTTTTGATATATCTAAGAACTCTTTGTCCTGCAACCCAATGTTGATCCTTTGGACAATGCATGAACTGTGAGAGAACTCCCACTGCATAACTGAGATCAAGTGTTGTTAGTGTAGCATAAATTAAGCTTCCCACTAACGACTGATACTTCCTCATATCTTTAAACTCTGCACCACCATATTTGCTGAGTTTATGATTTACTTCAAGCGGTGTTGAAGCTTCTCTGCAATTCTCCATGTTAAACTTCTTTAGTAAGTTTAGGAGATATCTTTCTTGTGAAACATATACACCATGATCTATATATGTAACTTCCATTCCAAGAAAGTATGATAACTTCCCTAGATCACTGATCTTGAACTCTTTTTCAAGTAATCTTTTTACCTCGTTGATTCCTTCATCTGAGGTTCCTGTGATTATTATGTCATCTACATAAATACAAATGTAGATCATACCTTCATCTGTTCTCTTAATGAGTAGACTTGCATCTGCCTTTGAACTTTGGTATCCAAGGCCATTGAGATACTTCACGTCTGTAATTCCAAGCTCTTGGAGCTTGCTTCAACCCATAGAGAGCTCTTCTTAATCTGCAAACATGATCTAGGTAACTGGAACTTACAAACCCTTCAGGTTGTTCCATGTAGACTTCATCTGATATATATCCATTCAGAAATGCATTCTTTATATCCAGCTGACTTAGCTTCCATCCTTTTGATGGTGCTACAACAATCACTATCCTTATGGTTGACATCTTTGCCACCGGACTAAACGTCTCATCATAATCTATGCCATGTGTCTGAGCATAGCCTTTGACCACCAGTCTAGCTTTGTATCTGGCTATCCTTCCATCTGCAAGTTTCTTAACTTTGTAAACCCATTTATTTCCAATCACTTTCTTACCATTTGGTTTTGGAACAAGATCCCAAGTCTTATTCTCTTCCAACGCTTGAACTCCTCCTTCATTGCTTCTTCCCATTGTTTCTTACCTTTTGCTTCACTGTAATTATGAGGTTCTTCATCTTCCTTTACTAAGTAAGCATAGTTTTTATGAGTCAAATAAGAAGTGTCATAGGAATACCTTGTTGGTTGTTTCCTTACTCTGTTTGACCTTCTTAGCTCATATTCTTCATGTGTATCTGAATACACATCTTCATCAAATCTTGGTCCATCTTCGTTTCTCATACCTGATCCGATCCTGGACGTACTTGCCTGCATATGATCTTCATCTCCATTTACCTGCATATGTGATTTACCTTTTTCAATTCTTCTCATTTCTTCTTCAAGTGTTTCAACACTATGCTCTTTATCTGTATACCAGCTTTTTCCTTCATCAAATGTCACATCTCTGGAAACAATAAATTGTTTGGTTAGAGGACTCCATAACCTATAACCCATCTGTTTTTCATCATATATGATGAACACGTATTTTTTAGCTTTTGGTTCAAGCTTATGTCTCAGTTGTGATGGTACATAAGCATAAGCCACTGATCCAAACACTTTGCAATGATCAAGTGCTAGTTTCTTACCCCACCAAGCTTCATAAGGGGTCATCCCATTTAAAGCTGCATATGGTAATCTATTTACCAGTTATGTAGCTGTATTTACAGCCTCAGCCCAAATATAATTTGGACAATTCTTCTCCTTTAGCATTGCTCTTGCAAACTCAAGTAGAGTTCGGTTTCTTCTTTCTGCTACTCCATTTTGTTGCGGTGAATACCTGCAAGTTATTTCTCTTTTGATACCTGCATTCCACAGATAATCATTGAATTCTTGAGAAAAATATTTTCCTCCTCCATCAGACCTTAATCTTTTGAGTTTTTGTCCTGTAAGTCTTTCAGCATATGCATGAAAATGCCTGAAAGCTTCAAATACTTTTGACTTCTCTTTCAAAACATAAAGAGTTATCCATCTTGTTGCATCATCAATAAAAAGAACGTAATACCTTGATCCACTGATAGATCCTTCTTTTGTTGGTCCCCATACATCTGTATGTATGAGTTCTAACACATCATCGTGTTTGTACCCTTTCTTTTGAAATGGTAACCTGTGTGCTTTTCCCATCTGATAGACTTCACATTTGTGAATATATGTTGATTCTTCATATTTGGTAATACTCTTACAGATTGTTTCTCCACCATAGTTTTGATTCCTGTTTCATTAAAATGTCCCTCTTATGCTAGAGATCTAACTCTGTAAATACCTCATCACCATGTGTGATCAAGGCTTGACCAACATTCCCTTGTACTTTAAGAGTAAAAAGTCTACCTTCATTTTTACGAGGGACAATTTGATTGTATCCATTCTCTAGATCTTCAACAAATACTCCTTCATTTGTAAACCTGACTTGAAAAACGTTTTTCTACTATCTGTCCCACACTAATCAAATTCTTCGGGATTGTTGGAACATACAAAACATTTGTTAGTAGGTCAGCTCCATTCTTACACTTTACTTTTCCAATTGACCTTACATTATGTTTTGTGTTATCACCTGTTTGTACTGTATGATTTGAAATACCTCCTTCAAGTTCTCATAACATTTCTATATTTCCTGACAAATGATTTGAACAACCAGAGGCAATATAGAATACCTTGAGGTCTTCATTCTCTGACACACTTATCGAGTTCATCATCAACGTTGTATGACTGTCATTCTGCGTATCATTTGCATAATTGTAGTAGGTAGTGTTGTGAAACTGATTCTGTCCCCAACTTCTTGCTCCACCTCTACCATATCCGCCTCTTTGGCTTTGTCTTCCTCTTTGATATCTTCCGCTTCTGCCTCTACTGTTATTGTTCTGATTCTGACTTGATCCTTGAGAATTATGCCAGCAATCATGAGCCAAATGATTGCTTAATCCACAGATCCAACAAGTCTTCTTGTTGTTAGTCTGATTACCTCTTCCTTTACCTCTACTTTTACTTCTTACGTTACCTCTTCCTCTTGCAAAATTTGCTTGAGTAGACATCTCTTCTTCATCTTTTTCTTTACCTTTATCACTTTTCTTCTTATTCTTTGCATACATAGCCGAACTATGTCCTTTATTACCATCTGTATTCAAATCTTGCTCAAATGTTAGCATTAGTCCAAGCAACTGATTTAAATCTGGTACAAAATGATTTAATGAAGTTCAGTTGAGAGTACGAAAGGTTTCCACCTTTCATCTCCTATCAATCTTGCAAGCACTTGTGCTATCAACCTATGATATTCGATATCTTCATCAATAGATCCAAGACTGTCCGCCAAATCTTTCATCTTAGTGACATAATCACTAATGCTTTGACTTTGCTTTTTCTTGAACGTTGTAAACTCTGACCATAAGCTAGCCTTCCTAGCTTTGGTAGTATTTTGGAAATGATCTTCCAATGCACTCCATATGTCGTCCGCTTTCTCCAGACCTCTAATGTGGGGTAGTAGATGATCTGTAATGGTATTGTAGATATAAGCTCTTGCCGTTGCATCTTTCTTCTGCCACAACTTCAAGGCTTCTAACTCTTCTTTCTTTGGTTGACTGTCGTCTTCGAAAGTCGACTTCTTTTCTTCTCCTGTCACATATATCATTAAGTCCTTACTCATAAGTAAGGCTTCCATGCGCATTACCCATACGTGATAATTATCTCTATCCAATTTGTCAATAGAGATATGATCTGCCATAATCTTCTTGTTTCTATTACTTTCGGTGAGTGTAATGTTAAAAGGTTTTACCTTTTACAAACCTTTACCCTTGAGAATCACTTCAGAACGTTTCTTGATGCCATTTGTTGTTGATCATCTCAGCTTTCACCTTTCTTGTGAAAGTTCTTCGAATTCTCTTATATCTTCACTTTCGTTTACTCTTGAGAACCTTTTTCTTCTCTTCAAAACCTTCAGCTCTGATACCACTTGTTGAGGTTATGTGATGTCACAGCAAAAGCTTGTTTACTGACAAGACTGCGAAAAATTGCCACGCCTCAACTAGAACTAAGCTAGAGTGATATTAGAACACCTCTATAATCATCAGTAGCTTAGCAACCTTCTGAAACTGAAAATTCACTTTACAGAAAGCTTTGCGTTTTCTTTAAGCTTTAATTCTGAGCTGATTTACTTCAAATTTTACACTATTGTGTTTGCTTACAGTTGAATAATCTTTTCGTTACTTAATTGTGCAAAAACTATGTTTTGAACTCACTGAAATTTCACTGGAACTTCACCGGACTGTCACCGAAATGTCACCGTAATCTTATCAGAATCTTACCGGAATCAACTGCAATTCTGTTTTTGATTACTTCAAACGTTTGTAATTGAAGTAAGGAAGTAATACCTGAGCTTCCTTCAGTAAATGAACTCTATCTGAAGTCTGAGAAAAAACTTCACCAGTTCTGGATGTCTTTACTTTCAAACACAGTACTGTGCGTACTTGTCCCGTTTCACAGAAGTCTTTTGATCAACTTATAGTTGAGACTACTGGCTTTAAGATGATCTATCTCTCATGAAAGAATTTACACTATGTTGTGAGATCTAACTTGTAGATATACCGGAAAACATTTACTGAGAAAACTGCAACTGTTAACTAACTTTCACAGTAACATGAAATTACTCAGATTTCTTCACATACGAAGAATGCGCTCAAAATTCCACATGAACATGTGTTTTTTATTAGAGAAGATGTGTACAAAAATAGCTTGGCCTTACTTTGCTCATAGCTATGGAAAACTCTCCTACTCTGAGTAGTTATTCCTTACCATCTCTCTCAGATGAATACCTGAGAGTTCAGGTTCTATTATTCATCTCTACATACGCAATTTCTGGCGTCTTCTATATCACTATGCTCAGTTTCTATATGCACTATTCTATTCTGGTTCTATTCGCACTCTCTTCTTCCTTTTCTCGCTATTTGTATTATGATCTTCTACCTCATATATATACATTTTGTTCCGAGATTCAAAACTCATAATTCTGGAAGTTTCTACGCTGTATATTACAAGCGTGAATTTGTCCCTTCACTAAGGCTTGATTTTCTGAATGCTTTGTTTCTGCTTCTCTTTGTCTTTATGTTTGTCTGTATGTCAAATTTGTGAGTGATTCTTCAACAACTGCCATAGTGAATAACCAATATTCTTGAATATATGCATAGGATCAAGAAGATGACATACTTTTAACTCATTCCAATACTCCAAAGAATACCATATTGATATCTTCTCTATGAGTGCCAATTTTCCTTTACCTCTCTTCACATACTCATTATCTTCATCATCACTAAACATTTTTGATTTTGGATCTATCAGAGGTCCATCTGTCCATTTTTTTTACCAATCCATAGGCATCATAGGTTTTGGACACTGAACTGTTTCAAGCTTTCCATTAAAATGTATGCTTCTCTTTTAGATCTTAATGTGATCATTAGGCAAGAATCATCGATGTCAAAGATAAATATTTTTGTTGACATTCTTACTATAGATTGATCTCAAGCAATCACCACAATATGGACAAGCTTTATAACCCCTAGTAGATATTCCTGCATCATGAAAACGATAAAAATATAACTAGATTAAATCACATTTATTTATATGCATATTGAATAAAAAAATTACATCAATACCTAAACAAACACCATATCCTGGAAAATCGTGAATAGTCCAAGCCACAATACCATGAACCGTAATATGTCTTTCATTGATGCTTTTCGATACATCAATGACATTAATACCTCTCCATAACTCTTGGAGATTGTCAATGAGAGGAGCAAGATATATATTCATATCTTTAACTTGTCTTTTGCCTGGGATTAAAAGTGAAAGCATTAAATGTTCCTTTTTAATGCTAAGATATGGTGGAAGATTGTAGTTTATGACTACCACTAGCCATGTTGACCATTCCTGGATTTCATGGAGAATGGATTAACCCCATCTAATGCAACTCCTAACTTTAGATTCCGTGGATCTTGTACAAATTCAGGCCATGTAGAATCAATATGCTGAAAAACAACACTATCATGAGGAATTCTAATTATTCCATCAGTACTTTTATGATCATGTCCGCATATCAAAAGCTTTGATAATTCAGGGCTTTGAAACATATGTCTAATCCGTGGAGCCAATGGAAAATGTCTCAATACCTTTTTTGGGATTTTACCTTCTTCATCCTTATATCGAGGAGATTGACATTTGGGACATGTCAAAGAGTCTGCATATTCACCTCTATATAAAATACAATCGTTAGGACATGCATGTATAAATTGATAATCTATACCAAGATTGTTGATTATCTTCTTCATTTCATCATGTGAGGTAGGAAGAATATTCTGACTTGGTAAAAACTTTTCAGATAATAACCTGTAAGTTCATAAAAAAAAGATATATTAAAAAATATATATATACATACACACACACACACACACACACACATATATATATATATATATATATATATATATATATATATATATATATATATGCATATAATTTTATATATGTGTATGCTTATGTGTATGTGTATGTGGATGTGTATATGCATGTGCATGCGTATACATATGTGTATGTGTATGTGTATGTGTATATGTATGTATGTATGGATGTATATGTGTTTTATAAGTGTATATGTATGTATATATACATATGCGTATGTGTATGCATATATGTATATATATGTGTGTATACATGTGTATCTATGTATGTATGTAGTGTATATATGTATGAATGTGTATGTATGTATGTATATGTATATATGCATGTGTAGCTGTGTATATTTGATTTTGTTTTTAATTTTTTTTTTTGTATATTGTGGTTTGAAGATTTTCATATCTAGACCATTGAATCGTCTGGCTATCTCCCATTTTATAGTAGATCTATTACCTGTCTTGCTAAGTTGTTTACAAATATAAAGTATCAGTTAGCTATGGAGGTATTAAGTCGTTAATAAATTTGGAGGATCAAATTTATCGCGAAGATTTTGAAAGATAGCATGAATAGTTTTAAAGGATGGGTGGACAAAAAGTGTCCATTCAATGCAAGTTCTTGTTCTTACCTTAGCTAAAGTAAGAATAAAAACCTGCATTGAATGGACACTTTTTTCCGCCCATCCTTTGAAATTATTTTTCCATCCTTCTTCAAGATAAATTTGGTCCTCCCATTTTACTAACGACTTAATACCTTCATAGCTAACTAATACTTAATATTTGTATGCAAAAGAGTTAGAAACATAGGTATTAGGTCAACTAGAATAGGAGAAACAGATGTGTCAAGAAGATTCTAAAGGCTGGGTGGACAATTCTAAAGGCTAGATGGACAAAACATCTTCATTCGATATAGGTATGTATAATTTGACCTTACTCTCATAACATGTGTATGTGTGTATATGTGTGTGTACATTCATGTATATTATGTGTATGTTTATATATGCATATATATATATATATATATATATATATATATATATATATATATATATATATATATATATATATATATATATATATTTATGCATATATACATACATACATATATATATATATATATATATATATATATATATATATATATATATATATATATATATATATATATATATATATATATATATATATATAGAGAGAGAGAGAGAGAGAGAGAGAGAGAGAGAGAGAGAGAGAGAGAGAGAGAGAGAGAGAGAGAGAGAGAGAGAGAGAGAGAGAGAGAGAGAGAGAGAGAGAGAGAGAGAGAGAGAGAGAGAGAGAGAGAGAGAGAGAGAGAGAGAGAGAGAGAGAGAGAGAGAGAGAGAGAGAGAGAGAGAGAGAGAGAGAGAGAGAGAGAGAGAGAGAGAGAGAGAGAGAGAGAGAGAGAGAGAGAGAGAGAGAGAGAGAATTAAAAATTATATCTTAATAGTGCCGAAACAGATACATTACTCCATCCAAAACAATTTTGAAGATTGAGAATAAGTAAGCTCACACTTAGTCATCTCAAACAACTTCCTTCATATACATGCTTTAGACATTCCTCTCGAAAATATTTCTCATTTTTAGAAATATCAATGCTCTCACTGTCATTTTGATACCAATCCTGAATAAAATCTACCATGCCATCATCTTCATCATTGTCGCACAAATCTTGTACTTTATCTTCTTTTGAATATGGATCACTTTTGCGTAGCCTCCTCATAGAAGCTTCTAATAAATGAGGTCTCACTAGCAATTGTGAATGGTATGGAGGAATATCATCAACATCATACATTGGAATCTACACACATGAATAAAAATCATTAGTATTCCATAAATGAATAAAAAGTAAACTTTAAACATAAAATTAAATATATAAGTTATTAAATATGGATAGAAAATTTTCATTCTCTCTAACTAAAAGGTGCTCTTGGAGGTCTACACCATCCATAATTCACTAACAATTCATCACCAACATGTAATGTAGTAATAGCATTGACATATGTATCTTGATACATCTCTACTCATGTATGGTGATTCATGACTATTTTCACGCTCCTCAAATGTGCAATTAGTCCTTGAACCATTATGTAACCCTCGACTACTATTTATTAAACGTGCTATATTTCCATGCTTGTAAGGTCTTCCATCGATATATAATCTTTGATTTTTTGCATGTGAAACCCTTCTACTAGTAAGGGATGCTAGATTCAAGCATATTCCATAAGTACTCATGCTTTGAACATAATGTGAAAGTCGATGCCAATCTCCCCATCCATATATAGGACCACAAAATGACATAAGAGTGACTTCAGAGTTCGGAGGGAGATACAAATCCTCTACATTAAAGAGACCACGACGAGCATTAGTAATAGTGAATGGAGCAATCATATAGCGATTACCCCAAAAGTTGAAAACCTCTCCATCTAAAGGAAGTGGTCCTCTATTCCATCATATCTTCTTCTATCATATGTTTGTACTAGAGAGCGATCACGAGTTGGAAATGGATAATCTCCAGCCGTTTCAGTCTCTAAACTAGGAGGTAGAGGATTTCTAGAAACCTCAGCTTGTAATTGATGAACAACAAGTCCATGACGTGTACGAGGTATATTAACACTATGAGAAAAATTATCATCATCATCATCATCATCATCGAGCAATTATTCCTATATATCAACAGTAATTTGATCTTGTATATGGGTTTTAAATAAAATAATGACATTAATTTATAGAAAAAATACATGCCCAAGCATTATCACATTGACCAGGTGATGGTGCACTCTCAAAAGTACCATACTCTACCTCATGTTCAATACATTCCAATCGTGGTCTTCGATACGTGCCATGACAAGAGTTACACCAACATATAATATGCTCTTGATAATAAAATTCATCATAATTCCTATCGGAGGACACATGTGAAGTCGTTGAATGGGTAGGAGGTGCTGGTGTGCCCTCTGATTGATCAGAATCTGATTATAATAAGAAACAAAAAAATATATAAGTTATGTATCTATCAAATATATTTAAAATTAAATGTTTGATATACTTACAGTATATAGTCCTTGAACGATTAGGAGACGGTGGTGGAGCTCCATCTGATTGATTGAATTCTACAAATAACGATATTTGATATAAATAATATGATTATTTACATTCATAAACATTCACATATACATATTTACACATACACACATATTCACATATACACATTTACACATATACACATATTCACATATTCACATATACACAAATACACATTATTGTGGGATAAATGCATGTATTTTGTATGAATGAGTGTATATGCATGCATGTGTGTGTACGTATATATGTGGATATGTATATGTGTGTTTATGTTATATGTATGTATATGTGTATACGTATGCATATATGTATGTGTATATGTTTGCATGTATATGTGTATATGGGTATGTGTATGTGCATGTGTGTGTATACATGTGTATGTATTCTAATTCTTTTTTTCTCTTTGAGATTAAATTAATAGGAGAGATTGTATGGTGGAAAAAAATAAGAGGTGACCTAACATACCACCTGAGACGTGGTTGTTTCTTCGTAAATAGCTATGTCTTTAGGAGTCATTTCCTTAGTAGAAGGTATACAAATTAATAGTTTATATTTATAATTTTCATATATTTTAGTAATTTTTTACATTTAATTTATGTATTTCTTTTTCCTGAAATAAACAAGCTACTACAAAGAAGAGAGTTGAGTCGGGCCACACATCACACCTAGATCAAATGGGCCATCATGGTTTTGTAGCTAAATTTGTAAGTATATGTGTTATTGTGAGTATATTTTTTATTTTAGTTAAAATGCAAGAAACTAATGTTTTTTATTTGTTTCAATGCAGCGAAAGGATTATGGCCGATATCCTATGAAACATGAGATTAAGTATGCTACACATTTTGGCTATCGGTGTTTGAGCGAGTATATGCGAGATCATCCGGATGCCTTTGTGAGTATTATTAAATTTTATATAATTATTTTATTTTTATGGATGTTTTAATTGTTTTATTTCTTTATGTTTGTTATATGTAATACAGAAGTATTATGGAGAGGTAGATATGGATGAGGTGGAGAGACAGACACAGGAAGGATGATCTCGATCGTCACAGGGTGATCATGATCATGATGATGAGGATGAGGATGATCATGATTGTTGGCAGCAGTTAGGAAACCGAAGGAGCCACAAGACGAAGAGAGTCAGAGCGAAGGGACAGCACAAGCAGACATGGCAGTCAAAGAAGATCTGGCAAATAGGCCAGTAATTTTTCTCATAAAGAAATAAGTATGAGCATTCACGCAAATCTAGCACTTAGGCAACCCTTTAACTTTTCAAAAACCCTTAGACCAATTAAAAGTGATTCTCATCACTAAACACCATTGTAAATACCATTTCATATTTTTGTAGCTCTATTTTGTGCAAGCCAAGGAGTCCTTGAGCTTGAGGAGCTTTAGAAGTATCTACCTGCCAATTTTCGTAATTTTTGGATCTCGTTTGAGCCTTCAAATAAGCCCTGGAACCTAATTTTTAACTAGGCCGGACACTAGGTCTGAACAGGGCCAAAGCTAGTCAAAAACTATAAAAGGAGCTAGAGAGCTCATTTTTGAGGTTAGATTGTAATTGAAACAAACTTGTAAGAGCTTCTTGAAAAGTAATCTAAGAACTCCATTGATTCTCACTCTTTGTCTTGCCGTGTGTGCGCGTGTGTGTGTATGTGTGTGCATGTTTGTGTGCTTCTGTTGGAAGGTGTATTTTTGAAGAGCATTTTTGATGTAAAAAATTAGTAAAAAGTCAAAAAAACTTGTAAAATATTTATGCAATGATTGTAAAAATAAGGAAGAGTCTTCCTTATGTGGTTGAGGATCTCATGTAATTTTTGTAGAATTTTTAGAAACTCTTAGATAGCATTTTTTAGAAAATTAGAGAAAAAGACCTAATTTCAAGTGTGAAAAGGGACACTTGAAAATGTATATAAGTCAATTTTCTCTATTTTGGAGAGGTTGGTTAGTCATTTGCTCAAGCTATCAATAGAGAAGAAAGAGTTTCTGCAAAATCGTGTTTTCTCCTGTTGAGTGTATTTCTTTTGATGTGTGAGCTTGTCTCTTGCTTAATCATGGAGATTTGTGAGTCATATTTGTGTATTACTGAGTAAGTTGTATGAAGAGAGAGACCTATTGCTGTAAATGAGTGGAAAGGACTGAAGGAAGTTCCAAAATTGTGAAAATCGTCTGTTGGTACAGAATCGCGATTGTCTCGTCTTTGTGATACAGGTGATATTTTTCAGTTTTGAGTTCATATTTGTATTCTGCTAATGAAATGGCATGGTTTTGACACAAAGAACATGGAAAATGATGGAGATTTGCCTTAGTTATGGTAAACTCAAGATTTTCTCTTCATCTTCAATTTCTCTCAGCAATCCAGCCATCAATCTCTGATTTCCTTGAATCTATTATCTTGAAGGGGCTGTGGTCTTGTGGATATTCCTAGGATTGACAAAATAAAGATGATTTGTTGATTCTTTGTTACTTCATGATTGGAGAGGACAACTTGGAGTCCAAAACAAAACATTTTTTGGCGCCGTTGCCGGGGAACATTCCAAGAACTTCTTTGAAGTTGGACCTTTGCTGGATCTTCAGTTGATGATGGTAAACAAGGTAAAGCTCATCAATAAGGAAAAGTGCACATGAATAGGTAGATATCATTGTTTGTCTTTAGGGAAGAAGAAAGCAATGGATGTCTTGTAGAAGTGGAAGTGCTGAAATTTTTGTAGATTGATAGTTGCTCATCATTTTGGTGAAGTAAAAGTGCAGGTGTGTGGAGGATTTGAGCCAAGAAGCTGAAGATGGAGGTGACTTGAATCTATTCTTGCATTTCTAGATTTCTTTTTGCCCAAGTACTAGACACCATGGGTGATCTTGGGAAGATAACATGATGATATTAAGGAAAGGACAGTTAAAGTAGCTAGATGTAAGAATGAGGGATTCAGTTGTTGACTAAGTCTGAGCATTAAATCTTGAGTTGTGCTGCATTTTGAAAAAAAATCATATGATTGAGTTTATCTTTACAAAAATTGATTGCCTTTCATAACACTTTTTCATTGGAGAACCTTTCTTTGGTACTTTAGTGATAGCTAAGGACATAGAAACTCATAACCAATCAAGAACCATAGGATCAGTTGATTTCCAAAACCAGAAACCCTAAGTAAAGTGTTCACCTTTATTTTTAGGGCAAAAATACCAAACAAATTCACAAAACTCATCAAAAACAATTAAACAAATGTCTTTTCTTGATAGGAAGTTGAAGTGAGGTGTTGTGATTAGGAGTGATTGTGAAAAACTGGAAAAGAAAAAAAAAAAAATGATAAAAAAACCAGAAAATTGAAAAACACGATTCTCTGCACAGAATCGCGACTCTCTGAAAAAAGTAATTGATTTTGAATAACATTGTAAGTGAAGGTTGAATTGAAGTTGTTGAAGGGTTTTGAGGGTAATCAAGAAGAAAAAAACTACTCAAGGTAGCATAAAATCAAAAATAGAGAAAAACACGATTTTCTGCACAAAGTCGCGATTCTCTGAGGAATATTGTGATTTTGGTGCAAAAAATTCAGGAGCAGAGTTAATTACAAACAAAAGAAGGAATTGAAGCAAAACAAAGAGAAAGAAAGCTTAAAAAAAGAAAATTTTTTTTTTTTCAAAAAAACCAGAAAATTAGAAAACACGATTCTCTGAACAGAATCGCGATTTTCTGTAAAAAAGTGTTGTTTTGAAAAAACTTTTCAGGTGACTCATGTATTGAAGTTGTGAAGGATATTGAGAGAAGGTAAGGACATTGAATACTCAAAATTTGCACAAGAAAGGATCTACAGAAAAAACACGATTCTTTGCACAAAATCGCGATTTTCTGTAAAGAAAGTTTTTTGGAATCTGTGGAAAATTTGGGTACATTGAGATAAGGAAGTGTAAGGAGGATTAGGTGGATTGAGTAAGTGAAGAGGAATAAGTGAAAGAGTGGGGAAAAGTAGAAATCACACAAAATCGCGATTTTCTGAACACTATAAAAACCTGAAATTCAAAAAAAAATTCATTTGAGTGAGAGTGAGGGAGAGAGAGAGTGTGCAGAATCGAACAAAATCGCGACTTTCAGCTACAAGCAAGCTTTGGAGATATTTTCAACTTAGCAAGCAAGGTAAAAAGTCTAGTAGCATTTTGAGTACATATTTTTTGCATAAGAGTGAGTAAATAACACAAAAAAGTAGGAAAATAGTAAAATCACGAAATCGCGATTTCCTGTTTTTGTTGGTTTTCAGTAAGAAAAAAGTGTGTCTCAAGAAATTTCTTTTATTGCATGTCAAAATTTTGATAAGGCGATTCTATAGGTTAAAAAATATTGAAAAAAGCAAAAAGTTGAAAATCTGCCAAATTGTGGACAAAATCGCGATTTTGAGTTTTTACTCAAAATCGTGATTCTGTGAAAAGAACCATCAACATCGCGATTCCCAGAACGCGATTTTCATAAGAAAATCGTGTTTTTTACAATCTGTGAGCAATCACGATTGTCTGGGAACAAAATCGTGGAAAAACACGATTTTGTGAACAAAATCGTGGAAAACACGATTCTGTGAACAAAATCGCAAAAAAAACACGATTTTGACACAAAATCGCAAAAAACACGATTCTGTGAACAAAATCGCAAAAAACACGATTCTGTGAACAAAATCGCAAAAAACACGATTTTGACACAAAATCGCAAAAAACACGATTTTGACACAAAATCGCAAAAAACACGATTCTGTGAACAAAATCGCAAAAAACACGATTCTGTGACACAAAATCGCAAAAAACACGATTCTGTGACACAAAATCGCAAAAAACACGATTTTGACACAAAATCGTCAAAAACTCGATTTTAAACACAAAATCGTGAAAAACACGATTTTCAACACAAAATCGTGAAAAACACGATTTTCAACAGAAAATCGTGAAAAACTCGATTTTCAACAGAAAATCGTGAAAAACACGATTTTCAACAGAAAATCGTGAAAAACTCACAAGTAGATAGAAAATCGTGAAAAACATCAAGTTCATCAGAAAATCGTGAAAAACTCGATTTTCAACAGAAAATCGTGAAAAACACGATTTTCAACAGAAAATCGTGAAAAACTCACAAGTAGATAGAAAATCGTGAAAAACATCAAGTTCATCAGAAAATCGTGAAAAAGTCTAATGGCATGATAAAATCGTGAAAGACACGATTTTTCATCTAAAATTTGTGAAAAAACACTTCTGGCAGTAGAAAATTGTGAAAAAACCTAAATTCATTAAGAAGTTGTGAAAAGCACAAAATATAGGAAGAAAATTAAAACACACACAATTTTGGACAAAAAATTGTGGAAAACCAATATATTGGTTAGGAAACTGTGACAAACACTCTGTTGAGTATTAGAAATTTGTCAAGAATAGTTGAATGATACTAAGATCTGGAAATAAAATAAATTCAATTCCTAAACAAGACCTAACAAGGAAGGAAAAAGAGCCAGGAAGTAATAAAAGATCAGAAAGAAGTTTAAGCCAAGAAAATAACATGGAAAACCTAAATGAAACAAATGAGTCAATAGAAACTGGGGATTTTAGAAACATCCTTAAGTACATGTATACAAATAGGTTTGGAACCTATATATACCAGGATGGAATGCATAAATTCCTCATTAGACTGAGAAATTTAGAAATTCCCCTGAATATAACTCTAGTAGCCCAATTCAAAGATGGAAGATATGAAGACAGGCAAGGATGTGTATACATCTTCTCTCAAGACCCAGAAAATTCAAATGATCTAGGGCAATGTGCTGACAAAGGACCTTGGGAACATAACATGGGACAACCAGACATACCTAGACCAAATGAAAACTACACTAATAATGAGCAAAATTATGGGAGAAGGACACATGCTTCACCAAATCCCTTTGACAGAGAACCAGAAGGAAACAATGACTTCCCACTCAGAAGAAGACCTCATTGGCAACCTCAGGGTAGGATGCTTAGACCATATCAAGTAGCCAAATGCATGAAGAACCAATATGAAGGGTATTCAGATCCTCATGCTCATGCTGCAGAATTTAGACAACTGATTAGAGCAGAGGAAGTAGAAGATTACAAGGTACAATTTGAAGCATTTGGTCTAACCCTAACAGGGCCAGCCTTATCATGGTTCATTCCTTTGAGAAAAGAAATGTACCTAGACATTGAATCTTTCTTAGAAGCTTTCATTGGTGAATTCTCTAAGACTGGAATCAAACATAGTACAGCCACATTGATACACAGCTTCAAACAACAAAAGGAGGAAAATGTTAGGGAAGCAGCCAGAAGGTTTAAGCAGTACATTGATAGATGCCCAAGAGAAGAAGTACCTTCCATGGCAAAACAAGTATCCTTATTCATTGAGGGATTGAGAAGTGCCCAATTAAGGACCCTAGTGTACTATAGGAGATGTCCTGATTTAGCAGCCTGTGTTAAGGAAGCAATAGATCTGGAGGACAACAGAGGTCAAGATTTGTTAGCATTTGATCAACCCAGATCTTATGAAGACAAAATTCCTCCAGCAGAAGAGTTGGCTCAGGCTATTGCTAAAGCCCTAGAGGTAAGCACCAAAACTAATCTGATAAACTCTAGGATAAACACAAACAAGAAATGTTATAGTTGTGGAGAAAATCATCTGGCACAACAATGCCCTTATCAGAAACCACAACACTTACAAGATAGGAAGACACTCAAGTATTGTACACTAGAGAGAAAATGGACAAACCATACCAGGGAGGAATGCTTCTATAACAAACAACCTGTCAAGGAAAGAGACTATATGGCTCAAAGGGAATCAGGTTATACCGAGCAACCAAGACCAGTATTGGGACAACAACCTCCCATTCCAACCAATGTGGTACCAGTCAAATATACACCCATTGACGAAGGAAATTCAAGATTCAGATCACCTTATAAGGAGGAGTATCAATGGAGTGAGGGACATCAGGAAGAATGGGAAGATTATGAAATAAGGGAACCTGAGCTTAAAGCCCTAGATCTGGGAAATGGAAAAATTGAAATGGACACAGCAACATTCATGTACATTACTAACAACTACATGTCCAATCAAAAACCTCAATTCAAAGGGGGACCAAAGATAACATGTTATAGGTGTGGGGGAGAGCATTTCATTAGAGATTGTCCACAACCTCCAACATTCAGGATAGAGGGAGCATATTGTAAGGATTGTGGTAGAGAACATCTGATCAAGGACTGTCCAAAAAATCCCCAAAAACAACAGAACACACCTAATAACATACCTTTAAAAACAGTCAAAATTATGGAACAAGAGGAATTGAGTGACAATGATCAAATTGAACTTAATGTTATAACAAGGGCACAAGCCAAACAACAAGGAATAATTAAAGAACAAAATGAGGGTTCCACATCAAAAGGGAAGAAAAATAGACAAAGAGGGAAATGGGAAAAGAAAAGGAAAGTGGGCAAAAGTCTGGAAGAAGACAGTCAGGAACAAACAAATTCAAAACATTCTTCCAGTCAGGAACAAACAAATTCAAAACATACTTCTCATCAAAAGACCCAGAATCTGTCAGAATTAGGAAATTCTGAGAGCCTAGATACCCTAATCAAAGCCTATAAAGGAAGGATTCAAGAGGGACCAAGCTCCGCAGATCATGCAATAGCTTATCCCATACCGGATTTAGAGCATGAAAGGATGCTAAAATGCAAACAAATTATCCAGGAAACACAACTCAGGTTAGGGGAAGAAGACAGCTCTCGGAGAACATTTGATCAGCATGAAAAAACAAAAACCAAGGAAGATGATAAAGAAGGCAATCCACACATAACATTCCAAATGAGTTTAGATGAACATTGTAGTATTACATGTCATACAACATGGGAAAATTTGTTGAAACAAAATCCTCACCTACAAAACAAGATGAACAAGGAAGAAACAATATCTGGAAACCTTCATTCACCAACACAAGAATTAGAGGAACTATGGTATATTCCTATTGACAAAATAGGAGGGTATTGTGAAGGAGAAGAAGGGAATTCAACTTTAAAATTACAATATGGAAAACATTCAGCAAAAGCCATTTTGGATAGTGGATCAGGAGTGGCTATAATGACTAAACAAACCTGGGAGAAATGGGGAAGAAAGGAATTATTACCCACTAAAATGAGATTACAACTTGCAGATGGACATATAGAAAAGCCCCTAGGAATTTGGGAAAAAGTGATTGTGGACATATGTGGCATAGAAATAGAGCATACTTTTGCTATAGTAGAATTTCCACAATCCACATCTTATGAAATTATCCTAGGAAGACCCTTCATGAGACAAATGCAAATTGTACAAGATTGGGGTAATGATTGTTTATATCTTCAGAACCAGGGGAGAATAACAAGAGTAAACTTACGAAATGGCCACTATTGTGACATATCTCCTAGAGAATGGTATAAAATACATCAAAATCAACCAGAAAGTGAAGAATCAGAGAGGGAGGATCAGGAAGAAGGTGAATCAGCAGTTTGGAAGTGTAACATATTAAGAAATATCACAAATAGGAAAAGGAAGTTAAGAAGAGAAGATTGTGTGGAAGAAAGAGAAATACAAGATGAAAATTATGTGCCTCAACAATTCAAAGATGAAGAGTTTGAACCTTATGGATGGAATCAAATCTTAGCTACCATGGATTTGGCCAGTGAGGAATATGTGGGAATGGAATTTCAAAATGAGGAAGGATTTGACATCTTCCACATTGGCATACATATGATAGGAGTATCACAAAGAGAAGAGGATCAAAATCAAGAAATGATATTAACAGAAGGAAAATCACAATATTTGGAAACAATAAAAGCTGAGGATGCAATCAAAGACAAAATCTCAGGCAAATACAAGGGACATAAACACAAAGAAATAGAAAGAGACCAGGAAAAAGAAAAGAAAGAGAAAGAGATAAACAGAGATCAATACTTTGATGTACCAGCAAACTTTAAAACTTATGAAGTAGAAGACAGACTACTTCTGAGAATGAAACCAAAAAGAGAGAAGAAGAAAGGGGAAGCATATGATAACGAAGAACAAACAAAGAAAATTGTAATTACACAGGAAGAAGGAGAAGAGAGACAAATAGTAATAGCTGATGACATGACATCACAAGAAGAAGAAGCATTAAGGAACCTAGCAAAGAACTATAGGGATGTATTTGCTTACAGTTATAAAGATTTGAAAGGAATTGATCCAAAAATTTGTGAGCATAAGATTCCTATGACACCTGATGCAAAACCAAGCAAACAAAGACATTATACATTTAATGACAAATACTCTGCCAAAATAAAGGAAGAAATTGACAAGTTGTTGGCTGCTAATTTCATTTATGAAATAGAATACACTGAATGGATATCACCTATAGTTGTGGTGCCAAAAAAGAACGGGAAACTTAGGGTATGCATTAACTTGAAGAAAGTAAATGCAGCAACTATAAGGGATAGTTATCCACTGCCAATAACAGATCATCTTCTTGAGAGAGTTGCAGGAAAGGAAGTCTATAGTTTTCTAGATGGCTTCTCAGGATACAATCAAGTACCTATAGCTTTAGAGGACCAACATAAGACTGCCTTTTCTACAGAATGGGGGGTTTATGCTTTTAGGGTTATGCCCTTTGGATTGACCAATGCCCCAGCAACTTTTCAAAGGTTGATGTGTCATATTTTCAAAGAATTCCTGAGAAATGTGATGGAAATCTATGTAGATGACTTATACACTTTTTCTTTAAAAAGACAAGATCATTTACAAGATTTGGAAAGAATATTCAGGAAGTGCAGGACATATAGAGTATGCTTAAACCCAGAAAAGTGTGTATTCTATGTCAGACAAGGAAGAATGTTGGGTCACATAGTGTCAAAAAATGGAATTTCTACTGATGAGAAGAAAATAAAAGCCATAATAGAGCTTCCTAGACCAACAAATGTGAAGGAACTCCAAACTTTTATGGGACATTGTGGGTACTACAGAAAATTTGTATACAAATTTGCTGATATAGCCAAGCCCTTATATGCCCTCATCACAAAGTTTGAGTGGACTGAAGAATGTGACCAAGCATTTGAAACATTAAAAACTTGTTTGGTGACAGCACCAATCTTAAAAACACCTCAGTGGGATAAAATCTTTCATGTACATGTCGATGCTTCAAATTATGCTCTGGGATGCGTGTTAGCACAACCAATAGAAGGAAGCAAATTAGATTTTCCAGTAGCATATGCAAGTAGACAATTAAACATTGCAGAAAAAAATTACACAACTACTGAGAGAGAAGGATTGGGAATGATCTTTGCTGTCAAAAAATACAGACATTATCTATTGGCCAACAAGTTTAAATTCTTTGTGGATCACCAAGCTCTACTCTATTTAGTAAATAAACCATGTCATACAGGAAGAATAGTAAGATGGTTTCTTTTACTAATGGAATTTGAGTTTGAGGTGGTGGTTAGACAAGGAAAAACACACTTGAGAGCAGATCATTTATCAAGAATCCAGTCAAAAGAACCTAGTTCACCTATAGATGATGATTTGCCAGATACATACTTATTCAAGGTGGAAAGTGTTCCTGAATGGTCGATGTCATTAATTCCCTTGCTAACTATGGGACCTTGTAGGTCATTAGCAAATAATACACATCTGGTGTTACTAAGCAGGAATTTCATGTTGTTAGCTGGACATTTGTATCACCTCAATCAGTCAGGTATACTGGAATATTGTACTCCAGAAGAAGAGCAACATGAATATGTAAGAAAAGCTCATTGCTGGAATCCATGTACTCATGCTTCTACAATTGTCACTCTTAGTAACCTTAATAGGATGGGAGTACATTGGCCAAATAAGATTCAAGATGTGGAGAGATATATTGATAATTGTCAAAAATGTCAAACATGGCAGAAAGCAGAATTAATAACTCTATATTGGTTTCAGAAAAACCCTGAATGGAGTGAAAATATTGTTGAGAAGTTGAAGAGAAAGGAGAAAGGGGAACAAGTAATAGCTGGTGCTGATTCAAGAAATCTACAAGTGATCTCAGAGGAATATCAACTCATAGGAGAACAATTATACAAGAGAGGAATGGATGGATATCTGAGAATTTGTGTTCCAGAAGAAAGGTATTTAGAGATGTTGGAAATGGCACACTCAGGAGTAGCTGGAGGACATTTCTCAAGTGATAGAACAGCCAAACTCATCTTATATTCTGGCTTTTGGTGGCCAACCCTATTTCCCGATGCTAGAACTTATGTAAAAAGATGTGATGTCTGTCAAAGGGTAAGCCAACCAAACAAAAGAGATAACATGCCATTAATTCCTTTAATTTCAGCCAGAGCTTTTAGTAAATGGGGATTGGACTTTATTGGACCAATACATCCTCCAGCCAGACAATCTCATGCAGAATACATACTAGTAGCTACAGATTATTTGACAAAATGGGCTGAGGCCAAAGCTACTAAAAGAAATGATGCTCACACCACTGCTAGATTTTTGTATGAAAACATTATCACTAGATTTGGACTACCAATTGAATTGGTAAGTGATAGGGGGACTCATTTTTTGAATCAGATCATAGAAAACATGACTAATTATTTCATGATTAGTCACAATAAGTCAGCCCCATATCACCCACAAGCCAATGGGTTAGCAGAAAGTACTAATAAAGTACTTTGCAATGTATTGACCAAATTAGTCAACACAAATAGAAATGACTGGGATTATCAACTGAATCATGTTCTTTGGGCTTATAGAGTGGCATACAAAACAGCTTTAGGGACTACACCATTTAATTTGGTGTATGGCCAGAATGCGGTTTTACCCATGGAATTTCTTATTCCAACACTGAAGGTGGGTAGCCAATACAATTGGACAGGACATGAATTATCTGAGAGAGTCATAGACTTAGAAAAACTAGGAGCATCGAGACTCCAAGCAGTGATGAGTATATACACAAACAAGAAAAGACAAAAAGCTTATCATGATGTTCACATAAAAGACAAAGATCTACAAGAAGGAGACCTGGTCTTAGCTTACACAATCAAAGAACATCAGAAAAAGTTTCAGAAAAAAGGTCATGGGCCATATATCATACATCAGATAAGCAAAAGTGGAGCTATTCAGTTAGCCAATATTGATGGGGAAATCATGCCAAATTTCATAAGTGGATGTAGAGTGAAGAGGTATGAGTGCCCATTAACTACTGAGGAATGGAGAAGATTGCAAAAGGCTCAAAATAGGAAAAAAGAGGAAGAAAGTGTTAGAAAGGAGGCTCAACTGGAAGCCAAAGAGAGAATTAGAAAATTGAAACAAGTGTGCTTATGTGAAAACACTCTAAAACAAAAAGAACATTTGCCTTTGATTATGATGACTTACCAGAATGAAAACATAAGGGTTTTGATAGACTCGGGAGCTCAAGTGAATCTAATTAGCTCAGCCTTGATCAATAAGTTTAATTTTAAGAGAGCTGAAAGCAGAATTTTGATCAAAACCCTGGGAGGGAAAAGAATTCAAAGCATATCTTCACTTTCTATTAAAGTTAAATTTAATAATGAATATATGGAGATAGATTGTGAAGAGTGGTCAGACCATTTAATGACTGAAAAGCTGATTTTAGGGCAGCCATGGCTCAAACAAGGTAAAGTCATCTTAAATTTTGAAAAAATGAAGCTTAATTTGACCATCAAGGACAAAAAGTTTTTAATGTTCTTTCTGAGTAATGAAGAGCAGGTAGTTCATATGGATGTTCATGACCCACATCTCGAAGGATTTGCTTTCTCAATGAAGGACAGGAACATTTTGACAATACAAAGTGATCAAGCTTCATACACTCAAGATCAGCAAAAGACTGAAGAGGTAAAGGTTGATGAGGAGACAAAACAGAGAAGACTATTATTGCCAAAGTTGCAATATCAACAAAACAGAACAAAAAGAATATGGAAACAGGTCATGCACAGTTATGGCTCACCAAAACAGGAAATTAAAACAAAATGGATATGGAAGCCAAAAAATGTCAAAAAATGTTCATCCACAGAGCATGGATATTTCCATAACAGAAGGACAAATGGAGTAAAATATTACTGGGTAAAAAAATCAGAATTGGGTCAATGGAAGAGGGATAATCCACCGTGGACCTATTTTTGGAATTTTGAAAAGGACAAAAAAATATTTCTTTCTTTCCCCTTAGAAGAAAATTAGGAGGGGAAGGAAAGAAGACGAAAAAAAAAAAAAAAAAAAAAAAAAAAAAAAAAACCAGAAAAATATATTTTATTTTCTTGATTTTCTTTCTAAAATAAAAAAACACAAAGCAAGATATAGGGAGGGAAAGAGTAATTTATTATGGAAAAAAGTTGTTTTGTCTTATTGATTTTTAATTTTTTGTGATCATTTTTCTTTTTTACCATTACTTTTTCAAGTTTTTTCATTAATCATCTTTTCTAGCATCATCCTTTTAATTCAGGAATTGTTTTTTGAGTAAAGAAGTGACAATTGGAGAGAGCACAATAGATGTCTTGCTACACCTGTGTTGCTCACTTAAAATTGAGTCTCTTGAAAAAAAGCAAAAATTGCTGGGAACTTGTCTTTCTTATTTTTTATATGTCAGTAACATTCCAGAATAATATAGTATTTTCTTATGAAATCTTGTGACTCATGTGGGTGGAGTATTTTCTTTTCTGTTATATATAAATACAGGATGGTGAATACAAAGGAGTTGGCAATCCACGACTTCAAAGTTGATTCAGTGACTTTGTCCAGAGGACACTGGTTTTTGGACAGTGATGCAGCTGAAGAACAAGTGGACTTAGAATCCGATGAAGACCAAGAAATCCCAGAAGTTGAAAAAATAGCAAAAGAACTTAAAGAAATTCTGGGAGTGATAGGACAGCATATCTTCACAGTAGCAGTGGGAGGATATAAGTACACTATGTTGTGCCAAGAATTTTACAGGTTTCAGAAAACTTCTGTCAACCTCAAAAGATGGAAAGCTGTGGGATTGCACAAGCTCTTAGAAGAACCTATTTTCTTTATTGACTTTGAAAGAGTAGCACAAGTGATGGGAACTTTGGAGGAAGTGGGAAAAGGCAATGATGCCTACTTCAGATGTAAAGTGAAGAATAAAGACAATCAGGAGGCAGGGATAGTCATCAAAGCAGAACATATCAGAGCCGCCTTACAGTTCTATCCAATGGGCACTAAACTGGACCAAAGTTTTGTCAAGAAAAATAAGGAGACTTACACGGGGTATGTAAAGTTCACTGACTTCAAGGGAAAAGAAAATGAAGAATATGCTATAAGAATGTTCTTGCAGTTCTTTTGTTTTCCGAAATTACCAAGGTATACCATGCCTCATAAGTCAGTAACTCTATTAATGTTCAATAACAAAGATAAAACCAAGCCATTTGGGGTGATGGATGTCTCACCTTACATCCATGAACAGCTGAAGGAAGCAGCAAAGCACTGGGAGCAGAAGAAATTCATGAATGGAGCCCAGTTTTTGACAAAAATCATTTATCATGTTCTAGGTATGGAAGAACAGTTAAAGTTAGCTCCTGAGGCACAGTACTTCAGAAATTTGATGTCAGGAATCAAAAGTCCCCCAAAGAAGGCACTTGGAAGAGAATCAGAAGGACAAACTCGCATGAGGGGAACAGGAATGAAGAGAAAAGTAATATCTGAGGAAGTGATTCCAGTAAAGAAAAGAAAGTTGGACCCCAGAAAAGTAGAGTTAGAACAGGCGGAAGAAACAAGAGAGGAACAGGTGGCAGCACAGAAAAAGGTGCAATCCTCCAGTGAACCTCATCCTCCGCAGACAAGCAAAGAACAACTTTACACTTATCTCACTCAAGGAAACAGCAAAAGAGCCATATACGAGGCACAATATCAAAAAATGTTGGAAGATTTTTCATGTAAAGCTATCGATTGGATCCAAGAAGAGGTGGAGCACTATGAAGCATTGCATGAAGAAATGATGGCAGCAGAAACTGAAGAGATATTTGTAAAGAAGGAGGTAGAATTGCTGGCATACTTCAAGGAGTTGCAAGGACCTCCAGAGGCCAGAACTACGGTGATAGTGAAAAAGAAGATGCCAAGGAAACCTGTTCAAAAGAAGAAGATGATAAAGAAAGGGAAAGGAAAGATGGCAGATGAACCTGTGATAAAAGAAATGAGACAAGTAATTACCAAAGAAACACAAAAGCTAACCTCAGTGATGGAAGTGTCAAAGCCTATAGAACAAGAAGTGGGAGGATCTTCACGATTCTCATCTGATTCAGATAGCGACATTGAGAGTTTTTTGCTAAAAAGTTTAAATCTGTCAATACCCAACACTCCCAATATAGCTGTACAGGCTGTGGAAAAAGTGAAAACACCTGAGGATTCAAGTAAGAAACCTCAAGAGAAGCAGACACAGGAGGAAATAGTTCCACAGATGAGTGCTGAAGAAAAAAGGAGGCAGTTAAAAGGAAAGGCAAGGATGACAGAAGAGGAAGACCAGAAGAGAAATGAAGATAGTTCTGGAATAATGAATGTTGACAAAAATTCAATATGGACCAACCCATCACAGACACAGTTCAAATTAAATGCAAGGTTGACTGCAAGTTTGGAGGAACTAGCAAAGAGAGTATTCGGCAGTTCAAATGATCAACAGAAGGATGCATCCAAAGAACAGGAAAGCAAGGAGTTAGAATCAGAAAAGAATGCTCAAGAGGTTTTGGGACAAGTAATAGAGGAAGGAATTGTTCAAAGTATAAAGGATGTGCTGCAGGATATAAAAAGCAGTGAGGAATTTACATCTAAGAATGATCAAAAACAGGAGGTGGAAGTAGATTTTATGGACATTGAGGAGCAAGATCAGGAATGCATAAAAGAGAAAAGTAATGACCAGGTTGCTGGTATAAAAGAAATTGAATCAATTGAAGTTCAGGAAAAGCAGGAACAGGAAGACCAACTCAAGAAAGTTCAACAAATTCTTGTTGAAAAGGACTCAAACAAAAGTCAGGAAACCCTAACACAAGAGAAGGAGATACTAATTAAGGGAGACCAGCTCTTCACAGAGAAGCAACAAGTATTGGAAGAAAAGAAGCCATTAGAAAAGAAGGAAGCTTCAGATTTCTCAGAGCAGAAGAGTGCAAATGACAGAGCACTAGTTTATGAAGAGGATGATAACAATCAGGATACAGAGAACTATGATCACAGTGATGAAGAACAAGACATGCAGGACATAGAAGATGAAACAGCAGCAGAAGAAGATGATGTGGATAAAGAAGATAAGCAAATTGAAGTTAGACAGACAGAAATAGAAGTAGGGTTGGAAAGAATACCCAAAAATATAAGATCAGCTTGTCAAATGATTATGAGCAACATTGAACAATTCAGACCATCTAGCAGAAATATGATCATATCAGGAATGGTGGCTGAATCAGAATTTGAAAAAGGCAGTTTAATTATCAAAGAACACAAGAAAGAAAAAGAGCAGATGACAAAGCAATTAAGGTTGATAAAGGAAAGGAATGAAGAATATCTCAATAGAATCATTGCTTTGGAAGAAGCTGAGGTTCAGAAGCAGAACAGGATCCAATATTTGGAAGAAAAGAGTGTAAAGTTATCAGAGCAGAATGCCAAAATGGAAATGGAACTAAACACCATAGGAGGAAGATACAGAACTTTACAAACATCTTATCAAATTCTGACTAGAGCACATGAAGAGATTAATAAAGTGTTGTTAGAAGAAGGTCAACTACAAGGTGGAAGTAAATCTGTTCAATTGACAGAGGAAGAAAAGGAAGAGCTGCATAAAGAAATTCAAAGACTTCAAACAGAATTAAAAGAGGCCAAAGAAATGGAGAAACAGGCAAACACTCATGCTGCCACATCAATGAGAGGATATCATCAATTACATTTGGAGGTAGAGAAGGAAAGAAGTGAATGGCAAGCAAAGATGGAGGAAGAAAGAAATGAGTGGAGGAAGGAAAAGGAGTTATGGGCAGCTCAGAACAAAAGTTCAATAATGACTATAGAAGAACTACAGAAACAGTTGGAGAAATCAAAAGTTCAAGATCAAGTACAGGCAGAAGATACAGACAATAGGGAATATGAAACAGGGGATTTTGACAGGGAACAAGAGAACAAGGAACCAGCAGCCAAAGAAACAGAGGAAGAATATTCTGAAGATTTTGTACAGAAATTATTGACCAATAGAGAGTCAAGAATGGAATTTATCAGGAAAATGCATGATGAGTATGAAGATCAAATAGTTACCTTTGCTCTGAATAAAGGCATTAATCCAGATCAGCATCATTGGGCTGCAGATGGATTGGGAATACGTTTCTGTATGATTTTGGAGAGTATAAAGAATTATCAATTAGCCAGAGTAGGGCTATCTCCGAACAAATACCTTGAGTATGAAGAAGATATTAATGTCACGAAGGAGTTATTTGAAAGAGCAAATCCTAAATGGAGGAATAAGTGGTTGGATGCCAATAAGGAATGCAGGAAAATTTGGAAAGAGGCACCTTTGAATTTAAAGATCAACCCAGCCTATTGTCCAGTTGCCAGAAGAAGAGAATGGACTGTTTTTTGGGAAAGGAGGAAAACAGGGCAGATTCCAGCAAAATGGCTGAATTTTCCAAAAATAGCAGGTCCAAAGGCAGGCACTTGGCCTACAAAAAATTACATGGTGAATACTGCTGAGTCAGTTTTAACAACATATAAAGATGTTAATGATCCAGCCTGTATATTACTTGTCAGAATAATGAGATTGATTCTAGCTTGTATAGAGACCTACACTGATACAGATATCAGAATTTTGAACTACATAGGTTTTAATTCACCAACCGATGCTCTTTTGTTTGATTTGAGTGAGACACCAGACAGGATCTGCTTAATGGCCTACTACAGCAGAATTATATTTTTGGGTAGCCATTACTTACAGATTTTTGAGGATGCTTTTGATTATGGATTTTTTGAGAGGGAGTCAGAGATTTTTGGAAACCTATCAGTTGTTACAAAAGCAAGACTTACTGCCTATGAAGTTGCTTACACAGAATATTTGAAGAAGGATGTTATAGATAAGCCTGAAGCTGCAGTACAATGGAGGAAAGCCTTATTTGAAATGGTCAATAATTTGAATGTCACAGAAAGGAAGAGCCATGATTTGGTGTCACAAGTGTATCAAAGGAAGAAGAAATAAAGCTGAGCTCACATAAGAAAATCTTTCGTCAGGAGCCGAAAGGCTTAGGAGGGGAAGGATGTTGGAAGGTGTATTTTTGAAGAGCATTTTTGATGTAAAAAATTAGTAAAAAGTCAAAAAAACTTGTAAAATATTTATGCAATGATTGTAAAAATAAGGAAGAGTCTTCCTTATGTGGTTGAGGATCTCATGTAATTTTTGTAGAATTTTTAGAAACTCTTAGATAGCATTTTTTAGAAAATTAGAGAAAAAGACCTAATTTCAAGTGTGAAAAGGGACACTTGAAAATGTATATAAGTCAATTTTCTCTATTTTGGAGAGGTTGGTTAGTCATTTGCTCAAGCTATCAATAGAGAAGAAAGAGTTTCTGCAAAATCGTGTTTTCTCCTGTTGAGTGTATTTCTTTTGATGTGTGAGCTTGTCTCTTGCTTAATCATGGAGATTTGTGAGTCATATTTGTGTATTACTGAGTAAGTTGTATGAAGAGAGAGACCTATTGCTGTAAATGAGTGGAAAGGACTGAAGGAAGTTCCAAAATTGTGAAAATCGTCTGTTGGTACAGAATCACGATTGTCTCGTCTTTGTGATACAGGTGATATTTTTCAGTTTTGAGTTCATATTTGTATTCTGCTAATGAAATGGCATGGTTTTGACACAAAGAACATGGAAAATGATGGAGATTTGCCTTAGTTATGGTAAACTCAAGATTTTCTCTTCATCTTCAATTTCTCTCAGCAATCCAGCCATCAATCTCTGATTTCCTTGAATCTATTATCTTGAAGGGGCTGTGGTCTTGTGGATATTCCTAGGATTGACAAAATAAAGATGATTTGTTGATTCTTTGTTACTTCATGATTGGAGAGGACAACTTGGAGTCCAAAACAAAACAGCTTCCCACTCACACACTTGTGCCGCCACTTGCTCGAGGTCTTCATACCATCCTCACGTCTTCCCGGATTGACATTAAAGGAGGTGCTACTCATCACTGAGCTACACCAAATTTTGGCGCCGTTGCCGGGGATCGAGCCTTGAGGACGAGCGTGTGATGGTAATACGTAGAGTTGACGCGTTGGAGTTGTAGGTATTTTCTTCACTTTCATCTATTTTCTTGTTTTTTCTTCACCATCCTCATCACCATCATCATCATCACCATCTTCCACCTCCATCTCCATCATCGCGAAAATTTCAGTTTTTGAGTATATCACCACCTCCACCTCATTTCCCTCATTTCACTTGTGAGAGAGAGCGAGAGAGCAAAATTGCGTGTGTTGTTTTTGCATGTTTCTTGAGCTGTCTTGCAGGTACATGTCACATCATCATCCCCAGCACTCTGCGCAGGTACGGAATTCGAAGTAACTGTCTGTGTGTCGCCGACTTCTGTCAATCGCGACCGACAGAAAAAACGCTCAAATTACCAAACAAAGTGCAAAACCATGATCTACAGGCCTAGAGCTTCCCAAAAATGTGCTTAGTTTCTTGAAATTCCTCAGATTTCTGTCAATCGCGATCGCTCTGTCAATCGCGACCGACAAACCACGACGGACAGATCTGTCAATCGCGATCGACACGTCAATCGCGATCGACAGCCCATGACGGCTCTGTCAATCGCGACCGACAGAGTCAACGACCGATTGACCACGACCGACGGACCATACGCGTGACACGTGTCAATCGCGATCGAGTCATCAATCGCGATCGACTCATCAATCGCGACCGACACAGTCAACGACTGTTTGACCACAACGGATAGACCACGACTGCTCTGTCAATCGCGACCGACACAGTCAACGACTGTTTGACCACGACGGACAGACCCTCGCGACCGACCTGTCAATCGCGATCGACACGTCAATCGCGACTGACAGAGTCAATGACCCTTTGACCACGACTGATTGACTTTTCATAACCCCTGTCAATCGCGACTGACCAGTCAATCGCGACTGACAGCCAGGACGGACTTGTCAATCGCGATCGACACGTCGATCGCGACTGACCTGTCAATCGCGACCGACAGACTTTGCGAACACGTTAGAAGGGCAATTTAGGTCAAATTTTTAAGGTAAAAATAGTGGTCTAAATTTTGGCCAAGTGTGGGACAAACATTAGGGTGTAGCATTGCATTACGAGGGCACGACCCAAGTCACTCTAGAATTCTTGTTTGCCTGTTAACCTAGTTTAATCCTGTTTTAGCCCCAAAACCCTGAACTGGCATAACTTTCTCATACGAAATCCGTTTGCCGTGATTTTTGTTTTGTTGGAAAGCTCGTGTTGGAAAGCTTGTCAGAAATATTTGATAGGGTATTTTGAAGTTGACCATACCCAGGGGAAACAAAGTTCAGGGGTCTCTAGAGTTGTGTCCAAAAAGTCATAGTGTAAATTGGTGAAGTGTTACATGAATGAAAGTGAATGGTTCTGTCTTTTGAATTTAAGTCTTGAGCTAACAGTGGGCCTCTTACAGGTCTTGTGAGAGCAGCGAAGGGTACACAAAGCAAGAGTAAGTGCAGGCTTGGGAATACGCGTCCTGGGCACACCAGGGCAACAATACAAGGAAAGGAACTCAAGGTTGGAAAACTCGCAACACCCTCTGTCAATTCTTAGTTTAGGCTAAGTGCGGGTAGTGTTAGAAGTAATTCCAGGCAACGATAAGCACGAGATAAATCAAAGACTATCTAAGAAATCAAGTGCAAGTCAAGAGATAACCTGTGTGTGTGTGAACGACAACTCTAAAGGAAAAGAACCTAACGTGAAACGACCAAACTCAAATGCGAAATTAAACTCAAGTATTCCTAACGACGTGATATCAGACAAGAGTATAGACACGATAATCAACACAAAAAGAACCAAGTGACCGATACAAAAGGACTCAGAAACATGGTTGTACTTGGGAAAAATCGGGCTAATCAGTTAGGCATATGAACCTTAGATCAGGACGACACCTAGTAAGAGAGAGACAAAGCCATAGGTCTTCAGAGGCTAGTGTCAATCACGCTGCAAGGTCTTGGGCCCAGCAGTTGAGTCACCACTCGCATTACCCTAGCTCTGATACCAGTGAATTAGGGATGTCTCAAGGCATGGAAAGACCTACTGGAAGTTCAGGTGAGCCATACTTGTATAGGGTAGAAGGCCCTTACAAAACACAGTTGGAATACCTTAGGACCAACCGATTAGGTGCTAGCATCTATGAGGACGGCCTAGGAAGATCTGTAGTACAGATCAAGAATCCTGACCAATCCATAGGACTAGAGCACCCAGCTGTCAAGTTTGAAAACGGTGCATACCTGGACAAAGAAGGAACCATATACGTAGTCACCAGTCACCTAGACAGGACAGATGAATTTGGGAATGTAATCTCAGAAGCGGACTTAGGTGACTTAGAACAAGGAAACATGGGAGTAGAACCTAGAACACCCCGAGGCAAATCTGTTCTCACTAGGATTATCACACCTGAATGGGTTCCCCAAGACAACAAGTGCATAGATTTGCTTCTCAATCGAGAAACTGACGAAGCCTTTTGGAGGTATAAACCTGATCAGCCAACTGATATAGGATCAATCATGATCTATGAGTTTAAGGATCCTGATAGCCCAGGCAGAGTGACCTACTTAGATCACGCTTCGGAGAGGATCTTTGTGGTGACACAAAATGATAGGCATGCTTACACTTGGAAAGGTGAATTTGTTTTCCCCCAACCAAGATCGAATGTATCCTATGGTCACCCTGGAGCTGGAACATCCCAAGCTCATGGAATGCAAAGAGACAAAAGTAGAGATAGACCAGAAGTAAGCTTTGCCAACCCAGTGGGAAGAGAGAGAACGAGGAAGGAAACAAATAGAGTAGAACTTGAGATACTTAGAGCTCACAGGAATCAAAGAAACGCGGATGAGTTCCCTCTACCACGACCTAGAGAGCACACAAGGACTTTGAGACCGACTCAGCTAGTTAAGTCCATGAAGAACTACTTCGATGGCACTGGAGATCCATACGATCATGTGGCTGAGTTTAGGCAAGTCCTGAGAGCTGAACAAGTGGAGGATCTATTCACGCAGTACAATGCCTTTGGTCTGACCCTTAGGAACACTGCCCTGACATGGTTTCAGCCACTAAATGAGAGGCAGTTCAGGAGCATAGAGCAACTCCTAGAGGCTTTCATTATTGAATTCTCTAAGAGTGGCATAAGGCATAATACCTCCTCGCTGATTCACAGCTTCAAGCAAACCCCGCAAGAGACTGTAAGACTTGCAGGAAGGAGATTTAGGCAATATCTTGAAAGATGCCCTGTTTCGGAGTTACCCACACCAGCCAAGCAAGTAGCCTTATTCTTGGATGGACTACTAAGTACCAAACTAAGATCATATGTGTACTTGTTTTTGCAGTCTTTTGTTCTCCTCCAGTGCTGTGGCCATATGTTTCCGTAGTAGCGCCAAGTTGCGTCTGACTCGCAGGTTATCGGCCTGGTATACTTCGAGCAAAGCTTCTAGTTGTTTTACACCTGATTCTGTTGATGGTTGTGGTGTCTCCAATAGTGTTTGGTGAGCCTTCTCAAGCGTTGTATAGCGTTGATTCACTTCTGCATTTTCCTCTTGTAGAATGTGAAATTGCCTTTGTAAGTCCTGATGGTGTGTTGTCAGTTGTTGATACCGGCCGTCCAGCGCTCTGTACTCATTCTGAAGCTGATATACACATTGATTTAATGCTAAAAATATGCTATTTACATTAAATAATGCTGGGAGGGGTGAAGATGCAGGGGGAATGGGGGCGGGAATGGGAGTTGTGAATGATGTGGACGCAAGTGGGGATGTGGGTGGAGGGGGTATGGGAGATGAAGGTGGCATGGGGGGAGGGAGCGGTGCTGTGGCAGGAGACGTTTCCATCGTGTCAATTGTTTGAGTGACAGTGTAGATGGGGATCGTGGGTGGAGTGGATGTGACGTCAGTGAACAGAGTGGTGAAAGTGGGCATGGTGACTCCCCCGAATTGGATTCCCGGAGAGAGTGGGATGCCCATGACAATGGTAGTGGTAGTGAACGTGGTAGTGCTAGTGTCATGTGGTGGAGTGAATTGTGTAGTGCGAGGTGGGGATGGTGGTGACAGTGGTGCTTCCTGATATTCTTCTGCTTGCGTTGTCTCTCCTGGTGCTGATACATTGGTATGGATTTGTTTCCCGGACCTCCTGGGACGAACGGGAACCCTCTTCTCAAATCTGTGAATGTAGGCCATTGCCTCATGGATGGCCTCATCCAATCCTACTGCGTCGGCATGAAGGTTTATGGACTCAATGAACAACTCGTCCACACCTTCCTCAGCTAGCAACTGGTTCATGAGTTTCTTGCCCGATTCCAGTGACATCTTATGCTGTTCTTGAACCAGTTGCATGGTTCGATATAGTCTCTTGATTTGTGCCGAATACGCAGGGGCACTTGCCAGCTCGGAGAGCTCGTCATATTCTTGTTCCTCGTAGGTTTCTTCTTCTTGTTCGGCCTCTTGTTCCTCGGCGTCGACTTCTACCACCTCTGGTCGGGTGGGGGCTGCTGTTGTTGTCTGGGGTTGTGGTTCCTGAGCTTCCGTCTCGAGATTAGAGTCATAGATCAGTCTAGCCACTTCTTCATCCGTGAGATCGTTGAGAGTAAAACCTTGTGGGAATTCCAGATCTGAAGGGACGGGTGGAAACACCAGATTAGGCCCCTCTGTGCTTGGTCTTGGTAGCCGGATTGTGAATGGCCTAACGCGTCATGTCTGGGGAGGGGTAATTTCTGGTGTAGTGGTGGCTCCCCTTGGTTGAGCACAGGGTAATTGTACTCCCCCCCTCATCTTCTTTGATGGGGGACCTGCTGCTGATATTCTTCTTTGGAATTCTTGGGTGCGGGGCCATATGAGTGCCCTCTGAATAGGCACGTCATAAGCCAGACATCGGTAGATTATCTTTGTTAGAGCGCAACATCCATGAAGCACATTTTTCTGCTTCTTGTTCCACCTTTGATGGGCTAGGTGGATCTGATCTATGATCCAGTGTGGCACATTGATGGGAAGGCTTTCTATCTCTGCTAGATACAAGCTGAACCATATTTTCTTCGGGGGCATTGTGAATCGTTCCTGGGCGGGGAAAGCAAAATGTTGCATGATGGTCCGCAGGTGAAGCGCAATGGTAGGTGTCATCGCTACCATATCCTTCAACTTATTAAGATCTTTGTGTTTCATTCGACCTGGAACCATGGTTTCCTTTTCTGTTGGGATGTGCATGCCATACATACCCAATGCTTCTCTTACCAGATTGAGGGTCAACTTGAATCTTTTAAGCTCATGACCCGGCAGCAGTGATGGCAACACAAAGGTGCTGTTGCCTCCTTTGGCCCTGCTTGGCGTGATGGTACTGATCAGATATGAACATCGTAAGAAATCCGGCTTTGGTAAGTGGACCCTGAAATAACTGTCCACACCCGCTTTGATCCAAACTGATCGCATGACTTCGGCGTTTTGATAGCTTTCAAACTCGCGCGTGAAAAAGTGGTATCGACCCCATTTGCCATTAAATTCCAATTCTGCTTCCCAGAAATAGGTTCCATCGCCCAATGGTCCCGCGACATCACTGAACCAGTGAGCGTGTTTACCTACTTGAGAAGTGTGCCCTTGAGGAGGATCCTGAATGGGGAGCACATGCACGGCTTGAAGTTCTTGCGGCCTTGCGGTGAGATGTGGCTCGAGGAGGAGTGTTTCTATGTCCACAATCTAGGCACCAGATCCGGCTTGAGAACTTGCACCTGCTTCTGCCATGGCCCTGTTTGCTGGTTGGTTCTGTGAGAATATAGAACCATGAGTTAACATCGTAATGGACAGAATAAATCCGTTGTTGTCCACATTACAACATTAACATGAGGTAGATGGTGAGTTAGTGGTTAGTAAGTGCACGAAGACAGTGGGTGTAGTTAATGCTTGGGTATTCCTAGGAGACTAATGCAGTTAGTAAGTGGGGGTGAATTTACAAATTGCGGTCGGGGGGTTTATTACAGGTCTTAAGCTGCCAAATGCAGTGGATGGGTTTTTCTCTTGGTTTCGTAGAGACGCTAGAGAACATTATAGGTGTATTAGCTTGAACATGAGGCCTTTTAGGGACCCATTTACAAATGATTCTGTTCGTGCTCATGGGCCTTGGTGTGTTCGTGAGTGTTGAAAACGAGTGGATGCCGGTTGTGCGAGTGAATGGGTTACGCTGTATAGGTTGTGGCTTCGGCGTAGCTATTTGCGCCCGCAAGCAAGCCTTAGGCACCCAAATTTGTCTTGATTATGGGCTAGCCTTCATCGACTTCTTGGGCACCCAAATAGATTTCACGTTAGCAGAAGAATTTCCGAAAGACTTCTTATTAGTGTCGTGTTGTTGGTTACTAATAAGAGGCTTTGCCCGTGTGGTTGGCTTGAGTGCAACCGGGTGTTCGCCTTTCCGCACCCACACTTGTTTCACTTGCTGGGACATTTTGCTGCGCAGGTACTTTGGATCCCCGACATAGGTAGTACTCTGCTTCTTCTGCCTTTGATCCACCTTTGGTTGTTGCCTCCTTCTGGCCTTTGGAAAAGAAGGGAGTTCCTTTGCATCCCTGACTCCTTTTTTGCGAATATCATTCCTCTGCAACACATAGTTTTGGACAAGAACAACATGGTCATCTTCATGTGTATTCCTGGAAGGACCAGGAGTCTGTGCCTTTCCTAGTTCCTTGAGTGCTCCATTATCTAACTCTACTGTAATTCGACTATGATTGACCCAAACCTGAAGAAGTCCACTTCTTAAGTTTAAGTTGACTGCTTGGTCATAGATCCAATCTTGACCCAAGACAAGAGGTTCAGTGAGATCCTCGTCTTGACACACTAGTACTTTAACTGTCATTGCCTCATCATGAATGTAGAGGGGAAGTTCCACCTCGCCCATGCAAGGGGTTTCCACGCCTCCCAATCCGATGAGATATGCTTCCACCGGATTGACAGTTAACTGCAACTCTTGACAGTAAGACATTCTAACAGCACTAGTGGCTGCACCTGAGTCAATCAAGGCTCTTACGGTCCTTGCACTCTTTCCTTGTCCTATATCTAAGGTTACGAAAGGACGTCGATCAGTTATCCTATGTGAGCTTGTTCCTGCGACTTCACACATTGCCATATGATATCCTTGATCTGCATAGTCATTTGTTCTAGGCTGCTCTCTACCTTGCCTTCGTAATTTCATCCTTCTGATGCGTTCTAAAGCTTCTGCTTGAGCTTCTTCTCTAATTTGCTTTTCTTCCTCTTTGCGTTTCTTAGCAGTGTTGAGTCGGCTGAGCATTTCCTCCGTGAGGGGTTCCTGACACAACTTGACTCTGCATCCGCTAATATAGTTAGGGAGAACATCACCCTCTAACGTGGCTAATTGTACTGCTCCACTCGTGGAGATCCTATTGATGATCATAGGTCCGTAGCCTCTCTTTTCTAGCTTCCTCGTGTGTTGTTTCAGTGTATAGACTAAGACTAGATCTCCTGCTTTCAAGCCTTTATCCTTCACATGGGCATCGAAATATGCCTTCTGTCTCTTCTTGGCTGCATATATTCCTGCAGCTGCTCTCAGTCTTGTTTCTCCTAATCGTTCAAGGTCAAAGATCCTAGAGGAGAGCTCATGACCTGTCCATTCGTGCTCTTGTGCTACTCTCAATGTAGGGATCAAGAAGTCCAAGGGTAACACGGCGTTTTGGCCGAATACCAACTGAAAGGGGGTGGCTTGCAGTACCGTTTTGTAGGCAACTCGGTATGCCCAAACAGCATGGTGTAGCTGTTTGTCCCAATCAGAGCGTTTAGTGTTCACTAATTTCGTCAGTACATTGCATAAGATCTTATTAGTGCTCTCAGCTTGTCCATTAGCTTGAGGGTGATAGGGGGCAGACTTCTTGTGTATTACCAAGAATTCTTGGAGTAGATTTTCAATCACTTCGTTCAAGAAATGAGTGCCTCTATCACTTACAAGCTCTATAGGTAGCCCGTATCTTGTGAAGACATTCTCAAACAAGAATTTAGCAGTTGTCTGAGCGTCATTCTTTGTCGTAGCCTTTACCTCTACCCACTTAGTTAGATAGTCTGTTGCAACAATGATGTATTCTGCATGAGAACCCTTAGCTGGGGGATTAATAGGACCTACAAAGTCTATTCCCCACTTAGAGAATGCACGTCCACCCATCATAGGTTTCAGTGGCATCTCATCTTTGCGTATAGGATACTGAGTCCTCTGACAGGCATCACACCGTTTCACATAGGTATGTGCATCCATGTGAAGGGTAGGCCACCAGAAGCCCGCAAATAGTATTGCCTTGATCACCCGATCCGGTCCAAAGTGTCCTCCTGCTACACCTTGGTGAGCAGTGTCCAAGATCTTGAGATATTCACTTTCATGGACACATAGCCTCAGGTAACCATCTTTACCACGCTTATATAGATTATCACCAATGAGTGAGTAATCCTGGGCTTCTACAGTAGGTTGTGCAAGCACACATCCAATAGCATAATTGGATGCATCAACATGAACATGGAATGGCTTATTCCAATCTGGTGTGGTCAAGATTGGTGCTGAACACAATCTTCGTTTAAGCTCCTGGAAGGAATTCTCACATTCATCCGTCCACTCAAAGTTTGTCAGAAGTCCGTACATGGGCTTTGCAATGACAGCATACATGTGTATAAATCGTCGGTAATAACCACAGTGCCCCATGAAAGCTTGTACTTCCTTGACATTCTTTGGCCTAGGTAGCTCTGCTATGGCTCTCACTTTTTCTTTGTCGGTAGATATGCCATTCTTTGACACTATGTGTCCTAGAATCTTGCCTTGCCTGACCATAAAAATGCACTTTTCTGGGTTCAGGCAGACTTGATATTCTCTACATTTGTCAAAGATTTGTCTGAGTTCAGGAATATGGGTTTGTCTAATATTGGAATGAGCACAAAGATCATCAACATAGACTTCTAAACTCTTCCTCAGGAACTCCTTAAACACATGGCACATCAACCTCTGGAAGGTAGCTGGTGCATTGGTAAGCCCAAATGGCATTACTCTAAAGGCAAAAATGCCCCATTCTGTGGCAAAGGCTGTCTTATGCTGATCCTCTAGAGCTATGGCTACTTGATTGTAACCCGAAAATCCATCAAGGAAGCTGTACACTTCCTTGCCTGCCACTCTTTCTAAGAGATGTTCTGTGATGGGAAGCGGATAGTTATCTCGAATAGTGGCTGCATTAACCTTCTTCAAGTTAATGCACACGTGCAGTTTGCCATTCTTCTTGGGCACCACTACGATGGGTGATACCCACTCAGTGTGCTCAATTTCATAGATAAATCCAGCTTCGACCAGTCTATCTATCTCTTCCTTGATCTTAGCAGCGTAATTATCGTTATATGTATAAGGCTTTTGCTTAGAGGGTTTGGCATCTGAAGTCATGGGGATGGTGTGTGAGCATATGTCCGGGTCAACACCTTTCAAATCCTTGTAACTCCAAGCGAATACATCTCTGTATTCTCTTAGCAAGGCAATCAATTCGTGCTCTTCTTCTTCTGTCAGGTCATGGCCTATATACGTGCATCTCTCCTCTCCTTCTTCTATGGCCACTACTATTTTCTTGGTGGTTTCTTTGTTATCATAGGCCTCTCCTGATTGTGCCTCTCGTTTAGGCATTCTAATCATGACTCTCCTGTCATCTATCTCATACTTCTTAAAATTTTCTGGGACCTCAAACAAAGATTCTTCCTCTTCTGGTGAGACTTCTCTCTTCTTTCGTTTCTTCCCTTCTTCCTTCGGGGTTACATGCGTCGCTAATCTTACATCGTTTGTAAGCTCTCCATGCCTCTGGGGTTGAAATTCTACTTCATGGAAGTATTCTTCATCTGATGCAAATGGTGGGTCCATAATGATTGACTCGAGATCGGAGTCACTTGCATCCTCAAATGCATCAGGGCTAGGTTCGCATTCTTCTAGAACTGCCTCTCCCATGATTGGCTCTATGGAGAAGACTGAAATATCGTAGCCATCCTCATCACAGTGAGGGGTCCATTGTTCTTCATTGATGGCTACGTCCATGGTTGCCAAAATTTCTGCCCAGCCATGGGGTTCAAATTCCTCGTCAGGAAAAACTACAGGTGCATAGGCTGGGTCTTGAATGGGTCTATGGGTTTCGTTTGCACCTATTTCTCTGGCCTTTTCTCTCTTCTCTTCCTCTACTGCTACTTTGCACATCCATAAGTGGGTGTCTTCATGCATCCATGAGGATCCTGACCCTATGGAATGCACAGATTCCGCATCATCTTTGGCTCTATGGATGGGATTCCATTGGATAGGAGGGACGTCTCTATGAGAGTAATCCTTGAGATTGACTTTGGTCGTAACACCTAAGTGTTGCAGGTACAAAGAATTGGTCCCCCAATCCTGTACCACTTGCAACTGTCGCATAAATGGTCTTCCCAAAATCATCTCATATGCATGATTTTTGCTGAAGTCACATATAGCAAAGCTATGCTCAAACTCAACACCACAAGTGGTGAGAGTTATTCCTTCTAGCAATCCTAAGGGTCTCTCTATGTGACCATCGGCCATCTGCAATTTCATTCTCGTTTGCCTGAGTGCCGGCTTGCCCCAACGCTTCCATAGGGAAGTAGTGGCAATTGCAACTCCTACACTTGAGTCCAAAATTGCCTTGGTGGTGTACTCCTGGTAGGTGATGGGAAGATAGGTGTTCCCTTCTTCACCTTCACACATATCTCCTATCTTATCCAAAGGAATTTCTGGCACTGTCCTATGGGATCCTACCTGGGAACGAGGTTTTGCTATCTCTGGTACTTGTTTGGCTACATGTTTCCATAATTCAAGTCTAACCCTGAGTAGCTCTTCTAACTTGAGATTGCACTGCACGTTAGTGTTCTTCACTACCTCTGTGTTCCTAGGTATGACTGAATCTTCGTTTCTTACCATGACTGTAGGTGCTCTCATAAAGGTGGACTTTGCTTCCCATGGTCCTGTGAAGTGGGGTAACTCTTGTATGGAATTAGATTCAAAGTCCAATCTCTCGTGAGATTGAGTACTCTCATGTTCCCCGTAAATAGATGGGATGTCTTGTGGGAATTGGTCGTGTGCATCATCCACAAGTTCAAAGGGAGGGGCGACTTCACTTTCGTTATCCCATTTGTCTTCTTGAATCTCTCGTAGGAAGTCTGGTGCAAACTGATTCATAGAAGAAGAAGTGTCTGGCTCCGTAGAATTGGGCGCATAAGCAACCTGGGAAGGAGGGCTTGTTCTATCGTTGGCTCTCTCCTCGTTCTCATAGATGGCTGGAGCACAAGCTTCCTGGGGAGGGTTACTTATTCTATTACTTTTCCGAACAGGCTCATACGCTCCCTGAGAAGGAATGTAGGCAACCTGTGGAGGTACGCAAGCTTTCGAGGGAGGCTCAAGTGCCTTTTGGGGGGGAAGATAAGCTTCTTGAGGAGGCACATGGGCTTCCTGAAGAGGCTTGCTTATCCGTTCTCTTGCCCTTTCCTTTCTTTGAGGGGCAGGTTCCTTTTCTGATTGTGCAATTAGCCTCTCTATTCTTTCTAAGGAGGGAAAGTTGTCTGGTTTAGTGGAATTGGCCACATAAACTTCCGATGGGGAATGGTTCATGTTTTTGCTTGCTTTATCTTTTTCTTGATTTTTTTCTTCCTTGGCAGATCTTGCAATTATTCCCTCTAACTTCTCTAGGAATCCATCCAAGTGTAATTGCGTCTTGGCTGAGCCCGAGTAATTGAAAAGGCGACTGGCTTCAAACATAGTCTGAGCCAATGCGACCATTTTCGCGCACAGCTTGGTTCGTTCTATCTCTAGGTCAGCTCTGGGATAGCACTTGTCATGATCCGTGACGTTTGGCCCTTCTTGGATTCTGGTCTGATATGCCTTAAGCATCATGTCTATGTCTTCAGGAGTGGGATCAGCTAATACTGATCCTGCTTGGGGTGGTGGGTGGGTTACGTGGGGTGTCTTAGAGGGTGGAGGGATGGAGGGTGATGGGGATGGTAGCGATGGGAATGTGTGAGAGTGCGGTTGAGATGTGATCTCTATGATTTTAGCCTTGGTTTCTCGTAGACTTTCCTCAAGTTCACTCATCTTCTTTGCCCATTGCCTTTTCATGCGTTCGCGGCTATCTCTCCAAGCTCTTGTTCTCTTTTTATTTTGGCTCTCAGTATCGCTAGCGTCTGGGCTCTTTTCCTTGCTTACCCCTTGGTTTTGTTGCACTGCTTGAGCTCTCGTGACTACCTGTACGGGTGCAGTGGAAGTGACACTTCCGCTGGAATCTACCACTAACTCAATAACATTGATAGGCGTGATTTTTGGCATATTATTGGGGTTCTTTGGGCAATCTCATAAGAGATGCTCTTTTCCACAATCTTGGCAAAAGCCTTGGATCGTCACTGACTGGTTTTGTGGAGGTGGAGGTAAGGGGCAATCACGAATGAGGTGATCTCCTTGGCATCTGTAGCACGGTCCTCTTGGGAATGGAGGTCTTACCTGCCTAGGTTGAGGCCTAGGGTTGGGGTTTGCATACATGACGTTCGTGTAATCTGACTCCCAACTAGGTTCGTTTGTCTCTTCGCTATAATAGGACTCACCATGCTCAGGAGACTGCATGTAGTAGGCCTGGGGGCTATCAACATGTGTAGAATCAAAGCTATGGTCACTCGGGTCACTTTCAGAAAGCAAGGATGTTACAGGGACTATAGCTCTATTCAGGTTCTCTTCTGCAGCAGTATACTTTACCGGAATCACATTAGCTGGAGCTGGGGGTTGTTGTGCTAGCACAGGCTGAGGCCTTTGTTGGTTTTGATATTGTGGTTGGAATTTTTGTTGTGGCCTGCCATATGGTTGTGGAGGGTACGGGTTCTGGTATCTTCCCTGCTGAGGGTATGGCTGAGGGTGGGGTTGCCTAACTGCCTGCTTGTTGTATGGGCAATCTTGTGCGTTGTGATTGGTGTATCTCCGTTCTATGGTGCAGTACTGGCTACTAGGATTTACTTGGGGCTGAGCCATAATGGGGCAGACATTCGCCATGTGGTCACCACCACAAGTGTAGCACCTTTTCACAGGGGCAAACCTTGGGATTTGTTTACTAGTTACCCCTAATTTCTGAGCCACTTTCTCTGCGAGTTCCTCAATTGATGTGGATTGTGTGGAGGAGTGACTAGATGCATTATCTGAATCTTTGTAGATTTTGGAAAGCTCTAGTTCTTCCCCTAGGTTATCTTCAATGTCAATGCACATGCGTACACACTCTTCTATAGTCCTAGGGTCTTTCAGATACACATAGGATCTCAATTTCGTACTCAGCAATCCATCAAGGAATAAGGCTACTTGTTTGGCAGATGTGGGTAGCTCCGAAACAGGACATCTTTCAAGGTATTGCCTAAATCTTCTTCCTGCAAGTCTCACAGTCTCTTGAGGGGTTTGCTTGAAGCTGTGAATCAGTGAGGAGGTATTGTGTCTTATGCCGCTCTTGGAGAATTCAATAATAAATGCTTCTAGGAGTTGGTCTATGCTCCTGAACTGGCGCTCATCCAATGGCTGAAACCATGTCAGTGCTGTGTTCCTAAGGGTTAGACCGAAGGCATTGTACTGCGTGAATAGATCCTCCACTTGTTCAGCTCTCAAGACTTGCTTGAACTCCGCCACATGATCATAGGGATCTCCTGTGCCATCAAAGTAATTCTTCATGGACTTAACTAGCTGAGTCGGTCTCAGAGTTCTTGCGTGCTCTCTAGGTCTCGGCAGAGGGAATCCATCCACATTTCTTTGGTTCCTGTGAGCTCTAAGCACCTCAGGTTCTACCCTATTCGTCTCCGTCCTCGTTCTTTCTCTGCCCACTGGATTGGCAAAGCTTACTTCTGGTCTATCTCTACTTCTGTCTCTTTGCATTCCATGAGCTTGGGATGTTCCAGCTCCAGGGTGACCATAGGATACATTCGATCTTGGTTGAGGGAAAATGAATTCACCCTTCCAAGTGTAAGCATGCCTATCATTTTCTGTCACCACAAAGATCCTTTCCGAAGTGTGATCTAAGTAGGTCACTCTACCTGGGCTATCCGGATCCTTAAACTCATAGATCATGATAGTTTCTATATCAGTTGGCTGATTAGATTTATACCTCCAGAAGGCTTCGTCAGTTTCTCGATTGAGGAGCAACTCTATGCTCTTGTTGTCTTGGGGAACCCACTCAGGTGTGATAATCCTAGTGAGAACAGATTTGCCTCGGGGTGTTCTAGGTTCTACTCCCATGTTTCCTTGTTCCAAGTCACCTAAGTCCGCTTCTGAGATTACATTTCCAAATTCATCTGTCCTATCTGGGTGACTGGTGACTACGTATATGGTTCCTTGTTTGTCCAGGTATGCACCGTTTTCAAACTTGACAGCTGGGTGCTCTAGTCCTATGGATTGGTCAGGGTTTTTAATCTGGACCACGGATCTTCCTAGGCCGTCCTCATAGATGCTAGCACCTAATCGGTTGGTCCTAAGGTATTGCAACTGTGTTTTGTAAGGGCCTTCTACCCTGTGCAAGTAAGGCACTCCTGAACTTCCTATAGGTCTGTCCATGCCTTGAGACATCTCTGACTCACTGGTCTCGGAGCTAGGGTAGTACGAGTGGTGGCTCAACTGCTGGGCCCAAGACCTAGCAGTGTGGTTAACACTGGCCTCTAAGGATCTGAGGCTTTGTCTCTCCCTTACTAGATGTCGTCTTGATCTAAGGTTCATATGCCTATCTAAGTAGCACAGTTCTTTGCCCAGAGTACAACCTCGTTTCTGAGTCCTTTTGTATCGGTCACTTGGTTCTTTTTATGTTGATTATCGTGTTTAGACTCTTGTCTGATATCACGTTGTCAGGAATACTTGAGTTTAATTTCGCACTTTAGTTTGGTCGTTTCACGTTAGGTTCTTTTCCTTTTAAGATTGTCGTTCGCACACACACAGGTTATCTCTTAACTTGCACTTGATCTTCTTAGATAGTCTTTGATTTAGCCCGTGCCTATCGTTGCCTGGAATTACTTCTAACACTACCCGCACTTAGCCTAAACTAAGAATTGACAGAGAGTGTTGCGGGTTTTCCAACCTTGAGTTCCTTTCCTTGTGGTGTTGCCCTGATGTGCCCAGGACGCGCGTTCCCAAGCTTGCACTTACTCTTGCCTTGCGTACCTTTTGCTTCTCTCAAAGGACCTGTAAAAGGCCCACTGTTAGCTCAAGACTTAAATTCAAAAGACAGAACCAATCATTTTTATTCATGTAACACTTCACCACTTGGCACTATGATTTTTTTGGACACAACTCTAGAGATCCCTGAACTTTGATCCCCCTGGGTATGGTCAACAATCACGGCAAACGGATTTCGTATGAGGAAGTTATGCCAGTTCAGGGTTTTGGGGCTAAAACAGGTTTCAACTAGGTTATCAGGCAAACAGGAATTCTAGAGTTACTTGGGTCGTGCCCTCGTAATGCAATGCCACACCCTAATGTTTGTCCCACACTTGGCCAAAATTTAGACCACTACTTTTGCCTTAAAAATTTGACCTAAATTGCCCTTCTAACGTGTTCGCAAAGTCTGTCAGTCGCGATTGACAGGTCAGTCGCGATCGACGTGTCGATCGCGATTGACAGGTCCGTCGTGGCTGTCAGTCGCGATTGACAGGGGTTACAAAAAGTCAATCAGTCGTGGTCAAAGGATCGTTGACTCTGTCGGTCGCGATTGATGGGTCGATCGCGATTGACAGGTCGGTCGCGAGGGTCTGTCGATCGTGGTCAAACAATCGTTGACTGTGTCGGTCGCGATTGACACAGCCGTCGTGGTCTGTCCGTCGTGGTCAAACAGTCGTTGACTGTGTCGGTCGCGATTGATGAGTCGATCGCGATTGATGACTCGATCGCGATTGACATGTGTCACGCGTATGGTCCGTCGGTCGCGGTCAATCGGTCGTTGACTCTGTCGGTCGCGATTGACAGAGCCGTCGTGGGCTGTCGATCGCGATTGACGTGTCGATCGCGATTGACAGGTCAGTCCGTCGTGGTTTGTCAATCGCGATTGACAGAGCGATCGCGATTGACAGAAATCTGAGGAGTTTCAAAATTCTAAGCACATTTTTGGGAAGCTCTAGGCCTGTAGATCATGGTTTTGCACTTTGTTTGGTGATTTGAGTGTTTTTTCTGTCAGTCGTGATTGACAGAAGTCGGCGACACACAGACAGTTACTTCGAAATCCGTACCTGTGCAGAGTGCTGGGGACGATGATGTGACCTGTACCTGCAAGATAGCTCAAGAAACATGCAAAAACAGCACACGCAATTTTGCTCTCTCGCTCTCTCTCACAAGTGAAATGAGGGAAATGAGGTGGAGATGGGGATATAGTCAAAAAACTGAAATTTTCGTGATGATGGAGATGGAGGTGGAAGGTGGTGATGATGATGATGGTGATGATGGTGGTGAGGTAAGAAAGAGAAAAATAGGAAAAATAAAGAAATTACCTACAACTCCAACGCGTCAACTCTACGTCTTACCATCACACGCTCATCCTCAAAGCTCGATCCCCGACAACGGCGCCAAAATTTGGTGTAGCTCAGTGATGAGTAGCACCTCCTTTAATGTCAATCTGGGAAGACGTGAGGATGGTATGAAGACCTCGAGCAAGTGGCGGCACAAGTGCGTGAGTGAGAAGCACACAAACATGCACACACATACACACACACGCGCACACACGACAAGACAAAGAGTGGGAATCAATGGAGTTCTTAGATTACTTTCAAAAGCTCTTACAAGTTTGTTTCAATTACAATCTAACCTCAAAAATGAGCTCTCTAGCTCCTTTTATAGTTTTTGACTAGCTTTGGCCCTGTTCGGACCTAGTGTCCGGCCTAGTTAAAAATTAGGTTCCAGGGCTTATTTGAGGGCTCAAACGAGATCCAAAAATTACGAAAATTGGTAGGTAGATACTTCTAAAGCTCCTCAAGCTCAAGGACTCCTTGGCTTGCACAAAATGGAGCTACAAAAATATAAAATGGTATTTACAATGGTGGTTAGTGATGAGAATCACTTTTAATTGGTGTAAGGGTTTTTGAAAAGTTAATGGGTTGCCTAAGTGCTAGATTTGCGTGAATGCTCATACTTGTTTCTTTATGAGAAAAATTACTGGCCTATTTGCCAGATCTTCTTTGACTGCCATGTCTGCTTGTGCTGTCCCTTCGCTCCGACTCTCTTCGCCTTGTGGCTCCTTCGGTTCCCTGGCTGCTGCCAACAGAGACCCTTAGGATTGCTAGAAGGAATAACTCTCACCACTTGTGGTGTCGAGTTTGAGCATACATTTGCTATATGTGACTTCAGCAAAAATCATGCCTATGAGATGATTTTGGGAAGACCATTTATGAGACAGTTGCAAGTGGTACAGGACTGGGGAACCAATTCTTTGTACCTGCAACACTTAGGTGTTACGACCAAAGTCAATCTCAAGGATTATTCTCATAGAGATGTCCCTCCTATCCAATGGAATCCCATCCATAGAGCCAAAGATGATACAGAATCGGTGCATTCCATAGGGTCAGGATCCTCATGGATGCATGAAGACACCCACTTATGGATGTGCAAGGTAGCAGTAGAAGAAGAGAAGAGAGAGAAAGCCAGAGAGGTAGGTGCAAAAGAAACACATAGATCAATTCAAGACCCAGCCTATGCACCTGTAGTTTTTCCTGATGAGGAATTTGAACCCTATGGCTGGGCAGAAATTTTAGCAACAATGGACGTAGCCATTAATGAAGAACAATGGACACCTCACTGTGATGAGGATGGCTATGACATTTCAGTCTTCTCCATAGATCCAATCATGGGAGAGGCAGTTCTAGAAGAATGCGAACCTAGCCCTGATGCATTTGAGGATGCAAGTGACTCTGATCTAGAGTCAATCATTATGGACCCACCTTTTGCATCAGATGAAGAATACTTCCATGAAGTAGAATTTCAACCCCAGAGGCATGGAGAGCTTACAAATGATGTAAGATTAGCAACACATGTGACCCCGAAGGAAGAAGGGAAGAAACGAAAGAAGAGAGAAGTCTCACCAAAAGAGGAAGAATCTTTGTTTGAGGTCCCAGAAAATTTTAAGAAGTATGAGATAGACGACAGGAGAGTCATGATCAGAATGCCGAAACGAGAGGCACAATCAGGAGAGGCCTATGATAACAAAGAAACCACCAAGAAAATAGTAGTGGCCCTAGAAGAAGGAGAGGAGAGATGCACGTACATAGGCCATGACCTAACAGAGGAAGAAGAGCATGCATTGATAGCCTTGCTAAGAGAATACAGAGATGTATTCGCTTGGAGTTACAAGGATTTGAAAGGTGTTGATCCCAACATATGCTCACACACCATTCCCATGACTTCAGATGCCAAACCCTCGAAGCAAAAGCCCTATACTTATAACGATAATTACGCTGCTAAGATCAAAGAAGAGATAGATAGACTGGTCGAAACTGGATTTATCTATGAAATTGAGCACACTGAATGGGTATCCCCCATCGTAGTGGTGCCCAAGAAGAATGGAAAGCTGCGTGTGTGCATTAACTTGAAAAAGGTTAACGCAGCCACGATTCGAGATAACTATCCGCTTCCCATCACAGAACATCTCTTAGAAAGAGTAGCAGGCAAGGAAGTGTACAGCTTCCTTGATGGATTTTTGGGCTACAATCAAGTAGCCATAGCTCCAGAGGATCAGCATAAGACAGCCTTTGCAACAGAATGGGGCATTTTTGCCTTTAGAGTAATGCCATTTGGGCTTACCAATGCACCAGCTACCTTCCAAAGGCTGATGTGCCATGTATTTAAAGAGTTCCTGAGGAAAAACTTAGAAGTCTATGTTGATGATCTTTGTGCTCATTCCAACATTAGACAAACCCATATCCCTGAACTCAGACAAATCTTTGACAAATGTAGAGAATATCAAGTCTGCCTGAACCCAGAAAAGTGCGTTTTTATGGTCAGGCAAGGCAAGATTCTAGGACACATAGTGTCAAAGAATGGCATATCTACTGACGAGGAGAAAGTGAGAGCCATAGCAGAGCTACCTAGGCCAAAGAATGTCAAGGAAGTACAAGCTTTCATGGGGCATTGTGGTTATTACCGAAGATTCATTCACATGTATGCTGTAATTGCAAAGCCCATGTACGGACTTCTGACTAACTTTGAGTGGATGGATGAATGTGAGAATTCCTTCCAGGAGCTTAAACGAAGATTATGTTCAGCACCAATCTTGACCACACCAGATTGGAATAAGTCATTCCATGTTCACGTGGATGCATCCAATTATGCCATTGGGTGTGTACTTGCTCAACCTACTGGTGAAGGTAATATGGATCTTCCAATTGCCTATGCCAGTAGACAGTTGAATGCTGCTGAATGGAATTACACCACTACAGAGAGAGAAGGCTTAGGCATGGTATATGCAGTTAAGAAATTTAGACACTATTTGCTTGCAAATAAGTTTAAATTTTTTACGGATCATCAAGCATTGCTATACCTCGTAAACAAGCCTTGCAATACAGGAAGATTAGTGAGATGGTTTCTCTTGCTAATGGAATATGATTTTGAGGTTGTGGTAAGAAAAGGGAGGACCCATTTGAGAGCTGATCATCTTTCTAGGCTCACATCGGGAGAAGCCCCACAAGGAGTATCAGATGACCTTCCTGATGCTTACTTGTTTAATTTGGAAGTGGTGCCGTAGTGGGCTAAGCCATTGGTACCAGTATTGACATACGGGCCTAATCATCCAGTGGTAAACACACGGAATAGAGAGGTAGTTAAAGCCCAAAAGTACCACATCATGGCAGGAAGTATGTACAAGCACACAGATCAAGGGATCTTGGCTTGTTGCGTAGAAGAGGATGAGTACGCTAAATGGTTGCAATTAGCACATGTAGGTGCACTAGAGCAACACCATTCAAAGCAACGAACCTTACAAACACTAAGGAGATTCGGAGTGCATTGGCCAACTATGGAAGCGGATGTCCAAAAGTTGTGCAAGGAATGCCCAATCTGCTGCACTAAACCACCTGTGGAACACGCTACTCTTTATCAAGTATCCATAGTGCCAGATTGGAGTGAACCACTAGTATCCTTCCTGAGGACGAAAGCATTCCCTCCAGACATGACTCTGGCTAGGAAAAGGAGTTTAGAACAAGAAGCTCTGGATTACTCACTCATTGGTGATAATCTATATAAGCGTGGTAAAGATGGTTACCTGAGGCTATGTGTCCATGAAAGTGAATATCTTAAGATCTTGGAAACTGCTCACCAAGGTGTAGCAGGAGGACATTTTGGACCAGATCGAGTGATCAAGGCAATACTATTTGCAGGCTTCTGGTGGCCTACCCTCCACATGGATGCACATACCTATGTGAAACGATGTGATGTCTATCAGAGAACTCAGTATCCTATACGTAAAGATGAGATGCCACTGAAACCTATGATGGGTGGACGTGCATTCTCTAAGTGGGGAATAGACTTCGTAGGTCCTATTAATCCCCCAGCTAAGGGTTCTCATGCGGAATACATCATTGTTGCAACAGACTATCTAACTAAGTGGGTAGAGGTAAAAGCCACGACGAAGAACGATGCTCAAACAACTGCCAAATTCTTGTTTGAGAATGTATTCACAAGATATGGGCTACCTATAGAACTAGTAAGTGATAGAGGCACTCACTTCTTGAACGAAGTGATTGAAAATCTACTCCAAGAATTCTTAGTAATGCATAAGAAATCTGCCCCCTATCACCCTCAAGCTAATGGACAAGCTGAGAGCACCAATAAGATCTTATGCAATGTACTGACAAAATTAGTAAACACTAAACGCTCTGATTGGGACAAACAGCTACACCATGCTGTTTGGGCATACCGAGTCGCCTACAAAACGGTACTCCAAGCCACCCCCTTTCAGGTGGTATTTGGCCAAAACGCGGTGCTTCCCTTGGACTTCTTGATTCCTACATTGAGAGTGGCCCAAGAGCACGAATGGACGGGTCATGAACTCTCCTCTAGACTTTTTGACCTTGAACGATTAGGAGAAACAAGACTGAGAGCCGTTGAAGGAATATATGCAGCCAAGAAGAGACAGAAGGCATACTTTGACACCCATGTGAAGGATAAGGGTTTGAAAGCAGGAGATCTAGTCTTAGTCTATACACTGAAACAACACGCGAGGAAGCTAGAAAAGAGAGGCTACGGACCTATGATAATCAATAGGATCTCCACGAGTGGAGCAGTACAACTGGCCACATTAGAGGGTGATGTTCTCCCTAACTATATTAGCGGATGCAGAGTCAAGCTGTATCAGGAACCCCTCACGGAGGAAATGCTCAGTCGACTCAACACTGCTAAGAAACGCAAAGAGGAAGAAAAGCGAATTCGAGAAGAAGCTCAAGCAGAAGCTTTAGAACGCATCAGAAGGATGAAATTACGAAGGCAAGGTAGAGATCAGCCTAGAACAAATGACTATGCAGATCAAGGATATCATATGGCAATGTGTGAAGTAGTAGGAACAAGCTCACATAGGATAACTGATCGACGTCCTTTCATAACCCTAGATATCGGACAAGGAAAGAGTGCAAGGACTGTAAGAGCCTTGATTGACTCAGGTGCAGCCACTAGTGCTGTTAAATTGTCTTACTGTCAAGAGTTGCAATTAACTGTCAACCCTATGGAAGCATATCTCATAGGATTGGGAGGCGTGGAAACCCCTTGCATGGGCGAGGTGGAACTTCCCCTCTACATTCATGATGAGGCAATGACAGTTAAAGTACTAGTGTGTCAAGACGAGGATCTCACTGAACCCCTTGTCTTGGGTCAAGACTGGATCTATGACCAAGCAGTCAACTTAAACCTAAGAAGTGGACTTCTTCAGGTATGGGTCAATCATAGTCGAATTACAATAGAGTTAGATAATGGAACACTCAAAGAATTAGGAAAGGCACAGACTCCTGGTCCCTCCAGGGGTACACATGAAGATGACCATGCTGTTCTTGTCCAAAACTATGTGTTGCAGAGGAATGATATTCTCAAAAAAGGAGTCAGGGATGAAACGAAACTCCCTTCTTTTCCAAAGGCCAGAAGGAGGCAGCAACCAAAGGTGGATCAAAGGCAGAAGAAGCAGAGTACTACCCATGCCGGAAATCAAAAGTATCTACGCAGCAAAATATCTAAGCAAGTAAACCAAGTATGGGTGCGGAAAGGCGAACACCCGGTTGCACTCAAGCCAACCACACGGGCAAAGCCTCTTATTAGTAACCAACAACACGTCACTAATAAGAAGTCCTTCGGAAATTCTTCTGCTAACGTGAAATCTATTTGAGTGCCCAAGAAGTCGATGAAGGCTAGCCCACAGTCAAGACAAATTTGGGTGCCTAAGGCTTGCTTGCGGGCGCAAATAGCTACGCCAAAGCCACAACCTATACAGTGTAACCCATTCACTCGCACGGCCAGCATTCACTTGTCTTCAACACTCAAGAACATACCAAGGCCCATGAGCACGAACATACTCGCTTGTAAATGGGTCCCTAAAAGGCCTCATTTTCAAGCCGATACAACTATAAAGCTCTCTAGAGCCTCTACGACACCAAGAAAAAGACCCATCCACTGCATTTGGCAGCCTAAGACCTGTAATAAACCCCCTGACCCCAATTTGTAAATTCATCCCCACTTACTAACTGCATTAGTCTCCTAGGACTACCCACGAACTAACTACACACACTGTCTTCGTGCACTTACTAACCACTAACTCACCCTCTACCTCATGTTAATGTTGTAACGGGGACAACAACGGATTTGTTCTGTCCATTACGATGTTAACTCGTGGTTCTATATTCTCACAGAACCAACCAGCAAACAGGGCCATGGCAGAAGCAGGAGGTGCCAGTTCTCAAGCCGGATCCGGTGCACAGATTGTGGACATAGAGACACTCCTCCTCGAGCCACATCTCACCGCAAGGCCGCAAGAACTTCAAGCCGTACATGTGCTCCCCATTCAGGATCCTCCTCAAGGGCACACTTCTCAAGTAGGTAAGCACGCGCATTGGTTCAGTGATGTCGCTGGACCATTGGGTGATGGAACCTATTTCTGGGAAGCAGAATTGGAATTTAATGGCAAATGGGGACGATATCACTTTTTCACGCGCGAGTTTGAAAGCTATCAAAACGCCGAAGTCATGCGATCAGTTTGGACCAAAGCTGGTGTGGACAGTTATTTCAGGGCCCACTTACCAAAGCCGGATTTCTTACGATGTTCATATTTGATCAGTACCATCACGCCAAGCAGGGCCAAGGGAGGCGAGAGCACCTTTGTGTTGCCATCACTGCTGCCGGGTCATGAGCTTAAAAGATTCAAGTTGACCCTCAATCTGGTAAGAGAAGCATTGGGTATGTATGGCATGCACATCCCCACAGAAAAGGAAACAATGGTGCCAGGTCGAATGAAACACAAAGATCTTAATAAGCTAAAGGATATGGTAGCGATGACACCTACCATTGCGCTTCACCTGCGGACCATCATGCAACATTTTGCTTTCCCCGCCCAGGAACGATTCACAATGCCCCCGAAGAAAATATGGTTCAGCTTGTATCTAGCAGAGACAGAAAGCCTTCCCATCAATGTGCCACACTGGATCATAGATCAGATCCACCTAGCCCATCAAAGGTGGAACAAGAAGTAGAAAAATGTGCTTCATGGATATTGCGCTCTAACAAAAATAATCTACCGATGTCTGGCCTATGACGTGCCTATTCAGAGGGCACTCATATGGCCCCGCGCCCAGGAATTCCAAAGAAGACTATCAGCAGCAGGTCCCCCATCAAAGAAGATGAGGGGGGAGTACAATTACCCTGTGCTCAACCAAGGGGAGCCACCACTACACCAGAAATTACCCCTCCCCAGACACGACGCGTCAGGCCATTCACAATCCGGCTACCAAGACCAAGCACAGATGGACCTAATCTGGTATTCCCACCCGTCCCATCAGATCTAGAATTCCCATAGGGTTTTACTCTAAATGATCTCACGGATGAAGAAGTAGCCCGATTGATCTATGATTCTAATCTCGAGACGGAAACAGAACGTACTCAGGAACCACAACCCCAGACAACAACAGAAGCCCCCACCCGACCAAAAATGGTAGAAGTCGACGTCGAGGAACAAGAGACAGAACAAGAAGAAGAAGCCTACGAGGAACAAGAATATGACGAGCTTTCAGAGCTGGCAAGTGCCCCTGCGTATTCGGCACAAATCAAAAGACTATATCGAACCATGCAACTGGTTCAAGAACAGCATAAGATGTCACTGGAATCGGGCAAGAAACTCATGAACCAGTTGCTAGCTGAGGAAGGTGTGGACGAGATGTTCATTGAGCCCATAAACCTTCATGCCGACGCAGTAGGATTGGATGAGGCCATCCATGAGGCAATGGCCTACATTCACAGATTTGAGAAAAGGGTTCCCGTTCGTCCCAGGAGGTCCGGGAAACAAATTCATATCAATGTATCAGCACCTGGAGAGACAACGCAAGCAGACGAACATCAGGAAGCACCACTGTCACCACCATCCCCACCTCGCACTACACAATTCACTCCACCACATGACACTAGCACCACCACGTCCACTACCACCACCATTGTCATGGGTATCCCACTCTCTCCGGGAATCCAATTCGGGGGAGTCACCATGCCCACTTTCACCACTCTTTTCACTGACGTAACATCCACTCCACCCACAATCCCCATCTACACCGTCACTCAAACAATTGACACTATGGAAACATCCCCTGCCACAACACCGCTCCCTCCCCCCATGCCACCTTCATCTCCCATACCCCCTCCACCCACATCTCCACTTGCATCCACATCATTCACAACTCCCATCCCCGCCCCCATTCCCCCTGCATCTTCACCCCTCCCAGCATTATTTAATGTAAATAGCATATTTTTAGCATTAAATCAATGTGTATATCAGCTCCAGAATGAGTACAGAGCTCTGGACGGCCGGTATCAACAACTGACAACACACCATCAAAACTTATAGAGGCAATTTCACGTTCTACAAGAGGAAAATGCAGAAGTGAATCAACGCTATTCAACGCTTGAGCAGGCTCACCAAACACTATTGGAGGCACCCCAACCATCGACAGAATCAGGTGTAAAACAACTAGAAGCTTTGCTCGAAGTATACCAGGCCGATAACCTACGAGTCAGACGCAACTTGGCGCTACTACGGAAACATATGGCCACAGCACTGGAGGAGAACAAAAGACTGCAAAAACAAAATGAAGAGAATCTGGAAGCGGCAATGGAAGGCTCCCCTCACGAGATAGATCCAGAGCAGTTCAAAGCAGTTCCCACAGAGACGATGAAAACCATTTTGGAAAGCTATGCAGATCTCCTGGAAGCCCATGATGACTTGGAAAGAGAGCGTGACACACTTCAGAGCAGACTTAAGGAACAGGAAGAACAACCGAAGAGTGTCCCATCAACCTCCACCTCAGACGAAGTAAAGGCCTTAACTGAGCAAGTAGCAGAGTTACAGTAGAGGTTACTGACATACGAAAGGCAGCCATCTCCAGTGATAGAACCAGAGCAAGAAGAGCTAGTCCCTATTGAGGTAGATGATTCTTACGAGGAACCGTATGTTCCTATGCCAATGCCAGGCGGGCGGCGAATCTCAGAGGGACTAGACACATTGGAAGTGGAAGCACCCGAGTGGCTTCAGACACTGGAAAGGACAGCGAACACTCATGAAGAACGGGTGGCCATTCAGATCCAATCACTAGCGAACTTAGAAGACACTGTCATAAAGTCTGAATACTTCAGAAGCATGTCTCACCATAGATGGATCGGCACCAATAATGACCAGTATGTGCCATTCTGTATACTTTTAGCCGATTACAATGCGGAGATTCAACGGCAATGTGGCAAGCCTCCCACATTTGCTACACAATTTGGTCCAGATGATATACCGGAAAGTGCTCAGCGTGGGTCCATCCATCAACCCACCTGGAGAATCAGGCTGTTGGAAACGTACCCTGAAATGGTCCGAACCTGGAACAACATGCCGTTGTTTATCAAATACAATCCTTGTTACATTCTAGTTCTTCGAAGACGCACTTGGCCTGAATTCACTATTGCCGTCAGAGACATCAAAGCCTGCGCAAAATGGTTGAATTATGTTTATCTGGCACCTCCACAAGGACCCCCCACAGTCAACTATATGATTTCTACAATCCGTCACTGGAGTACTCAGCTATGCAATAATCCTGATGTGATGGCCCAGATGTGTATGAAAATATTTGAACTAATGCTGATCACTTTCAGGACGTTTAAGAACATTAAGGACCCTCACTTCTCAGGTGCAGGCTTTGTGACAGGAAACCAGGATCTAGTGTACGATATGAGTACCACCCCGTCCATTGAAGTAATATATGCTTGGCACGCCAGAATCAAGTACCTCCCAGCCTGCTTTAAACAGACATTTGAGGAGATGTTCATCACAGGATTCTGGGAATACCACTCCGAAATCTTTATACCCAGACCATCACATCTCCTCCAATTATTTGCTGTGGAGAGAACTATTTACTCAGAACAATTGAGGGTGCCTCATCCAGATATTCCCGGACCTGTGAATTAGGATGATTTGCTCACAGATCTAGCACGCGGCTTGCGACTCGAAGAACACCACCTAGCCTCCGATGTCGTCCAATACTATGTTCAAAAATCCTCTAGACAAGGGTCTGTCAGGGGCGACAGACGCGAGAGTGGGGGGGGTGTTGGCAGCAGTCAGGGAACCGAAGGAGCCACGAGACGAAGAGAGTCAGAGCGAAGGGACAGCACAAGCAGACATGGCAGTCAAAGAAGATCTGGCAAATAGGCCAGTAATTTTTCTCATAAAGAAATAAGTATGAGCATTCACGCAAATCTAGCACTTAGGCAACCCTTTAACTTTTCAAAAACCCTTACACCAATTAAAAGTGATTCTCATCACTAAACACCATTGTAAATACCATTTCATATTTTTGTAGCTCCATTTTGTGCAAGCCAAGGAGTCCTTGAGCTTGAGGAGCTTTAGAAGTATCTACCTGCCAATTTTCGTAATTTTTGGATCTCGTTTGAGCCTTCAAATAAGCCCTGGAACCTAATTTTTAACTAGGCCGGACACTAGGTCTGAACAGGGCCAAAGCTAGTCAAAAACTATAAAAGGAGCTAGAGAGCTCATTTTTGAGGTTAGATTGTAATTGAAACAAACTTGTAAGAGCTTCTTGAAAAGTAATCTAAGAACTCCATTGATTCTCACTCTTTGTCTTGCCGTGTGTGCGCGTGTGTGTGTATGTGTGTGCATGTTTGTGTGCTTCCCACTCACACACTTGTGCCGCCACTTGCTCGAGGTCTTCATACCATCCTCACGTCTTCCCAGATTGACATTAAAGGAGGTGCTACTCATCACTGAGCTACAATGATACTGATGATCATGATGATGATGATTAGGATTCTTGATTATGACATTGGATTATATGTATTTACATTGATATATATATATATATATATATATATATATATATATATATATATATATATATATATATATATATATATATATATATATATATATATATATATATATATTGTTCATTTTAGTTATGTTTTGAATTGTGTGTATGGTATAAAGTAATGAAAAGTTTTGTTCTATTGATTTATATTATTGTTTATATTAAGCATGTGTTTTAGTACTTCAATTATATAATTCATTCATATGTGTATATGTATGTGCATATATATATGTGTGTAATATGTGTGTGTATATGAATGTATGTACATATGTATATGTGTATATGCATGTATGTGCATGTGCATGTGTAAGTGTATATGTATATGTATGTGTATGTGCATGTGCATGTGTATGTGTGTGTATATGTATCTATGTGCATGTGCATGTGTAAGTGTATATGTGTGTATATGAGTATGTGCATGTGCATGTGTATGTGTGTGTATATGTATGTGCATGTATATGTGTAAGTGTATGTGCATGTATATGTGTATATGTATGTATGTGCATGTGTGTGCATGTGTATATGTGTGTGTATGTATGTGCATATATGTGTATATGTGTGTGTACATATGTGCATATATATGTATATGTGTGTATATATACATATGTGCATATGTATGTGTATGTGTATAAACATATACAAATGTATGTATATGCATGTGTACATGTGTATATGTATGAAACATGCATGTGCATGTGGATGCATTTCCATTTGCATCCATGTGCATGCATGTGAATGTGCATGCATGTGGATGTGCATATACATGTATTTAAGTATATGTTAATATGTGTATGTGTATATATATATGCAATAATGCATGCATGCAAGTCTTTTTATATGGTTCTAGAAATGTTTCTGCATATGCATGTGTATGTGTAAGTGTATGTGCACATGTATGTGTGTGTATATATGTGTGTGTATGTGCATGTGTATATGTGTGAACGTGCATCTTCATCATGTATAAGTGTATATGTGCATATCAATAAGTGTGAGTATGCTAACTAATGAAAATAACACAATTCAAATGATATACAAAGAATGGAAATTGTACTTACAATAGTTAGCCATACTTTTTGCTTGGTTAGCTTCTTCATTAACCTGTAATAGAGAGAGAGAGAGAGAGACAGAGAGAGAGACAGAGAGAGAGAGAGAGAATTCAAAGAGAGAAAGAGAGAAACAAAGACAAAGAGAGACAATAAGATAGACATTAGGCAAAACAACAATTCTGCATATACTTGTTTCAGCTCATAAATGTAGTGCAATTGCGAACGTTGGAGAGCTCTTCGATCAGATGCATGAACATGCCGATCGAAGAGCCTCCAATGTTTTAATTTTTTTCGTCAACAGACCCTCGTGTAAGCGATGGTAAGGCATCGTAAAAAGCACTGAATTGGCATCGCATAAATGACATTGTTAGCGTCGCTTATGCGATGCTTTTTTAAACCATCGCTTTAGCGACACTCAATGCGAGTGTCGCACATCTCGTCGCACCACATGTCGAAAAAAACGTCGTTTAGCTCGTTGTTTAATCCATGGTCCGTGCTCGAAGCTTCTTGCGATGTTTTTTGCAATTTTATAGCGATGAAATTGTGTCGCCTTAACCGTTGCTATGGGCCCGTATTCCTTGTAGTGATATGATGTTTTTCAACACCCTGCACAATATTCCACAATACTTTTGCTCCCAATACATGATGCATCATATATTCCCACAATGGGTAATTAATACCATCCAACCTATCCTTAATAACCAACATACATAATACATCATTGCTTCCATCCATGGCTATTGACTAAATGCAGAAAAATGACTGTATCTCAAAAAATTTGAACAAAACCAACTGGATGAACTTTGCTAAACATGTAGCAAACTTGTGGGTGCTTCTACTGGAAAACCAAAATTTGTACACATGTTTGGTAGAAAAGGATGAAAGTGCCTACACAGGCATTGCGATAGTGCATTCGAAGACCGAAATGAGCTCATATTAAAAATTTGATGCCACACAAGAAAGGTGTTTTGAACTCTTAATCGCCCGGAGTATGATAAACAATTTTCATTTGATTTTGAAACTATGATCAGAGCAGTCGTGACGACACCCTAGATGAAGCGACGACTTGATTTGATACCAATTGTTTTAGTTTGAGGTCTAGGAAAGCACACAAACAACATAAGGAAGAAGAAGAAGCTTGGAGCACAACAAAGCACTAAATGAATTAGAAAGTGAATGTACAAAGATAAGCGATCCGTTAGGGTTATAGGCATATATACAAGCTGGGGGAAAAAACCTCCTAAACAAGAAAAAAAGTGTGCTGACGATCCTAAGCATGTTCACACAAATTACTACCGAAGTATATCAATATGGATCAATCACCACTTGCTTGTTGAAATTTCCAACTATATGTGGTGCATCTTGAAGGTTTAAATCAGATTTAAGAGATGTACATGTTGGAATTCGACTCGTTTATGGTAATCTATAAAGGTGCAATTATTTTTAGCAGCCTTGCATTATTGAATGTGACATCTCTGTTGCGTATTAACTTCTTGGGTTGAGGTAGCCATATCTTGTACTCAATTTCACCTTCATCTCCATAGTCCATAAAGGCACTTTTCATGGACTTTGCATCCAATTTACTCATCAATTTAGGCCTTATGTGCACAAAAACATCACAACAAAAAATGCATAGGTGGTCATATGAAATTGGGTTTCCATACTTGGCCTCTTTAGGGATGTATGATGGGATTGATTGCAAACATAAACCAAAGCTTTAAGCGCTTCTCGTCAAAATCCATGAGGAAGATTAGCTATGGAGAACATGAATTTCACCCTCTCTAGTAAAGTCTTCTTATACCTTTCAACCACATTCTTAGAAGAGGGCCTATATGGGATTGCTAGCTCCCTCTTAGTACCAAAATCTTCACAAAATGGATTGAATTCAACACTTGTAAACTCTCCTCCATCATTTGTGTGTAACCATTTCAACTTTCTATCTATTTGGGTTCTCACAAATGTATGGAATTTCTTCAATACAACTAGGCTTCATCCTTAGATCTTAGCAAATAAACCCAAAGCTTCCTAGAGTAGTCATAAACAAAAGAAAAAAAAGTAAAATTCACCCCCAATAGTCTTAATGGGCATGCACTACGAGAATAACAAGGGCATAACAATGCCCCTGATTGAAAAAAAAGTGGGTATCATCGCTTATGTGATGCTTCTTTAAAAATGCATCACATAAGAGACATTGAAGAAAAGAAAGCCAAAAAATAAATTGGGGCTATCTCATATGCGACTCTGAGCATTGCTTATGTGACATTCAGCTATAGCATTGCTATAGCATCGATGCCTTGCAACGCTTATAGCGATGTAGGGAAACTACTTGCAATGCTTGGGCATCACATAAGCGATAGTATGAGAGTTGAAAAAAAAATTAGTTTTTTTCGAGCAAGCAAATGAAGAGCGAAGAGCAACCTCGAGCAAGCGAGTCTCGAGGTAGGTACACATGCACATACACACAAATACATACACATAAGCATACACACACATGCATACATATACACACATACATACACATACATACACATACATACACACATATACACACACATACATACACACATATACACAAACATACACACATATACACACATATACACACATATATACACATATACACCCACATGCACATATATACACATATACAAACACATATACATATATATATACACATATATACACACACACATACATACATACATATACACACACATATAGACACACATATACACAAACATACACACATATACACACATATACACACACATGTATATACACATATACATAGACATATATATACACACATGCACACACATACATATACACATATGCATACACACATATACACACATATACATACACATACATAAACATATATACACATATACACACACATATACATACAACCATATACACACATAAGTATACACACACATTCATACACACATATACACTATATACACACACATATACATACATATATACACATATACACATATACACACACATACATGCACATATATAAACACACACATACATACACACATATACATACACACACATACATACACACATATACACATATACACACACATACATACACACATATACACATATATACACACATACATAGACACATATACACACATATGCATACACACACATACACATACACATATAGATACTTGCACATAGACACACACATATACACTCACATGCATACATACACATGCATACACACATACATACACATACACATATAGATACTTGCACATAGACACACACATATACACTCACATGCATACATACATACACATGCATACACACACATGTTTACACACATACATACACATACATGCACATACATAGAAACACATGCATACACACACATACATACACACGGCACATATGCACACACAAATATACATATAAATGTTGGTGTAGGACAATCAACAATTGATGTTTTGATGAAGAGTTGAAGTCAAGGTTTGAAGGAAAGATTCAAGTTGTGAAGCATGGAAGAAGAATACATTCAGAAGAGGAAGATGTGTACACATATGTACAAATAGTTCACTTATATCTTTGAGAAGTCATAAGGTTGTTAATTTTTGTATATATATACTATGAAAATGTCGGGGCAAGTGTGAGAGAGCATGAGAATAGAGTAATCAGGAGTTGTAAGAGTCATTAGACATCCTAGAAGTGAGTTAAGACTCTCTCATCACTCAGTTGTAAATTTCTCAGAAATGAAGAAAATGTTGCACCCGATATTTCTGAGTTTTCTCCTTCTGTGTTAGATTTTTTGTGAAATGCTTTTTTACAAGTGTAAGTCTATAGGTGATCGACCTCTGTACAAATTTTCAGCTTTCAATTGTGATCAGGCTGAGAGAATTGAGTGTAGGAACATTTGCATATGTAAATGAGAAGAAGTGAAGTTACAGGAGGCCCAAAATTCGATACGAATCTTTTGATCAATTCTCCTTCCACAGTGTAAATTTTTGAGCAAGCAAGCACTCAATATTTAAGTTGGAAGGTAAGCTATTTGTGGCTAAAGGCATTTGCAGGAACGAATTCTAGATTGAGAGAACCAAAGGTTTAAAGTCATAGGTGTCTAAATCGACTTCTCAGAAGAACAGTTTTAGACATAGGTGACTTGTTGAGATCATTTCTCAAGATCTACTGAATCTTTTGGAGTGATTCAACTTGGAGAAGGTGCACAATCTATAGGCGACATCTTATACAAAGTTTGATAAAAAACTTTACACATTTGATAAGGCAATGAGTGAATTATGTGCAGCAGACTTTCTGTGTAATCACCTTCTTCATAGTTTGTTCAAGAATTTGACAATTGAGTAATGATCTTCTAAAATTGGTGAAGATCTGAGTTATTCTTGTTATAGAGGTGCTCTAAATACAAGAGTAACTTGTTCTTTTGGAGATTAACACTCTCCATCAGTGGTATCAAAGCAAGAAGCATCAGAATTGAAGGAAGGAGGACCTCGATTGCTGCAGGTGCAAAGAATTCAACATCTGAAGGTTCAAAAGGTGAAAGCTTGAGGATAAAGCTTGAGAAGAAGGTCATACGACACCAAGGAAGACAAAAGGAGTATTATTCAAAGTAAAGGTACATCTATTACTCATAAAGATTGAAGAATTCAATATACAGGTGAAGAAAGGATGGGAGATTCTCTTTAGATAGAGAAATTGGATAGAGAGAACTATCCAGCATGGTCAATGAGGATGGAAGCTCATCTAATGAGCAAAGACTCGATAGCTTAAATTACAGGTGAAGAAGAAAAGCCTCAATTCAGAGATCCTAGTGTTCCAACTAGGGAGGAATTATCAGATTTGAAGAATTGGATGAAGAAAGATGCTCAAGCTAGGAGCATTATCTATATGGCAGTCAATGATTACTTGCTGCCTCACATTAGAGGTCTTGAAAGTGCAAGTGATATATGGAATGCTTTGGAGGAGCATTTCCAAAATACCACAAAGTCTAGGAAGGCATCCTTGTGGGCAGAATTTACCACATTCAAGAAGAAGGCCTCTCAATCCATCTCAGATTATGTAACTAGAATGAAGGACATTGCAGATGCATTAGGAGCTGTTGATGAAGACATTGAGGAGGATAAATCGGTAAGGCAAATCCTCAGAGGTTTGAGAGGTGATGACAAATGGAAGCCATTCATTTTTTCTACAGAGTTATCACTTGATCATTTTACTCCTGACTTAAATCAGTTGCTAGGACATATGTTAACCTTTGAGCAGGATGTCAAAGGTGAAGGTGACAAGAGTACAGGTCATGCAATGTACTCAAAGGATAATAAGAAAAATAGCAAAGGGAAGCAACAAGTAAATGAAGATGAAGGCACAACTAGTCAAGCCAACTTCCTAAGAGGAAGAGGAGGTGGCAAAGGTAGAGGAAGAGGTAGGAATAATAAAGATGGAGTCAAAGCTTGCTGGATTTGTGGTAAGACAAATCACTTAGCTAATGATTGTTGGCATAATACTCAGAGTAATGGTGGATATAATCAGAACTTTAAATCAAGAGGAAGAGGTGGCAGAAATCAAAGAGGTAACTTGAGAGGAAGAGGTAGTAGGGGTTACTTTGGAAGAAATGCAGGTAGAGGATTCCAAAGTCAACAATACAATAATACCTACTACAATTATGCTTCAGATCAGAAGGAGGATTCAACATTGATAATGAATGCAACTTGTGAAAGGCAAAGTGAAGACCAAAGAGTCTTCTACATTGAATCAGGGTGTAGCAATCACCTGAGTGGTAACATAACATTGATGACTGATTTGGAAAATAAGGTATCTAATCATGTTGTTTAAACATGTGACAATACAAAGCACAATGTGAAGTCAATTGGATCAGTGAAGGCCAAGGATGCTAGCACCCTCTCGTAGGACAAATTGTTGAAAAGGGTTATGAAGTGAGATTCACTAATGAAGGAGTGTTTGTGGAAGACCCTAGCAATGGGTATAAACAAATTGTTACAGGGAAGAAAGAAGGAAGGTTGTTCACATTGAAGATTCAAGGTAATGTTGGTCATGCCTTGTTCACTTATGGAGGACATACGATCTCTGAGTTAGATCTTTGGCACAAGAGGCTTGGACACTTCAATGAAAGAGGTATCAAAGATATGATTAACAATGGTTCAGTGCTTGGACTGCCTAATGTTGCAGGTCAACATATGACATACAGATGTGAGGCATGTCAATTAGGTAAAGCTCATAAGCAATCTTATTTCAAGCATGGTTTTATGTATTCAGAGAAGCTTGAGTTGGTACACACAGATGTGTGGGGACCATCAAAGGATTTCAGTATCAATGGTTCAAGGTACTATGTGATTTATGTTGATGATGCTACCAGATGGATCACTATCTATGTTATCAAAGATAAGTCAGAGGTATTCAATACATTCAAACATTATCATGTGTATGCAGAAAGAATTACAGGCCATAAATTGAAGAGACTAAGGTCACATGGAGGGGGAGAGTATTTCTCTAATGCAGGTATAAAAAGGGAAATCACTTGCAGGTACTCTCCTCAACAAAATGGTGTAGCAGAGAGAAGAAATAGAACTCTTGTTGAGTTTGCAAGGTCAATGATGAAGGAGAAAAATCGCCCAAATTATTTGTGGGCTGAGGCTGTAAATACAACTACTTATTTGGTTAATAGGCTACCATGTAAAGCTTTGTATGGTATGACACAATATGAGGCATGGTGGGGTAAGAGACCTACCTTGGATCATTGCAAAGTATTTGGATGTTTGGCATATGCATATGTGCCATCACAATTAAGACACAAATTGGAACCTAAAGCTAAAAAATATGTATTCATTGGTTATGATGATAAGCAGATGGGATATAGGTTGTGGAGTCCATCCACAAAACAATTTCTTGTATCAAAAGATGTTACATTTGATGAGGAAGGTACTTGGTATGCAGGTACAATCAATATTAATACAGGTGATGAAGAAGTTGTGAGCCAAAAGAAAGGTAAATCAAAGGTTCAGATATTTGATGAAGAGGAGAATAATGAAGTGCAGGTTGAAGTTGAAGAAATGCCAAGATTTGATCCTGAGTGTGAAGAACCAGAAACCTCATGGAGTGGAGAACTTAGAAGGTCATCAAGATACAAGTGGCAACCTACAAGGTATAGCTATGACACTTCTTTTTTGGCTACCAAAGATTATGCTTATATGGTAAAGACAGATGAAGAACCTTCTACATATGAAGAGGCAAAAGGTAAGGAAAATTGGGAGAAAGCTATGCAGGAAGAATATGATGCATTAATGGAGAATTGATATGCTTACCAAAAGCTTGGATGGACCAAAGCTACAGAGATTCAAAGACATGGCAGGAATAAAGAAGATAGAGAAAACCTCAATTGATGATTGAGGGGGAGCTGTTGGTGCAAGACAATCAACAATTGAGATGTGTACACATATGTACAGATAGTTCACTTATATCTTTGAGAAGTCATAAGGTTGTTAATTTTTGTATATATATACTATGAAAATGTCAGGGCAAGTGTGAGAGAGCATGAGAATAGAGTAATCAGGAGTTGTAAGAGTCATTAGACATCCTAGAAGTGAGTTAAGACTCTCTCATCACTCAATTGTAAATTTCTCAGAAATGAAGAAAATGTTGTGCTCGATATTTCTGAGTTTTCTCCTTCTATGTTAGATTTTTTGTGAAATGCTTTTGTACAAGTCTAAGTCTATAGGTGATCGACCTCTGTACAAAGTTTCAGCTTTCAATTGTGATCAGGCTGAGAGAATTGAGTGTAGGAACATTTGCATATGTAAATGAGAAGAAGTGAAGTTACAGGAGGTGCAAAATTCGATACGAATGTTTTGATCAATTCTCCTTCCACATTGTAAAGTTTTGAGCAAGCAAGCACTCAATCTTTAAGTTGGAAGGTAAGCTATTTGTGGCTAAAGGCATTTGCAGAAATGGGTTCTAGATTGAGAGAACCAAAGGTTTAAAGTCATAGGTGTCTAAATCGACTTCTCAAAAGAACAATTTTAGACATAGGTGACTTGTTGAGATCATTTCTCAAGATCTACTAAATCGTTTGGAGTGATTCAACTTGGAGAAGGTGTGCAATCTATAGGCGACACCTTGTACAAAGTTTGATAAAAAACTTTACACATTGCAATGAGTGAATTATGTGCAGCAGACTTTCTGTGTAATCACCTTCTTCACAAATTGTTCAAGAATTTGACAATTGAGTATTGATCTTCTAAAATTGGTGAAGATCTGAGTTATTCTTGTTATAGAGGTGCTCTAAATACAAGAGTAACATGCATAGAGACACATGCATAGAGACATACATACACACACATAGAGAGACACATACACACAAACTTACACTCATATACACATAAAAACACACATACATAGATACACACTATACATACATACATGTATACACACACATATGCACATATCCACATGTATACATACACACACATAAACATACTATATATACATGTGCATACACACACATGCACACACATATATACATATGTATGTGTGTGTAAAAGCATGAGTGTATACAGTCATGCATATATGTATATGTGCATATGAATAAGTAAGTGTTTATGGGGGATGATTCTAACACCCAATGCAACAATGGAAGATGGCTGCTGTTGCAGAGCAGAGATGCATAGAAAAAGAAGGACCCCAAAATAATTCCGATTTGGACACTTTATGTTTGTAACATAGGTACCTTGTAATATATTTTCCGATGTAAATGCACTAGAGGATTCCTCTAGATGCATATCCATGGATATTTGTATCATTAACCTTGTAAATTAGTAGGGAATTAGTCTTTTAGTCAATAAAGTGCCGATCTCTTGTGTGAAAGGACCATTTTTAGGGCACATGTATATAAATCATTTTGTGACTCTTTGTAAAGACTTTTTACCATTGTGAGAATAGAGAGCACAGAATTTCGAATTTGTGTCTACTCCTCTCTCTATCTTCTTGCTTGTGAGCTTTCATGCATGTGTGATGTTTGAAAAGAGTGCATTGAAGTGTTGTCTATCCATGGTAGTGCTTGTTTACTATTGGTAAGGTGTGTATGGAGCGTAGGAAGTGTTGAAGCAGAGGTAGGTTAATCTTGTGGCTCACTATTTTGCTCATAACTTGAAGCAATGACATCAGAATCGAGTGAAAATAAGACCATTAGATGTCTTCTCAAGAGCTTCGAAAGGAACTCGCTATTCACTATATTCTGAGTTCAGAGCTAAGAGAAAAGCTCGATTTACTGTTGGCTGCTGCATAAGGTATCGCAATGCCATAACCGACCTCAAAAGCTTTGAGTGAGATAGTTTACACGTGTGCACCTTTGTTAGTTCACTTTTGCATTGACCTACACTTGAATGCATGTCTTCATACACTCGGCTAGGTTAAGATACTTCTTGGATTGATAATTAAAGCATGTTATCCCCACTATATGCACTTTCACAGGATAGAGGTATAGTCTCCTTCTTCTCAAGTCCCTAAGTCGATATTTAGGTACACACGTTTTTTGGGGCCATTGCCGGGGAGTGTCGAATCAAACCGATGCATTCGTGTGATGGTGAAATCTCTTAGTAGTGAAGTGATTTGAGGAGTTGTGAAGTCTCTTCTTTGGCAAGTCACACTTATTCGCACTTGCTACTTCTCCTTTCTTGGAGTGTGTGTAGTGAGTTGTTAGATTAGGGGAGTGAGCTAGAGAAGGAAGTTAGAGTAGGTAGTAGAGAGAAAGAGAGTAGGATAGGAAAGTAGGTTTAAAATTTCAAGCACTCTTCATTTTTGTACTCTTCAACCTTTGTCCAAACAGAGGCTTAAAAACCCAAAAAATAGTCATTTGTGAATTACTAGTGGTTGAGCTAGTATCGTTGGAGAGCGCAGACAATCGGTATCCTGAGCTTGAGATCGCGGTCGTTGGAGTGAAGTCGAACAATATCTCTTTGAATCGAGCTAAAAGGGAGCTTAGAGGAGGTAAGAGCATTATGATTAATCACCTATAAACATCAGTGAATCTAAAGAAGTGAAAAACTATCTGCGATCACTATCATGTGAGAGATATCGGGATTTCGAGTGAGTGTTTTTGAGATACAGACATAGAGGGAGAAAGAGGAATGCACAAGAAGCACATAAGTTAACTTAGTTTTTGAAAATAATCATTTGTATATGTGGAAAAAATCAAGTATCATGATCGGTTGAGTTTTGGTATCGCGATACCAAAATTCCCTTGTATCGCGATACGCGCTTGGTATCATATCGTCGGTTGCCCACTTGGGATATCGTGATACCATTCTGGTATCGTATCGCCAAAGTGTGGTATCGTAATTGTGATCACTGAGTCATATTGTATCGCTAGTTTTTGGGTATCATATCTTTTTGGTTGCAGTATCGTATCCTCGACCAAACTGGTATCGTATTAGATGCAATAGTGGAATTGTATCGTTGATCCTCTCGTATCGTATTGTTCTCAAAGTAAGTATCATATCATGAGTTGCTTTGGTGTCGTATCCTGAACTTTGATATCATATCGTGGAGTGAGCCATATCGTACCATGCCCAAATTTGGTATAGTATTGCCCTCTGTCCAATATCGTATCGTGCACAAGGTAGTATCGTATTGCCAGAGAATCGAGTATCGTATCATCAAGACCCTTAGTATCATATATGATGGAGAGTATTAATCTCCAAAAGAATAAGCTATCCTTGAAGTTAGAGCACCTCTATATCAAGAATAACTTAAAACCTTTACCAATTTGGAGGGATCTATACTCAATTACCAAAATCTTGAACAAACTTTGAAGAGAGTAATTACTCAGAAAGTCTGTTGCACATATCTTACTCATTGATCAAATGTGTAAATTTTTTTGATAAAACTTTGCACAACATGTTGTCTATAGATTTCACACCTTTTCCAAGTTACATCGTTCCAAAAGATTAATCATAATTTGAGAAATGAACCAAATAGTTCACCTATGTCTGAAACTGTTCTTTTGTAAAGTCGATTCTGACACCTGCAACTTCTAGCACATGGTTCTCCCAAACTAGAACCCTTTTAAGCAAATGCTTTTAGCCATAGATGACTTGCCTTCCAACTTCGATTTTGACTCCTCATTTGTGCAAAACTTTACATTGTGCACTAAGAATTGATCAGTTTTGTGACCATCAAGATTGCGCCTGTTTCAGAAGACACTCAACACTTTCTCACATACAAATGTTCCTACACATAATTCTCACAGCCTGTTTACAATTAGGCTCTCAAACTTTAACCATAGACTCATTAAATAGAGAATTAGATAGCTACAAAAGGATTCTTGAAATGATCAAGCACAGAAGGAGAACACTTAGAAATATCAGGTGTGTTAGTCGGCTGCCGGATTGGAAGTTGTAAAACTGAATCTTTTGTTTGCACGCGCGAAAAGTTGTTACACTGACAGTTGTAATCTTTTATATAAAGAAATGAAAAGAGATGCTCAGTGACGATTCATGGAATCACCAGACTGTCCGTTTGGGTGATTGTTTGAACGTTGTTGTAGCGTTGTTTGTCTAATTTCTGAGTACTCTGAGTATACTGTGCATATCCGTGTTGTTGTCTATCGATCTCTGTTGCGATTGTGAGTTTCATTTACATACGGTAGATCATTGTACTGTTGTCTGAGTAAGTCGTTTGTGAGTCTCTATTGGGATTGTTGTGTTAGTTCACGTATCGTGTTGTTATTCTTTCTTGAAATGGTCTGCCAGTGTTTGGTGGAGTCTGTGTAGCTATGGTAGCTTTTTTGGTATTCAGGTTTGTATTGTGTTGTCTTCAATATTGAGGTCTATGTTTGTACGGCAAAGATTAAGCTACGGTAAGAGCCGTCCTAAGTTGCATACTGAATCTTCAAGCACTGTGTGTCTGTAACTGTTGAGTCCTTCTGTGTCTTCGGTTGAGTTTGACTATGAGCACTGTTCGGTGAAGGTTGAACTATTGCTATTGTTCCTAATGTTACTGCAATGTGTATTCGGAAAAGGGTCCGAGGTAACTCGGTATCATGATACTAATCGTCTGGTACAATGTGTTCGGCGAACCTTGGAAGAATTAGAATAACGAACCGTAAAGATTGAGAAGGGTATACCAATTCATGATAGAAGTCTTGAATATTAGTATATTGTGGTGTGAAGTCATTTTGGGAAACAAGCATAGGGCCTCTGTTTTTACAGACCCCTTCGACTCCCAAGAACCCAACAACGTTTAAACGCACTTCTGACAGTTAGAACACAACGTTTAACACTGGTGCCGTCTGTGGGAAGGTGGCAACAAATCAGATTGTTGCAAATCAGTTATGGAAACGTGACTGTAAATTGTAAATCGACAGTAATAGTACGCGATTAGTACCAAAAGATGATACATGCCGGTTACTCGATCCGGTGAAACGTATCCAAAGAACCGCCAGCCTGGGGTAGCTAATTTGCTAAGGACGCCTCCAGGAGGTAAAAGCGCAGATAGGTCTAACCCAGTTGTCAAGAAAGTAAAGAATGTGAGTAAGGATTCCGGTCATATTTCGGTGGAACGAACTAAATCTCTAGCAGATTCCGGTGCGATTTCGTCACAATTTGTCGAAGATATAGTAACTCCAGAATCTAACAGGACGCGGTATGAAGTTAATTTAACATCATTGAGTAAAGATTGGAACTTGTTTACGAATAGAAACGTCTTAGTCAAAGAAATCAGCAAGGGAGAAAAAGCACCCTGTATTGGTGAAAAATCGACACATTCCGGTGATATTTCGGTACCAGTTGCTGAAAGATCGCAGTTTTCCGATGGCGGTTTACCATTTTTTGGTGAATCATCAGTCTAGTCACCGCTATTGGGAGTAAGCTTTCCTACATTTGACATCAAGAAGGAAGGTAGCTTGTTCGAAACCGAGATTCGAAACATACTGAACAAGATTATCGACCCGGAAAGTGCACAGGCTGACGATACAGATTCCGATGATTCAGATATTCAGCCTCGGGGTACAGAAGATAGTCACAATACAACCATTAGCGCCATGAACGGGCAACAACAACAACAACAACAACAACAACAACAACAACAGCAACAACAACAACCATGCCCACCATCTCTAAGAAGCTAACCTTAAAAATGACCTCTCTAGCTCTTTTTATAGTTTTTGACTAGCTTTTGGCCCTACCCATTTGAGGACTCAAATGGAGTCTAAAACTTATTAAAATTGATATTTAGGTGCTTCTAATACCCCTCAAGCTCAAGGACTCCTTAGCTTCTACAAAATGGAATATAATCTACCTAAAATGGTATTTACAATGTTTGCGTAGTGATGAAAGTCACTTTAGGTTGGAAATTATTTATGAGAAAAATGATTAGGCCTTATTGTCAGATTGTGCTTGACTGCTCTCTTGTTCTTGACTACTCTATCTCCTCATTGCTTATAGGCTAACACTCCCCCCTCTCTAGCATTTGTCACCCCTGATAGACCTCTATTCAGTAGCATGGTTGATGTAATGTTGGATCATATTGGTGGCCAACTCATGTTCTTGGAGCCTTAATCCTTTTGCCAAACCAGCTTGCAATGCATCCCAATTGATGACATAGGGGATATTTGGTTGTTGCATCATGTAATACTCTGAATACGTAGCTTGCTCACATGCAAATAAGCGAAGCAGGTGGGTTGGTTTTGGTGCAAACACCTCAGAGTGATACTCCCAAAAGCATATAGTGAACATATCTTCAAAGGCTTATTTGTAACAGGTTGGGAGGTATTTGACACGGGCATGCCACGCATAAGCTACTATAATGCTTGGGAGCATGCTCATGTCGTATACCACATCATAATTACCATTTGTTGAGCCTGTTAGAGCTACTTGTGGTGCTTATGTATTGCAAAAATTTTTGAAAACAATTTGCATCATATCACGAATTTTGAGCATCATCTCCACTACTACATCTGGCATTGGCTTCAACCAAGGGATCCACTGGTGTATAGTGCCCATCATATAAGATATAGAACGTGGTTCCTGTGGTGGTGCAATGTATGGATAGTTAATCTATTCCTTGCACTGTGCATTGTTGTGTACTTTAATGGCAAATGCTTTCCAAGACAAGGACCTTGGAACTCGGCCATAACATTGATTGTAAAGAAGATATAGTGGCGCATGGTTCCACGTGCACAACATTTTTGGGTAAATTTCTAAGAGTTTTTTTCGCCATGTTGGTTGATAAATATTACCTTTTTGTGCTCTTGGTGGTAAGTCTTCTTGCTAGAATTGCATCATGAATATGGGTGTTTTCCTCATCAATCTCTTAATTTCTCCGTTAGAATCAACAAGAATTACAAAATATGGCATGTACTGAAGTTCATATGTCATGATGAGTTGCCTAGGTGCCAAGTTTTGAAAAAAGTTGGATTGCAACACCGTTTCTTCTATGATTTGCATGGCTTGACTTTGCACCACTGTGAAGTCTTCATGAGTGTGTTCAATGTCTTCCACTTGTTGTTACCATGGGGGTTGTGGAGCTTCAAATGTATCTTGGCCTTCTTCTATTATATGTCCACCAGGAATGGAATGTGGATCGTAGTCATCTTCAAACGTTTGCTCAACTCAAATGGAGACTGTTTCTCTTTTGCGGGACCTCGGGTTGGGTTAGCTATAGTATTTGACTTTCTTCGTTGTTGTAGTTGATCTAGTTCTTTCAATAATTTTTCATGGGCCTCGAGTAGGTTAGCATAATCTTCGAGGATAATTTTCATGTTCTCACGGGCACAACTTGAAAATTTGATGGACTTATGGGTTCTTGATTTTCGAGTTGCAAACAACTATTCTCCTCATGAGCCATTGCGAGATACCTTCTCACTAGTGCCATGTTGTGTTGGAGTTTAGAGTTGCATTCCATCTGTGTTCATAGATGACCTTCTACTTGTTGCATGGCTTCTTGGTCTATGTCCTAAAACTTTACCTCTAATGTGCTGTGGGATTCTTGTAACGTATGAAACTATGTTTGTAGACTTTCATTGTCTTCCTCAAGTGGTGTTATCCGTAGTTGTAATTCTATAGAGAAATCTTGCACTGTCCTATTGTGTACCTCTAGTTGTTGGTATCTTGTCCGAAGTCGCATCATAAATTGAATCATAGTGTTAAATGCAATATCTATAGATGAAGATGTAGTTTACACATTTGTTGATGCAAGGGAAAGGGAATGGGGGATGGGGAGTGTGAATGTTGTGTCTAATAGAGAGGTGTATGCAGGTGAAGTTAGTTGTGGGGGAAGTGGGGGATGGTGGAAAGGTGGGGGGAGGGGGAGGTGCTATGGGTGGCAAATGTCCATGTTGTCGGACATGGATGTGAGTGTGGTGTCTACCATATACATTGAAATGTTAGGTGGTGTGTGTAAGGTGGTGGTGAATACTTGTGGTGTTGGTGTTGGGAACGAGAGAAACAAGGAGGTTTGTGTGGTGGGCTGAAACAGTCTAGAAAGAAAGGCATGGGCGGGTTGAAGGACTGGTGGGATAGAGGGTGGAAAGTAAGAGCTTGGAGGTGGGAATGCAATGGAAGGAGGTTTGGTAATAGGGAATCCTAGAAAAGTGGATCTCATGTCTAAGTGTCCTATGATTGAGGTTGAAGAGGCAAGATGTCCCATAGTAGGATCAATGAGGGGTTCTGATTTTGTAAGTCCTGTAGGTGGATGGAGAATTGGTATTTGTTGGATGTGGCATAACTCTATAGGTTGCTTGGCTAGTGACACTTCAATGGGTAGGTTTTCCATAGTAACTCCGATTTGACTTGTCCTTGCCTGTGAACTAGTGTTGTGCTAGCCATGATGCGAGTAGTACTATTTCTCTCAAAATATGCTAGGAGAGGAGATTATATAAGCATTGCAATGAAAACATGATGATACTTTTTCTTCTTTACAATACCAACATGATACCCTTAGTAGTTAGGGAGTTAGTGAGTGAGGTGTTCTTGTGTAGTGAGTTTTGGTTAGTAGGTATGTGATTTCCCTAGATGCATACTTTGGATGTACACTATACTCAAAATGCATCTACTTTGATGCGGATTGATTTACAAAACTGGTTTAGGGGGTTTGATATAGGGTTTAATTCTTCAAACTTTTAGCATGGGATTACATCTTTTGGCAATGATGACCTTTACATGTTGTAGGACTCGATAGTCTCAGATTTGGGACTTTTTGGGTTCCCATTTCCAGATAATCCTAGGTGTGATCAGAGATGTGAAGGTGTTGAGTGCATATGTTTGCCATGAAGTTTGTGACGTGAGTGTCTGTGAGTGTCTATCCAAGCTAGTAGACTTATTTGAAGCTACTTGAGCTTGTATGCAAGTCTTGGGCACCCAAATTTGTCTTGTGTGATGGAGGATGATTCTAACACCCCAATTGAAGAATGGAAGATGGCTACCCTCCACTAGGTCCACAAGCAGTGATATATCCTCACTACTCTAAACTTTTCTCTACACATGTACAAAGACCTAAAATGACATTTTGCAGACTTATAGTAGACTACAAGAAATACCCAAGAAGCTTTAAATAATTCCAAATGAATATTCCAATTGGGAGAACCACCCTCTACAAGACAAGCTACCTTTTTGTAACACTCTCTGCCTATGTACAGAGATATACCTTCACAAAGTGGGCAATTTCTCCCAACTCACTCAGTACAAAGAACTTGAAACTTTGGAAAAGTTCAGAGCACTATATGAGAGATCAAATGAATCTTAAAATCAATGAAAATGAGTACAATGAGAGAGTGAACAATGCTATGCAATTTGATACAATCAGATTTGGAAAACCCTAAATACAACTCTAGATAGAGAGGAGCGTAATCATGAGAAAATGAGTTACGCAAGCAAGGGGCTACTTGCTCGGTTTTTTGACTTCACTAGACTAACTAGGAAACTCGTGAAATTCATACAACTCAAGAAAAAAAGGTGGGATGATGCTTATATAGAGTTTTACTTCTCCTAAAATCTAGCTAACCAACCACCAATTAGTGTAGGTGAACTTTTGATGGCTGATTGATAAGATTTGAATTTGATTGATTTTGGTGGACCTTCTAACTTGATTCCTTGACTTTGGGTCCTCCTTTTTGATTGGTCTACTTGCAAAAATCATGGTTGAGCCCTTTTACCTGATTGAGACTTGATTTTCAACACTCCCCCTCAAGTCTCAATCCTTAGGTACTTCATTCCAATGCATGCCTTGAAGTGTTGTAGCTTTACCCCATCCAAAGCTTTGGTAAACATATCTGCATATTGGTCCTTTGTATTGACATGCTCCACCTTGACATCCTTTGACATGATCTTCTCTCTAATAAAGTAGTAATGCACTTCTATATGATTCGATCTTGCATGGAACACCGGATTTCGAGCCAAACATATGCTCCTTATTGTTGGTGCAAATGAGTCCAAGTCTACATACTTGGACAATTAGTATTCACTTCATATAGTCATTCTAAGTCACATATGACTATTCTATTGTAAAAGGAATTTACTTTTATCCTTGTGAAAGTGCATAGCACTTACTCTCACATGGAGTTAGGAGAAATAAAATCACGAAGCATTTGGTAGGTCTTTGAGTGAGGTTGGTTGAATGCGAATCCCATCGCATGCTTATTCACTCATGATACCCCAATTCCAGGGCCATGATTGACATCTACATGAAAAATGGCATGGAAAAGGCACTTGAATCACTCGATTTTGGTGCTCGTATGAGGGAGTTATGATCATTCGAAGTTTCTAGCTTTCATGTCTTCAGAAAGTCGTGTTTTCCAGAAAGTTGTGTTTTTATACTTCTAGTTTGTTTTATCATCTTCACTCCTATTGGATCTTCATATAAGTGTGCTTGCTTGTATCCTGTGTGCATGATTAATGTGTGATTTGTGAAGCATAATTCTCTAAGCACCAATCGGGTTAGCTTGTTCCTAGATTGACAAATCAAATAGGGATTCCCTTTCCCACTTCTTTGTCATCAAGTCCCTACTGCTGCAATGGGACAGAGACTTGTTGGAAGGTGAAGGTAAGGATGTCAACTCCTTTTTGGCATTGTCGTCAGGGATGAGTTACCTAGATTGGAGGTGTCAAAACCACAAGTAATTAGCACTTTCCTCTTTCCATTTTGACAATCTAGACTATTGGAGCTGCAAGATTGATGAAAGGTCAAGCCAGGTATGTACTTTTCATTTGATGGACAAAAGATCAAGTGTGTGTAGCCCGTGTGAAGTTTTCAATCAATTGAAGTGGAAGGTTGGCAATGTGGGAGTTTTGCACACTCAAAATGGTTGACTGTTGCTTAATGGTTTGAAACTTTGCATTTTTGTCAATACTTTTGCCTCTTTGGGGAGGACCTTTTAGGATAGAATTAGGAGAGAAGCTCAGTGGAGAGAGTGGGAAACCAAACTTTTGAAGCACAAAACTTCTATTTCTTTGAAATTTCTTTCTTAGGAAATCACTACTTTGTGTTTGAAAATTGCGAACCTCTCTTTTTTGCAGCCTTGAAAACCAAAATAGCACTATATATATATATATATATATATATATATATATATATATATATATATATATATATATATATATATATATATATATATATATATATATATATATATATATATATATATATATATATATATATATATATATATATAGATAACAATGATAGCATGGGTGGGTGAAGCTAGTCCTTGAAAACTCACCTTTGGGTATTACAGAAGATTTCAAAAAATCACGACTTTTTGGTGTTAGTGAACAGTCACAAAATCGTGTTTGATCAGTGGTGCTAATTAAAGGAGAAGCTCATAATCATGAACATAAAAAAGCCTTTTAGTATGGAAGGGTCAAATGAGCTTGAGTAAAAGGGTAAGAGAGCAAGTGGAAGGGGTTTTTGTAGAAAATCACGACTTTCTACAAGAAAATCACGACTCTTTGCCAAAACATCGTGAATCTCTGCTCTAAATTGGGAGAAAATCGTGTTTTCCTTCAGATTTTGTGGATCCTTGAGATTTGTTGGAAGATTTCCTTCAGATTTTGTGAATCCTTGAGATTTGTTGGAAGATTTTCGTTAGGTTTTGTGGATCCTTGAAAGGGAAGAAAATCGCGAATTTCTCCAAGAAAATCGCGACTTTCTCCACGAAATTTGGTGAGAAAAAGGTAACTCTCCACACTTGGAAGATTTTTGCATAATAGTGAGAATATCATGAATTTCTCCAAGGAAATCGTGACTTTCCCCAGGAAATTTGGGGAGAAAAAGGAGACTCTGCACTGAAGATTTTGCACAATAGTGAGAAAATCACGAATTTCTCCAAGGAAATCGCGACTTTCTTGAAGAAATTTGGGGAGAATTTGGAATATATATATACATATATATATATATATATATATATATACATATATACATATATATATATATATATATATATATATATATATATATATATATATATATATATATATATATATATATATATATATATATATATATACATGCATACATACATACATACATACATACATACATACATACATACATACATACATACATACATACATACACACACACACACACATATATATATATATATATATATATACATATATATATATATATATATATATATATATATATATATATATATATATATATATATATATATATATATATATATATATATATATATATATATATATATATATCTCGCGAATTTATGGAAGAAAATCACAATTTTTTCCAAGCTATAAAACTCAGCTCATATCGAGGACTTGGTCACTTTTGAGAGAGTGAGTGTAAGAGAAGAAAAGCACAACTTTTTGAGAGCTTTGTGTGTCCCCAACCAGCAATACTTCCAAGCATTCAGAGCATCTAGGAAGCTTCAAGTAATACTCCTACATGTTTTTTCAATAGTTTGACAATCAATGCATGAGTGTAAGAGGTATTTTGTTTAGTATAGAAAATCGCAAAATTCAATGTTTACATTTTTGAGTGCCTTAAATTACTTGCATGTTTATTGAAAGTGGGAAAACTTGATTAGAACCAAAAGGTGCCTCTTTGGACCATAGTTGGAAGACCAAAACACTTGATATCAATCTGCTTCAGAGAATCGTGATTCTCTGAGTTGACTTTCGATAGAAAATCATGGGAAGTGCTGACTCAGCAAGGGAAAATAATAAAATAATCTTTTGAATAGTCTGAGAAAGTTGCGGCTTTCTCAGAAGTGACCATGAGGAGGGAATTACACCAAGTCCAGAAAATCGGCTTTTTAGGTCAGCAAATTGTGATTGTCTTGAAAGACTTCCAGAGAATCGAGGTATCTGACAAGAAAATCGCAAAATTCTCAACTAAAAACAACAAAAACAAAAAGAAAATAAAATCTAACTCCAGAGAATCATGGCATCTCCATTTGGAGAAAGTCACGAATCTTTGCTTGACTCAAGAGAATCACGAATCTATGCCTAGAGTTAGGGGAGAAAATTGTGAATTTGTTTTTGAAAATCATGAATCTGTGAGAAAAAGAAAAATATAATAAAGGAAGGATTTCTTGAAGAAAATCGTGACGCTTTGACAAATGATTTGGAGAAGATCATGAATTTTTGCTTGATTACTTGAAAAAAAGTGGTGAGAAAATTGTGAATCTCTCCAAGAAAACCGCGACTTTCTCTCAAATTAAGAAAAATTGACAAAAAAAAATTCCTAGAGACCATTGGATGAAGGAGGCAGAAAATCGCGATTCTCTGCCAGAAAACCATGATTCTCTGACCACCTTTGAAGGATAGCAACAATTTTTTTCAGGATAGCTCTAAGATACATTGAAGGAGAGGAAAACAAGAAAGAAAAGGGGACAACTTGAGGAAAAAGAAAAGAGAGGATAAAAAATTGCTAGACTTGCAGGTAGATAATCATGACTGTCTGCCAAAAAATCAAAATTTTTTGAACTGACCATCGAGAGAGAGAGAGCACTGGTGTAGTGAAAACGAAAACATTGGGAAAACATTGATCTTTGAAATAAATCAAAAAGACTAGTGCACATTTCTCCATGCACTTGAGAGGAGGAAAAGTTATCCTTGGACCCAACCCTTACCCTAATCTGGACGAGACTCAAAACTTACGGAACCAAGAATCCGCCACCAATAAAATGCAAGAAGAGCAAGGGGGTGAAGGGGATTTTAGAAACATACTCAAATTTGAGTTCACCAATAGGTTTGGAGCCTACATACACAAGGATGGGATTTAGAGATATGTAGTGAGGCTGAGGTTAAAATCTTTGCTCAACATGACACCAATCAACCAATTTGAGAATGGACATTACATAGAGAGAGATGGGACCACTTACATGGTGACCACACATCTAGAAAATGTCAATGACCAAGGGGAAGTGCCAAACAAGAGAGCAAAGGGAAAATCTAGAAGAAGCCCTAAGCCCCAGAGGACAGTCCATCTGTACACACCAAGAGCAGGTCATCAGACTCCCATGTGATCAAATTGACACCTTGCTCTACATGAACCCAAACACAGAAAATGTCTATTGGGTAGCTAACTTTGACACCAGCTAGGCACCCTCACACATGAACATGGAAATTTTTAAAAACTACAATGAACCAAGAGAGTCGGGCCTACTTTCATGAATGAGGAAGGAAAAAGATTTTGGAAGTTGGTAGATGAGTTGAAAAGTTCCTAAACCCACCTGAACCAACCTATCTTCCCTAGAAAGAATACCACCATTCAAGAGGTGGGAGAGGAGCAAGGACACACTAACTCACACCATTTAGACCCTCAAAGAAGAAATGAGTTTGGAGAAATTGGTGAGACAACTAATCAAGCAAGGAACAGACCAGGGGGGGAACATCAAGGACCTCCATACAGATCACCTATGAGAGTGAATAGAAATCAAGGACTACCAATGTGGTGCTAGTTGAGTACATACCTTTGGAAGAAAAGTTGGAAAGGAAAATAACACCTTCAACACCATTATACTCAAAAGAGAGAGACTCCATATCCTACCCAAGCGAATACCAAGAAGAGGAGAGGTTTGACAACAAGGAAATCAATGCTTTGCCTATCAAAACAATAATGGAAACTATGAACTAGCAACTTTCATGTTTGTAGCAAACAAGTTCATGCCTCAACAAAGGATGAGGACTAAACAAAACCCTAGAAATTTCCAAAGGGGCACATGCTACAAGTGTGGGGGAGATCACTTCATAAGAGATTGCCCTCAAGCTCCTATACTGAAAGTGGAAGTGTATTGCAAAGAGTGTGGAAAAGAACATCTCATAAAGGATTGCCCAAATAACCCCAACAAACCTAGCACAAGTACAACCCCATTAAAAGATGTGAAGGTGGTAGAATCAAATATTCAAACAAGTAGCGAGTCCACAATACCAAGTGATGATGAATTAGAAAGGAGAGTGCAAGTTCAAGTGCTAACAAGGGCTGAGGCTAAAAAGAACCCTGTGAAAGTAGTAGTGGAAGAAAGTCTAGAAGAGAAGACAGATAAAAGAAAGAAGAATTCTTGGAGAAAGAGGAAGGAGAGAGCTAAAGCAAAAGAGAAAAAACAGGGTCCAGAAGGGAATTAGAAAAAAGGAAAGAAGGGAGGATCCATTTTGGCAGAACCTTTTTCAAATCAAATGAGGACTTTGATAAAGAAATACCAAGGAGCACTCAAAGAAATTCCACAACATCAACAAGAGGAAGGATAACCAATACCTGAAGTGGAAAAGAGGAGATTTGCTCTATGTAAGAAACTGATAGAGGCTTCCTAGAAATTGATGGAAAAAGATCAAGCATTGAAAGAGACTAGAATAATAGATGGGCAGTTACAGAAAAGCATGGATCAAGTTATTTGGGAGGAATTAAGAGAACAAGAGGCCAAAGAGTACAAAGAGGAAAAACCTGCAATAGGGGAAGTGGGGGAAAATAAGACAACACAAAAGAGGAGGAACAGAGTGTGAAATGCACGAGCTTGAGACTACATGGCCAAAGTTCCACAATGAAAGCCACAAAGTGTCATGACATAGAAGTGACCTGTAAAATCTCATGGGAACAACTTGTGAAACAAAACCCTAATTTGGAAAGAATGTGTAGAGATCTTATTAAAAAAGACAAGAACTCCTATGAGGGGGAAAGAATAATGCAAAGTACTTGTGGACAAGATAGGAGGATATTGTGAGGGTGAAGAAGGAAATTCCACCATAATGTTGGACTTCCAAGGCCACAAAGTACAAACCATATTTGACAACGGATCTAGAGTGGCCATTGTAACCAAGGAGATATGGGAGAAATTGGGAAGGCAAAAAATGAAACCCTCCAAGCTGAAACTTCAGTTAGCTGATGGTCACATAGAGTAGCCCATTGGATTGCTAGAGTAGTTGGACTTGAAGACATGTGGAATTTGTTGGTGCAAGGCAATCAACAATTGAAGTTTTTTAATGAAGAATTAAAGTCAAGTACTGAAGAAAAGATCAAGTTATGAAGCATGAAGGAAGTGCATATCCAGAAGATGAAGATGTGTACACATATGTACATTAATTTAGAGATAGCTCATATATATCTTATGTATGATCATAAGCTTGTACATATATGGCTATATATATAAGTAAAAAGTCAGGGAAAATATGAGAGAACATGTGAATAGAGGAACTAGAAGTTATATGAGTCATTTTAGACACTTTAGAAGTGAGTAGGATCTCTCTCATCACTCAGATGTAAAGTTTTCTAGAAATGAAGAAAAGTAGCGCTCGATATTTCTAACAGTTCTCCTTCTGTGTTGAATCTTTTGTGAAATGCTTTTGTACAAGTCTAAGTCTATAGTTGATTGACCTCTCTAAAACTTTTCAGCTTCTAATTGTGATCAACCTGAGAGAATTATATATAGGAACATTCATATGTGAGAAAATGTCAAGTGTCTTCTGAAACACATGCAATCCCGATGGTCAAAGAAATGATCAATTCTCAGTGCACAGTGTAAAGTTTTGCACAAATGAGGAGTCAAAATCTAAGTTGGAAGGTAAGCCATCTATGGCTAAAAGCATTTGATTAAACGGGTTCTAGATTGAGAGAACCAAGCCTTAGAAGTTACAGGTGTCTGAATCGATTACTCAGAAGAACAGTTTTAGACATAGGTGACTTGTTAAGTTCATTTCTCAAGATTTACTGAGTCATTTGGAATGATTTAACTAGGAGGAGGTGCACAAACTATAGGGGACACCTTATGCAAAGTTTTATCAAAAAGTTTACACATTTGATAAGTCAATGAGTGAGTTATGTGCAACAGACTTTCGGCGTAGTCACCTTCTTCACAGTTTGTTAAAATTTTGATAATTGATCATTGATCCTCCAATTTGGTGAAGGTTTTGAGTTACTCTTGTTATAGAGGTGCTCTAACTTCAAGAGTAGCTTTTTCTTTTGGAGATTAACACTCTCCATCAGTGGTATTAGAGCAGGAAGCATCAAAACTGAAGAAAGGAGGACCCCGACTGCTGCAGCTGTAAAGAATTCAACACTTGAAGGTTCAAAAGGTGAAAGACTGAAAGAAAAGCTTGAGAAGGAGACCAAAAGTTATCAAGAAGTTCAAGAGGAACTTCATTGGAAGCAAAGGTACATCTATTACTCATAAAGTTTGAAGAATTCAACACACAGGTGACGAAATGATGGGAGATTCTCTTCAAATAGAGAAGTTGGATAGAGAGAACTATCCAGCATGGTCAATGAGGATGGAAGCTCATCTTATGAGCAAAGACTTGATATGTTATATTACAGGTGAAGAAGAAAAGCCTCAGTTCAAAGATCCTAGTATTCCAACTAGAGATGAATTGTCAGATTTGAAGACTTGGATGAAGAGAGATGCTCAAGCTAGGAGCCTTATCTATATGGGAGTTAATGACTACTTGCTACCTCACATTAGAGGTCTTGAAAGTGCAAGTGATATATGGAATGCTTTGGAGGAGCATTTCCAAAACACCACAAAATCAAGGAAGGCATCCTTGTGGGTAGAGTTTACCACATTCACGAAGAAGGCCTCTCAGTCCATCTCAGATTATGTAACAAGGATGAAGGACATTGCAGATGCATTAGGAGCAGTTGATGAAGATATTGAGGAGGAAAAATTGGTAAGACAAATCCTCACAGGTTTGAGAGGTGATGACAAATGGAAGCCATTCATTTTTTCTACTGAATTATCACTAGATCATTTTACTCCTGATTTAAATTAGTTGCTAGGACACATGCTAACCTTTGAGTAGGATGTCAAAGGTGAAAGTGATAAAAGTGTAGGTCATGCAATGTATTCAAAGGATAAGAAGAAGAATATCAAAGGGAAGCAACAAGCAAATGAAGATGAAGGTACAACTAGCCAAGCTAACATCCTAAGAGGAAGAGGAGGTGGCAAAGGTAGAGGAAGAGGAAAAAGTAATAAATATGGAGTCAAAGCTTGCTGGATTTGTGGTAAGACAAATCACTTAGCTAATGATTGTTGGCATAATACTCAGAGTAATGGTGGATATAATCAGAACTTTAATTCAAGAGAAAGAGGTGGCAGAAATCAAAGAGGTAATTTCATAGGTAGAGGTAGTAGAGGTTACTTTGGAAGAAATGTAGGTAGAAGATTCCAAAGCCAACAATACAACAATACCTACTACAATTATGCTTCAGACCAGAAGGAGAATTCAACATTGATAATGAATGCAACTTGTGAAAGACAAAGTGAAGATCAAAGAGTCTTCTACATTGACTTGGGTAGTAGCAATCATCTGAGTGGCAACATAGCCTTGACGACTGATTTGGAGAATAAGGTAACTAATCATGTTGTTCAAATGCGTGACAAAACAAAGAACAATGTGAAGTCAATTGGATCAGTGAAGGCCAAGGATGGAAGTACTCTCTTGAGTAAGGTTTTGTATGTTCCTACAATTCCTAAGAATCTGATAAGTGTAGAACAAATTGTTGAAAAAGGTTATGAAGTTAGGTTCACTAATGAAGGATTTTTTGTGGAAGACCCTAGCAATGGGTATAAACAAACTGTTTCAGGGAAGAAAGAAGGAAGATTGTTCACATTGAAGATCCAAGGTAACATTGGTCATGCCTTGTACACCTATGGAGGACATAAGATTTCTGAGTTAGATCTTTGGCACAAAAGGCTTGGACATTTTAATGAAAGAGGTATTAAAGATATGGTAAACAATGGTTCAGTGCTTGGATTGCCTAATGTTGCAGGTCAACATATGACATACAGATGTGAGGCATGTCAATTAGGTAAGACTCATAAGCAATCTTATTCCAAGAATGGTTTTATATATTCAGAGAAGCTTGAATTGGTACACACAGATGTGTGGGGACCATCAAAATATTTCAGTATCAATGGTTCAAGGTACTATGTGATTTATGTTGATGATGCTACGAGGTGGATCACTATCTATGTGATCAAAGATAAGTCAGAGGTATTCAATACATTCAAACATTATCATGTGTATGCAGAGAGAATTACAGGTCATAAGTTGAAGAGACTAAGGTCAGATGGAGGGGGAGAGTATTTCTGTAATGAGTTCAGTGATTACTTGTGGAATGCAGGTATAAAAAGGGAAATTACTTGCAGGTACTTTCCTCAACAAAATGGTGTAGCAGAAAGGAGGAATAGAACTCTTGTTGAGTTTGCAAGATCCATGATGAAGGAGAAAAATTGCCCAAATTATTTGTGCGCTGAGGCTGTAAATACAACCACATATTGGGTCAATAGATTACCATGTAAAGCTTTGCAGGGTATGACACCATATGAGGCATGGTGGGGTAAGAGACCTACTCTAGATCATTGCAAAGTATTTGGTTGTTTGGCATATGCATATGTGCCATCTCAATTAAGGCACAAATTGGAACCTAAAGCTAAAAAGTATGTGTTCATTGGATATGATGATAAGTAGATGGGATATAGGTTGTGCAGTACATCCACAAAACAATTCCTTGTATCAAAGGATGTTACATTTGATGAGCAAGGTACTTGGTATGCAGGTACAATCAATATTTATGCAGGAGATGAAGAAGTTGTGAATCAAAAGAAAGGTAAATCAAAGGTTCAGATATTTGATGGAGAGGAGAACAATGAAGTACAGGTTGAAGTTGAAGAAGTGCCAAGGTTTGATCCAGAATGTGATGAACCAGAAATGTCATCAAGACACAAATGGAAACCTACAAGGTATAGCTATGACACTTCTTTTTTGGCTACCAAAGATTATGCTTATATGATAAAGGCAGATGAAGACCCTTCTACATATGAAGAGGCAAAAGGTAAGGAAAATTGGGAGAAAGCTATGCAGGAAGAGTATGATGCATTGATGGATAATGAGACTTGGGATTTGGTTCCTAAACCAAATAGTCAGAAGATCATTGGATGCAAATGGGTCTACAAGACAAAGAGGTATGCCAATGGAAGTGTGTCTAGATATAAAGCTAGAATTTCTTGTGAAAGGTTTTGCTCAGAATTATGGTATAGATTATGATGAGACCTATAGTCCTGTGGCAAAGATGACAACCATCAAGACACTCATAGCCATTGCTGCATGTAAAGGTTGGAAATTATGTCAATTAGATGTGAAGAATGCTTTTTTAAATGGTTACATTTTAGATGATGTTTTCATGGAGCAACCACAAGGATTCAGAAATGAAAGGTATCCAGATCATGTATGTAAGCTCAAGAGATCTTTGTATGGTTTGAAGCAGGCCCCAAGGGCACGTAATTATAGACTTGCGAAGTTCTTGAAAGAACTTGGTTTCCAAGTATCTAAAGCAGATAGTAGCTTGCTTGTCAAAGCAAGTGATGATGGGTTCATTTACATGTGCATATATGTTGATGATATAATTCTTACACGTACAGATGAGAAAGGTATTCAAAGCTTAAAGAAGCAAATGGAAAAAGAGTTTAAGATCAGTGACTTGGGAGACTTTTCATATTTCTTGGGAATGGAGATATCATACACTCAACATGGAGTGTATGTAACTCAAGAAAGGTATTTGAAAAAACTTGTTGATCAAGTTTAAAATGGATGATTGCAGGGTAGCACCTACTCCAATGGAGGTGAATCACAAATTGAGCAGATATGGAGGAGAAGAGTTCAAGGACATGAAGCTATATCAAATTTTGGTTGGTAGTCTTATCTATGCTACATTAACTAGGTCTGACTTGTCATATGCAATTGGAGTATTGTCTCAATTCATGCATTGTCCTAGGAAAGAACATTGGGTTGCAGGACAAAGAGTGTTGAGGTACATTAAGGGTACACTCAAAGAAGGTTTGTATTATGGTTTTACATCAGATACAAACATCAAGGTTTATAGTGATATAGATTGGGTAGGTAATCTTGAGGATAGGAGATCAACATATGGATACTTGTGTTATGTGGGAGATAAGTTAATTTCTTGGTGTTCAAAGAAGCAACACACAGTTGCTTTATCATCCACAGAGGCTGAGTACAAAGGTATTGTGTGCAAGGAATTGAACTCACAACCTCTTGGTTAGGAATGTGATGGGCTAACCACTTGCCCCAAAAGCCATGGTTGAGGATTACTTCCTAATCCTCCCTCTTAGGGTGTAGTTCAACCATCTCCTACTAAGATTATGTTACATTCTTCCCCCCTTGGTCGATCATTGTCCTCAATGATCTACTCTTGTATCCCTCTAGCCTTGGTTATCAGTCCCTTGAACTCCCTAGGTGCCCTTGAATTGATGTTCCTCAACCTCGCACAGTTTCTTGAACTTTGTTCGCAACCCTGGTCTCTTGAACCCTTGCTCTCAACCTTGGTGTCTTGAACCTTCTTGTTCGCAACCTTGGTATCTCGAGCCCTTGTTCTCAACCTCAGTCTTGAACCTTGTTCTCACCCATGCTTGGTATCTTGAACACTCAATCAAGTACCACCCAAGGATTCCCAAGGAATTCACACTTCCAAGCTAGCTCATTGGAAAGTTCATTCCGAGAGCTTTCCAACGGTATATTACACGCCTCAACCCGACCTACGGATTGAGAGATACACCCCAATCATTGTAAGGTCCATCCTTGAAACCGACGTGTGCACCTTCCACAATTCCTACCATTTCACATGATATAGTGCCCAAGCGCCTTTTTTTAGAGGCCATTGGATCATTCCACTTTGCCCAAGCCTACTTCCTAGGCTCTGATACCAATGTAAGGAATTGAACTCACAACCTCTTGGTTAGGAATGTGATGGGCTAACCACTTGCCCCAAAAGCCATGGTTGAGGATTACTTCCTAATCCTCCCTCTTAGGGTGTAGTTCAACCATCTCCTACTAGGATTATGTTACATGGTGGAAGCTCCAAAGGAAGTGATATGGCTTAAGACTCTTATGAAGATTTTTGACATCATTCAGAGTATACCCACTATTCATGGAGATAACATGAGTTCATTGTATTTAGCTGCTAATCTTGTGTTTCATGCCAGGACTAAACACATTGAGATTTAGTATCATTTTCTAAGAGAGAAGGTGATGGATAAAGAGATTGAAGTCATACATACTTCAACAAAAGATCAGATAGCTGATATGCTAACCAAAGGCTTGGATGGACCAAAGCTACAGAGATTCAAAGACATGGCAGGTATAAAGAAGTTAGAGAAAACCTCAATTGATGATTGAGGGGGAGCTGTTGGTGCAAGGCAATCAACAATTGAATTTTTTGATGAAGAATTAAAGTCAAGGACTGAAGAAAAGATCAAGTTATGAAGCATGAAGGAAGTGCATATCCAGAAGATGAAGATGTGTACACATATGTACATTAATTTAGAGATAGCTCATATATATCTTTTGTATGGTCATAAGCTTGTACAGATATGGCTATATACATAAGTAAAAAGTCAGGGAAAATATGAGAGAGCATGTGAATAGAGGAATTAGAAGTTATATGAGTCATTTTAGACACTTTAGAAGTGAGTACGATCTCTCTCATCACTCAAATGTAAAGTTTTCTAGAAATGAAGAAAAGTAGCACCCGATATTTCTGAGAGTTCTCCTTCTGTGTTGAATCTTTTGTGAAATGCTTTTGTACAATTCTAAGTCTACAGTTGATTGACCTCTGTACAAATTTTCAGCTTCTAATTGTGATCAACCTGAGAGAATTATATATAGGAACATTCATATGTGAGAAAATGTCAAGTGTCTTCTAAAACAGGTGCAATCCTGATGGTCAAAGAAATGATCAGTTCTCAATGTACAGTGTAAAGTTTTGCACAAATGAGGAGTCAAAATCTAATTTGGAAGGTAAGCCATCTATGGCTAAAAGCATTTCATTAAACCGGTTCTAGATTGAGAGAGCCAAGCCTTAGAAAGTACAGGTGTTTGAATCGATTACTCAGAAGAACAGTTTTAGACGTAGGTGACTTGTTAAGTTCATTTCTCAAGATTTACTGAGTCTTTTGGAATGATTTAACTTGGAGGAGGTGCGGAAACTATAGGCAACACCTTTTGCAAAGTTTTATCGAAAAGTTTACACATTTGATAAGTCAATGAGTGAGTTATGTGCAACAGACTTTCTGTGTAGTCACCTTCTTCACAGTTTGTTAAAATTTTGATAATTGATCATTGATCCTCCAATTCGGTGAAGGTTTTGAGTTACTCTTGTTATAGAGGTGCTCTAACTTCAAGAGTAGCTTGTTCTTTTGGAGATTAACACTCTCCATCAGAATCAAATTCCAACATACCCTAGTTGTAGTAGATTTTCTTGAGTTGACCACCTATGATGTCATCTTAGGAAGACGATTTCTTAGACAACTCAGGGTAGTACAAGATTGGGGGACGAACCACATCTACTTACAACATGAAGACAATGTGACTAAAGTGAACCTCAAGCATGGCACTTATCATGATGTCTCTGCTAGAGATTGGAGAAAGGTGCACCCCAGAAGAACCACCTCAATAGACTCCAGTTCCCTAGGAGATTGGATTCAGAGGAGTTTGCCCAGTTATGGATGTGAAAGCCAAATGGGGATATGTACAAACTTAACAAAGAAGAATGCATTCTAGAGAGAAGCATAGAGGACCCTACCTATATTCCAAAGTGGTTTGAGGAGCAAGACTTTGAGCCTTGTGGGTGGAATCAAATTTTGTCAACCCTAGAAATAGTTGTAAATTAACAGAGCCTGTCCCAGATCTGTGATTCAGAAGGATATGACCTAATACTATTCAACATGGTTCAGAAAGTGTCAGACACAAGGAGTCACAAGACCAAGAACACTTCCAAAATGTTGAGTGAAGAAAAAAAAGAAGAACAGGAATGGATGTGCTAGAGCATTTCAAAAGATATGAAGTGGAAGAAAGGGAATATCCCAAAAACCTCAAAGAGAATGCAAAATAGATAAGGCTTATGATAACAGGGAACAAGTGAAGCAAGTGATAGTCATGCTAGAGGAAGGAGATGAAAGAAAGATAATAATGGCCAATGATATACAAAAATAGGAGGAAGAACAATTGGTAGCCTTAGTCAGGGAATTCAAAGAAGTCTTTGCATGGAGTTACAAGGATCTCAAGGGAGTTGACCCAAGTATTTGTGTGCATAGAATATCCATTTCCCCAGATTCTTAACCCTCCAAGCAGAGGCACTACACTTAGAATGACATCTATGCTGCCAAAATCAAGGAAGAAATTGATAAACTACTATCAATAGGGTTTATCTATGAAATAGAGCACACAGAATGGATATCTCCCATAGTGGTTATTCCTAAGAAGAATGGCAAACTCAAGGTTTTCATCAATCTCTAGAAGCTCAATGTTTTTACCATTAGGGATAATTATCTACTACCAATTACTGACCATTTGCTGGAAAGAGTAGTTGGAAAGGAGGTGTATAGCTTTCTTGATGGTTTTTCTGGATACAATCAAGTGACAAGTGCCCCAGAAGACTAACACAAAATTTATTTTGCAACTGAGTGGGGAGTATTTGCATTTAGGGTCATGCCCTTTGGCTTGACAAATGCACCAACTACCTTTCAAAGGCTTATCTATGTGGATGACTTATCTGCCTTCTCTCGCAAAAGATCTGCTTAGGGAACTTAGACAAATCTTTGAAAAGTGAAAACTTTATAGAGTTTGTCTAAATCCTAAAAAGTGTGTTTTCTTTGTGAGATAGGGAAAGATACTTCGTCACATTGTTTCTAATAGCTGAGATGCCTAGACCAAGAACGATGAAAGAGTTGCAAGCATTTATGGAACATTGTGGGTACCACTGGAGATTTGTGCATGATTATGCCATGATTACTAAACCTCTATATGCCCCAATCACCAAATTTGAATGGACAGAAGAATGTGAGGAAGCTTTAAAAAAATTGAAATATTGGTTGAGCTCAGCACCTATTCTGAAACCACCCAATTGGGAGAAAATTTTCCATGTCCATGTAGATGCTTCCAATTTTGCATTGGGATGCATTCTTGCACAGCTAGTGGAAAATTCCAAGTTAGACTTCCCAATTGCCTATGCAAGTAGGCAAATGAACGAAGCTAAGAGAAATTACACCACAACAGAGAGAGAGGGATTAGGCATGGTTTATGCAGTCAAAAAGTTTAGACATTATCTCCTAGCAAACAAGTTCAAGTTCTTCGTAGATCATCAAGCCCTATTGTATCTAGTGAACAAGCCTTGTAACATAGGAAGAATTGTCAGATGGTTTTTGCCACTATGGAGTTTGAAGTTGTGGTAAAACAAGGTAAAACTCACATCAGAGCAAACCATCTATCCAGGCTCTGCAATGGAGAAGAACCCCAAGGCATAGATGATGAACTACTAGATACTTATCTGTTTAGGGTAGAAGTTGTACCTATGTGGGTAGAAAACCTTGTCCCACTACTAAGTTTTGGACCTTAGTTCACTAAAACAAGCATAAGTCAAGTCTTAGGTCAAACCAAAAATTACATCTTGCTCTCAAGACACTTGTACGATCTTCATGACTTGGGCATATTATTAAGCTGCATGCTAGATGAGGAACAGAGGAGTTACCTAGAAAAGGCACACAACCCTCATAATCTAATCCACAACCCTCATAATCTAATCCATGCTTCGACAACTTAGACCCCTAGTGACTCTTCACAGATTGGGAGTATATTGTGCTAGATCAAAAGAAGACGTGCATTATTTTGTGCCGCTGTGTGATGACTGCCAAGGAAGGAGAATAATGGAGAAGGCAACCATGTTTTGGATAAACAAGAATATAGTATGGGGAGAAGAGTTCATAAAATAGTTGAAAACACAAGACAATCAAGTGAAAAACACATTTCACAAGAAGGTGATGAATCTGGAATGCAATCAGTTGTATAAGAGAGGTAAAGATGGCTATTTAAGATTATGTGTCCTAGAAGAGGAGTATGTGAGAGTGTTGCAATTCGAACATGCAAAAGTAGGATCAAGACATTTTTCAATAGAAAGAACTGCCAAACTGATAATCTATGCAAGATTCTGGTGGTCAACACTCCATAAAGTTTGCTAAGTCATTTGTTGAAAGATGTGACATTTTCCAAAGAACAAAGAACCCTATAAGAAAAGACGACATGCGACTACGGACCATAATGAGCTTTAAAGCTTTTTCCAAGTGGCACATAGATTTCATTGGACCCATTTAACCACCATCCAAAACCACACATGCAGAATACATCATAGTAGCAACTAACTACTTAACCAAGTGGGAATAAGCTAAAGCCACTAGAATGATGCTCAGACAACAATCAGGTTTTTATTTGAGAATATTTTTGTGAGGTTTGGGCTACCATTATAAATCATTAGTGATAGGGGAACACATTTTTTCAATGAGGTCATAGAACATCTTCTGAATGAGTTCTTAGTAGTGGACATGCTCTTAGTACCCTATCACCCCCAAGCCAATGGTTTAGCTGAAAGCACCAATAAGGTTCTGTGTGGAGTCTTGCAAAGGATAGTTGATGAAAAGTAGTTAGATTAGGATAAGGAATTACATCATGCTCCTTGGGCATATAGAGTTGCTTATGAAAATAGCATTGGAAAAACACCCTTTAATTTGGTGTATGACCAAAATTCTATTCCACCCATGGAATTCCTAATTCCAACCCTAAAAATGGAAAGTATTTTAGATTGGATAGACCATGAGTTGATAAACAGAATCTTAGAACTAGAAAAGTTAGGGGCCAGTAGACTGGAAGCAATCAACTCTTTGTATGCTAACAAAAGGAGACAAAAAGCTTACTTCAACATGCACATCAAAGAGAAGGATTCGAGGGAAGGAGACCTAGTCCTAGCATTCACCATCAAGGAAATGGGCAAGAAATTGCACAAGACGGGACATGGACAATATATCCTACACAAGATTAGCAATAGTGGAGCCATGCAACTCGCAACCCTAGAAGGTCAAGTCATGCACAACTACATGAGTGGATGTAGAGTCAAGAAAATCCTAAAGCCTCTCATTGAACAACAATGGTAGAGATTACACATAAGAATGCATAGGCAGAAAGATTTGGAGAGAATCAAAGAAGAAGCTCAGCAAGAAGCTAGGGAGACAATCTTGAAGATAAAAAAAAAATGAGACAGTCCTGACTCACTTTTCACTGTTGATACTGTATAGCTCACATTTTTCTGTTTCTTTTATTTATCATCTTTTTGCATGTTCATCTACATGTTATGAATAAGTGTACATATATGTGTCCAAGTAGCCAAAGGGGATTTCCAGCTTATGCACTCCAATGTTGAGAAAACAGGCACAACACTATGAGAAATCCTAACTTCTCTTGCACTAAGCTACACACACACAAACACTCAATAAAGACTTTTGAGCACAGAGAGGCCATTTTTTACACACGAACTTCATTCAGTAGATCCATCACCAATGCGACAACCAACCTTCAACCTACATTCTCAATATTACAGAGAACTAGGGGGGAAAGGAAAATACCAAAATAAAAGCAAGATAGAAAAAGAGAAGCAAAGCAATGAGGTGTACAACAAGAAGGAGGCTTACAAAGAAGAATTGTTTTCACCTTGCCAAAGAAAAGACACATCAAGTGTTGTTTGAAAATACGGCATACTCCACCTCCGTGCTACTGTAGAGTAACTTAGAGTAGAGTTCTCTTTAGGCATTCTTTCTTGACAAGTGGGGCATGTAGATACATAGTTATGTGTATCCTTCCGCATGGTCAGCCAGTATATGCCTAATCCCTTCAGTGTTTGCCATGTTCCATTCACACTTCGATGAGTTTTCCATTGATTCATGTGTGCATTTTGAAGCCACATCTCTTGCTCCTCTTCTTCCACACATGTCATAAGTAGCCCACTTGGATCTTGGTGGTATAAGCTTCCAGCTATGATGTGGAGATCTTTAGTCTTCCATAGCTCGTGGCTTTTGTTTTCAATGATCCTATGTTGAGGTCCATGCGTGAGGATGGGAATCAATTTTTCCGCCCATTGTGGACATACTTCGAGGTTGAAAAGATACGTATCCGGTAGATCATCTAGCACTCCTGTGGGAGTTTCTCCATGTGTCATTCTCGACATGTGATTTGCACGGATGTGCATATTCCCTTTCTTCACTAATACTTCAAAATCAAATCCAATTAACAATAGAAACCATCACCCTAGTCATGTGGTATTGCAAGGCTTATTGACTAGGTACAATAGAGCTTGATGATCGATGAAGAATTTGAAGTTGTTTGCCAATAAGTAGTGTTGAAATTTCTTTACTGCATATACCATTCCTAAGCCTTCTCGCTCCATAGTTTATGCTCTGCTTGGTTTAATTGTCTACTGGCATAGGCTATAGGGTGATCTTGCTTTCCTGTATCTGCTGGTTGTGCTAAGATGCAACCAATGGCAAACTTGGAGGCATCTACATGAATATGAAATGGTCTATTCCAATCAGGTACTCTCAAGATTGGTGCTGAACTCAATCGACTCTTCAATTCGTTGAAAGCCTTTTCACATTCTTCCATCCAAGTAAACTGAGTCAGTAATCCATACAGGGGTCTCGCAATTATGGCATACATGTGAATGAATCTATGATAGTATCCACAATGTCCCATAAATGCTTGCACTTCCTTAGTAGTATTTGGTCTTGGCAAATCTAGAATCACTTTGATTTTGTCTTCATCAGTGGAAATTCCATTCTTAGAGACAATGTGTCCTAATATCTTTCCCTATCAAACCATGAAGACACATTTTTTTGGATTAAGGCATACTCTATACTGAAGACATTTGGAAAATATTTTTCTTAGTTCTGGGATATGTTCTGATTGTATCATTGAATAGGTAGATAAATCATCCACGTATACCTCCATACTTTTTCTCAAGAACTCCTTGAACACATGGCACATTAATCTTTGGAAAGTGGCTGGGGCATTAGTTAAACCAAAAGGGATGACCCTGAATGCATAGACTCCCCATTCCGTTGCAAAGGTTGTCTTATGTTGGTCTTTCAGAGCAATGGCTACCTAATTATACCCTGAAAAGCCGTCAAGGAAACTATAGACTTCCTTACCTGCAACCCTTTCCAATAGATGATTCGTGATGGGTAATGGGTAACTATCTCATATGGTGGCGGCGTTCACTTTTTTTAGGTTAATGCATACCCTTAATTTGCAGTTCTTCTTCGGTACTACCACCAATGGTGATACCCATTCTGTATGTTCAATTTCATAAATGAAGCTCGCATCCAATAACTTATCTATTTCTTCCTTAATCTTTGTTGAATAGACATCGTTATAAGTGTATGGTCTTTGTTTGGAGGGCTTGGCTTCTGTTGTCATAGGGATTCTATGGATGCAAATAAAAGGATCTACACCTTTTAAATCCTTATATGTCCATGCAAAGACATCTCTATATTCTCTTATGAGTTGTATTAACTCTTGTTCTTCCTCAAACGAGACATCGTGTCCTATAAAAGTTCATCTCTCTTCTCCTTCCTCCAGAACTACTATTATTTTCTTGGTCTGCTCTTTATTGTCGTATGCTATCCCTGGTTGCGCTTCCCGTTTTGGCATCTGAATAGCAATCTTCCTCTCCTCTACCTCATATTTCTTGAAGTGCTCAGGTACCTCGAATTGTTCTTGAGGTCTGTTTTCTTCTTCTCCATTTTCTTTGTCTGGTTCATTTTCTTCCCTTTGTGTCATTCCTTGATTTGACTCATTAGTCCCAATGCTTACTTCTTGATTTTCATTTTCTTCCTCAATAGGTTCCCGTTCCATTTCAATGCTCTCATAATCTTCCTTCCATTCTTTTTCAATTACCTCTCCTTCATCAACTTCTTGGAGAACAACCATGTAGAAGCTTACATCGTATCCTTCCTCATCTATGCATTCATTCATAGTTATTACTTCTTCATTTATGCATACGTCAAGAGTGTCTAAAATCTCCATCCAACCATGGGGTTCGGATTCTTCATCTAAAAAAATTTGAGGCATGTAAGCAAGATCTTCTACAGGTCTAGATACTCCCTATCTTAGCTACCACCCTTGCCTCCTTTCTTCTTCCCTTTTAGCTGCCTGGCACATCCATAGGTGAGTGTCTTTGTTCATCCATGTTTGGCTACTCGATCCTACACTATGAATCGATAGATCGTCGTCTTCCTTATGTATCAGGTTCCATTGCACAGGAGGGACATCTTGATATGTATAAGTATGGATGTTTATTCTTGTTGTGGTTCCCCCATGTTGCAAGTATACAACGTATTTACCCCAATCTTGCACTACCTTAAGCTGTCTCATGAAAGGCCTTCCAAGTATAATCTCATAATTGCTTGCCTTTTCAAATTGATGTATTGCTAGGGTATGCTCAAATTCGACTCCACAAGTGGTAAATACTACGTTTTCCAATAATCCTAGGGGTCGTTCTGTGTGCCCATCAGCCATTTGAATCTTCATCCTAGTGGGTCCTAGGGCTGGTTTTCCCCATTTCTTCCATATTTCTTTGGTAGCTATTCCTACTCCAGCTCTTGAATCTAGTATGGCTTTAGTGGTATAACCTCTATAAGTGATAGGGAGGCATGTGCTTCCTTCATCTCCCTCACTGAAATCTCCCAACTTATCGACTGGGATTTTAATTGTGGCTACTTCATCTTGCATCTCTCTTTTGTCTGAGTTTGTCTCTAACTGGTTGGTGAGCTTCTCTCTCAACTACCGCTTCACTTTCAAGAGTTCTTCCAAAGTCAAAGTACAAGGTATTTTTACTTTTTTAAGATGTTGTATTATGTTTGCGGTTTGAACTGATGGGTTTTGCTCCTTTCTCCTCACTGAGGGAATACAATATAATTCAGAGTTATGTTCATATTCTCCCATATAGTTTGGCAATACATTCACACTGTCTTCGTCATTTTTGTTTTCGTAAAGTTGTAATAATCCTTCTGAGTTTAATTCATGCATTGACACTTCAAGCTCGCCTCTCAGTTCTAACTCCTCAAAAGGAGGTTCAACTCCTTCTGCTTTTTTCCATTTATCTTCTTGGACTCCGGCCCACAAATCTCTAGGCCATTCCGCATCTACTTCAGGGATGACCGATCCTTCTTTTTTATTTTCACAGTAATTTTCTCCATGGTTCTCGCTTTTCTTCCCTTCCCTAGAAGGACTAGGTGCCACACATTCCTGAAACTCCTTTTCGGGGATTCTTGTACTGGGTAGTGGCTGAACAGGTTTTTCTAAGGTTTCCTGAGCCACTTTAATTAGCTTCTTACATATCTCCAATCTTTCTTTCTCTAAGTCACCTCTTGGGTATTCCCTTTCGTGTTTTTCAATGGTTGGTCCGGATTTTATTCATGCTTGGTATGCTTCAATCCACATGGCCAACTTTTCTGGCATTGGATCGGCCAGAACTAATCTTGCCTCTTGTTTTTTATGTTTTTCTGTCTCCTTGTTAGGGTTTCCTTCAGGTTCTTGCTTTTCCTTTTGGTTTTGTTTATTATTCTTGTCCTCTAACTTTTGTTGCCATCTCTTATCTTTGATCTTTTCTCTATGATTCTTCCATCTTTGGGTCGGTTTACTTTTGGCACTCCTCTCAGACTCCTCAGAGTCTGCAACCACTTGAGGTGTGGGTATGTTCAATTCTTTGTCGTAATGATTATTTTCTTTGAGTTTATCTGGAGTCTCTCTAGCTTTTTCCCTTGTTATTGCTTTCAATGGCACCGTGTACTCCTTATCACTCCGAGGTGACTCTATCACATTGATCTGCACATTCGAATTGACTTTATTGGGATTCTTGGGGCAATCTCTAAAAATATGTTCTTTACCACAATTATTGTAGTAACCCTCCCAAACTCTCTGAAGTGCTGGTGGGTTAGGTAATGTGCACTCTCTGATAAAGTGATCACCTCCACATCTATAACATGGTCCTCTAGGACCATGTGGTCTACTCGGGGGTACGGGTGCTCTAGGAGCAGTGTACATCAATGACACATAGTCCTGATCATATCCGTAAGAGCTATCAGATCCTTCAGAACCATATGTATATGGTTCATAACATTGTCCTTACTTAAGCACAATGTTCTCATAAGTGGAATAATTTCCCTGACTAGGGTCATAAGATGGGTCATAAACCGCAGCACTAGCCAATGGGGTGGCTGGTACTATAGCTCTTTCAAGATTCTCTTCAAGTTGGGCAATTTTCACTAGGACAACATTCTGAGGGTGTGGTGGTTGTTGTCCTAGCACTGGTTGAGGTTGATTGTATCCTTGATATGCATACGACCGTGGTGTAGGTGCTTGCTGCTGGTATGATCGGGGGGGGGGGGGGGTATCCATAAGGCCTAAATGGTGTTTGTGTAAGTCTTGGTTGTCTATTGTAAGGACAATTCTTTGTGTTGTGATTTGTGTACCTTTGCTCTATGTTACAATAGTGAGTTGGTCCCTAGGCGGGTGGCCTATTATAAGCATAAGGGGGTGGCGGGATAACTCCCCTATTGCACATGTGAGAAGGGTGGTCACCTCCACAGTGGACGCATCTCCTGAGCATAGGCATTCTCATATGGTTGTTCGAATAATTCCTCTGTCCTTGAACATTCAGCTTCTTAGCCACTAAATCGGCTATCTCTTCTACATTTTTCCTAGGATTTGACGTACTGCTGACACTATCCTCACTCTTAACACTGCGTTGAGATATTTTCAAGTCTTTTGCCAGATTTTCCTCTAGGTCGATACACTCTTTCATACATTCCTGCAAATTTTGGACCCTCTTTACATGTACTAATGATCTCAATGACCCATTCACTAATCCTTGCAAGAATAATGAGACCATTTTGTTTTGAGTGGGTCTCTCCTCTACAGGAATCTATCCACGTATTTCTTGAATTGTCTCGCTGCTAATCTTACTGATTCTGTAGGAGCCTGTTGAAAACTATGGATTAATGATGATGAGTTGTTTTTTATTCTAGTCTTAGTGAATTCCTCAATCAATTCCTGGTAGACTTGTTCCATGTTTTGGAAATTATTAGGATCTAAGGGTTGGAACCAAGCTAAGGCTCTGTCTATAAGGGTTAGGTCGAATGATTCATATTGGATCAAGAAATCTTCCACTTGTTCAACTCTTATTACTTGCTTGAATTTAGCAATATGGTTGTATGGCTCACTAGAGCCATCATAGTGACTCCTCATGCATTTGGAAGCTTGAATGGGTCTCAGTCTTCTTCTAGGTTCAGGTGGTCTTGGCATTATAGGGAAAAGTGGTCGTCCTCTTGGTATACCTGCATCTCTTTCTACTGGTGGTCTTTCATGAACAGGGATCTTATTTCTTGCTTCTGCATTTGTAGGAGGTCAATAGTTAGGATTATTACTAGGTGTAGCAAACTAAACTTGGGGTCTAACTGGAATGCTCTGTTGTTGTGTCTGTCCTGAATGTTGATAAGAGGCATTTTGGTGAGTTCCTTGGGGATTTTGCGAAGTAGTGGCTTGATCCCTAGGTGGGAATACAAAAATGTTCTGATATCTCAGCCTAGCCCTCTCCAATTCCGTCATGGGCCAATACCTTCTCTGATTCTTGTCTAAGTAATTAATGTAAGAGGGGTTTTCAGGATCTTCTAACTCATAAATGGTGGCTGGATTTGTCACTTCTTCCCACAATGAAGCGTTGGTTTTCAGTAAATGATCCATTCCATTTACCATGTAGACATCCATTAAGGAGTCGTCTTGGGGAATTAGGTCTCCTCTCCAAACTCTCATTACAATGGACTTCCCTCTAGGAGTTGACACCTGTTCTTGTCCCTCTTCATTAAGGCTTTGGGCATTACCCTCTTCCCTTTGCTCATTGATGTTTTCAGGATGCTCCGTGACTGCATACAGGATCCCTCTTTTATCCATATAGAATCCTCCCACATACTTAACAACTGGTCTAGGCACTATGTGAGCATCTGTGGCTTTCTTCAGCCTAGCCACTGATCTGTTTAATCCATCTACATAGATGGGTAAGTCATGTTGATTGGTGCTCACATATTCTAAAGATGTTCAATACTCTCCCTCAATGATAGACATTATGCTGGCTATTGGTACAAAACTATGCATGTCTTCTGAGGCCATAATGATTTCCTCTTTAGACTCACTCGAGCTTTTGGAGTAATGGGAATGAATAGTTGGTTTAGCTACACTTCCTACAGATGAGACTACACTCCTTTGGCTTCCAAGGATTCTTCCCGATCTTAAGTTCATTCACTTAAGAGTTCTAATTGAGTTTGGACAACCCTTAGCTCCCAGTGTTCTCTTTCAAATCTGCAGAGTTATATGGTTTTTTTTCTTAATTTTTAATATCCTGACTAAGGTATCAATTAAGACTTCTGGCACGACACTCAACACTTGGTAGATGTCATGACACTCGGTTTGCAAAATGACACATGACAGTCGAAAAGTATCGTGACACCTAATCTCAGCGACACACGATACTTGGGGATGTCGCAACACTTGTAGTTAGCGACACTCGACACTTGGCAAGTATCGCAACACTTGAGGTCAATGATACTCGACACTTGCTTAGTCACGACACTCGACACACGACACTTGAACAATCATGGTACATGACACCTGCTTGATGTCATGACACTTAGAGTCCACGACACTCGACACATGATACTGGCTGAGTCACAACACCCGACACTTGGCAAGTATCACGACACTTGATCAATCCGGGACACATGACACTTGGGAGATATTGTGACACTTGTAGTCAGCGACACTCGATACCTGCCAGATGTCGCGACAATTGGTCAACGACACTCAACACTTCCCAAGTATCGCGACACTAGACTAGTCAGTGATACTCGATACTTGGCAAATGTCGCGACACTTGTTGAGTGTAGGTATCGTGACACTCAACCTGGGGAGGTAATGACACTTAAATGTCGCGACACTCGACCTTGGGAGGTCACGATACTTGAATTTTTTTCATACAAGCAAGTATTTTGGAAAACCAGATTAATGTGAGTGATCTTAGTGCTTATCTCCCCTTCCCCAAGTGTTTGAATCAAAGAAACTCTCACTCAGCACCTAGATGATTCCCTCACGACATCTGCCACAGGTTGTTTCCCTCTTTACCTTGCTTGAACTTGAAATTTCTAGAGTAAGGACTTGATATGCTCACCTCCTAAGTGCCCTCAAACACCTTTCAACAATCGCTCACGCTATTTTTAGCTCCACACACCACGACTTCAAACTCATGACACCTGCAGTTTGGGCTCTCACGATACTTGCTAGAAGACAAGTGATTTGAAAAAGACTTGTTCTTGGTTTTTATACTTCTCAGAAGTACCTAACTAAAAAGGCTAAAAGAAAAAACTTGAAAATAAACCCCATATTTCTAGCATACTCACTTACTTCCTCTTACATACTCTAACTTCTCTCTCTACTCACTTCCCTAAACTATCAACTCTCTACACACACTCCCAAGAGTGAGAAGTAGTGAGTGCAGATGAAAGTAACTTACCAATGAAGAGAACTTCACAACTCCTCTTCTCAATTCTATGCTAAGAGCTTTCACCATCACACGAATGCCTCGGTTTGATTTGACACTCCCTAACAACAGTGCCAAAAAAATGTGTGTACCTGAGAATCTACTTAGGGACTTGTGGAGAAAGAGACTATACCTCAATCCCCTTCAAGTGCATATAGTGGGGATTCACGCTTTAATTATCAATCCAAGGAGTATCAAAACCTAGCCGAGTGTATGAGGACATGCATTCAAATGATGGCCAATGCATATGAGGTCTAACAAGGTGCAAGCAAGTATAAATCCATCACATTCAAGCTTTTAAGGCCGTCTATGGTGTCGTGACACTTGGAACAATAGTCAATCCTAAATCGAGCTTTTCTCTCAGCTCCTAACTCCGAATATAGTGAATAGTGGGTTCTTTTCCAAGCTCTCAAGAAGAAGCATCCAATGGTCATACTTTCACTTGATTTTGACGTTCTTGCTTCAAGTTATGTGCAAAATACTGAGCCATCGAAATGACATATCTACGCTTTAACACTTCCTACACTTCGCACACACACTACCAATAGCAAACAAGCACTTTCACCGATAGACAACACTTCTCAGCACTCTTTCCAAGCATCACACATGCATGCAAGCTCACAAGGAAGAAAATACAGGGAGGAGAAGACACAAATTCGAAATTCTGTGCTCTTGATTCTCACAATGGCAAAAAGTCTTTACAAAGAGTCACAAAATGACTTATATACATGTGCCCTGGAATTGGTCCTTTCAGACATGAGACTAGTATTTTATTGACTAAAAGACTATTTCCCTACTAATTTAAAAGGGTAATGAGACAAATATTTATGGGTATGCATCTAGAGGACTCCTCTAGTGCATTTACATCGGAAAATATATTACAAAATGACTATGGTACAAAAACAAAGTGTCCAAATAGGAAAAAGTTTTGGAATCCTTCTTTATCTCTACATCTTGCTCTTCTTTGCTCTACAACACAAGGTTTGTAAGGATTTTAACTAGTTTTAAGGCATAAAATTAATCGCATTCTGTCATGATAGTGTTAGCATCTATGAACTATTTTGCAAAACGATGGTAGGAATACAACCCAATTTTTATTATTAAAGTATTATTTGATAATCCGAAAGCTAGAAATATTTTTTGACAACCTTAGGAGTCTAATTTCTATGTTCTTTCTTCATGTTAAACAATACTACTATTTTTCTATGTTAAGAAAATGTCATTTGATGAGCAAATATTGCATACACTACATGATTAAAGTTAATATGCTAGTTTTTTCCTATATAATCTAGTTTCTAATGTTGATATAATTATTTTGATTGATATTATATTCCTTATAACATTTAGTAAAGATAATTTTAAAGATGAAATTTTATTCTCGGGAGAGTGGAATATGGCTATTCAATGAAATATTGAGATTGTTGGTGGTATGTGAGATAGGTACAAAAATTATTGATTCAAAGACATGTTGCATATTTTTATGATACTATATGATGGTTTTTGAATAAAAAACCAATCTTTTTAGTGTCTTTATGCATCAATATCATATAAAAAGATCCTATAGTGTATAATTATATACTGAGCACCCTATCTTGTGGTAAATTTCATATTATAAAATGATTTTTTTAATTTGCAAGAGCTATCGTATATGATTATATGACTTTAAATTAAGATTAAAAAGACTATTTGAACATGAGATTTTCTTTTTCTATGGAGACATTTTATTCTCCTCATATGTAACTCTGAAGAAAAACAGTTTTGTTTAACCATATTCAATCATTTCTATATTTTGAGTTATCAAAGAAAGGCTATTTTTTTTGAAACATTATTTTCTATGGAATGACTAGGTATAAGTCTTTATGGAGCTTGAAGGTTTTTCCAAAAAATTATTTGAATATTACATGTAATTTGTTTTTATTTTGATAGAAAGAAGGACATTGTAGCGTCTTATTTTGGTACAACACTAGTATTAATATTGAGAATAGGAAGGAAAAGAAGTGCAAAAATTAAAAATATTTTTTTAATTAACTTAGAAAAATCATTTCCTTGTGAATAATCACAATCTGTCTTGATTTGTAGGCAAAGAGGGAAGGAGTATAATTGGACCTCAAGTCAAGACACAACATCAAAAGAATTGACAGAAAACTGCAAAAACAAGGGTATAAGCAAAAACATGATTCTCTATGGAAGGTAAAGGTCATCAAAAAAATTCCAAAGGTTGTAAAAATTTTAGTGAAAGGAGGAAGGAGAGCACATCAAGGCTCAATCCAAGGTAATTTTTAAATTTTCATGCAAAAGGGTGGAAATTGCTATTCTGAGTGAATGGTATAAAAGTAGGACTTGGAAAAAAAAAATTAGTTCATTGTGAGAGAGTGGTTGAGAGTGAGAGAGCTAAAAATCACGACTTTGTTAGCAAGGAGCAAAAAAAAATATTTTCAATATTTCTATGCAAGCAAAGTAAAGGTATACTCTTTTGATAATTAATAGTTCAATGTTTTGAGGATTTTTTGCTAAAAAATGGTAGCTATTAAGTAAGAACAGAATTGCAACTTTTGGTTTTTCATGTTTCAATGAGGAAGAAGCATGTTTTGTTAGATTGTCTTGATTGCATGGCACTAAAATAAAAAGGCGCTTCTAATGCATGTGAAACAATCATATAAAACTCACACCAAAATTTCACTAAGATCAACATGGAATCGCGATTGTGTAAAAACATAAAACACGATTCCTTGAAAACACAATTTTCAATTGAAAATCACAAAATTTGACGATTGTGAGCAATTGTGACAGAGAATCACTAGTGTGACGTTCCGAATCTTCACAATTTTCAATTGAAAATCACAAAATTTGACGATTGTGAGCAATCACAATTGTGACAGAGAATCACTAGTGTGACGTTCCGAATCTTCACAATTTTAACCTCACAATCGTAAAAATATCAGGATTATGGGATTGAAACATGATTTTGAGCACTTGAAAATTGTGATTTTCTCCTCAGAGAGAAAAAGATGATTTTCTACACAAAATCATGAGTTTTTGAGAAAAAGATGAATCTCATTGGGAATCGTGTTTTGATTGAAAATCATGATTTGTGGAGTGAAAATCACGATTTTCATATAAAAATCATGATTTCTCAAAATCACAATTTTGAGCAAGAAAACACATTTTTCTACATAAAAATCGTTGTTGGAGAGATCTACTCTCCCTAAAGTGATTAAAATTGAAATCGAGGGCAAGGACAAATTTAAAGAGAGTGACGTTTTCTGGCATTATAGAAGCCATGTTCAAGGTTTCCGATCACAATAGTGGAAGCATTATCGGCGTACCTTTGTTCTTCAAGCTTCTTTTTTTTTTTGTGTGGTCAAACATGCTGACGATATCTTCCCTCATACTATGAATGCAACTTCATATAATGAGGTGAAAGCTTATTTGACATTGTATCCAAAAGCTTGTATGGTCAATAGACTTTCTGTGTTTGAATCCAAAAACCTATAATAGAATAACAAATGCTATGATAAACATTTATATCACAGCTTGAGGTCTATTTTGAACCTCTCGAACTCCGTTGTTAGTAAATAATCCAAACTTCCATTGTTAGTAAATAATCCAAACTTTGATTTCATTCAATGTGTGCAAATAAAGAATAAGTATATTTGTCATGTTATAGTTTATGCTTGTTTCTTACAACTAAACGTTGACCTTGTTATTAAAACAAGATACTTGCATCCTCGATTCATGAAAAGCTATTGAAATAAAGTTTAAAATGATAAAAAAAGTTGACTTGATTACCTTCTACAAAGTGCATATGAATGTATATGATGAATCTAACTTTCTAATCACTTGCCTTGAGCGTGTGTGTTTTCTCCGAGGGTTCCTTAGTCACCCATATTGCTAACATCACCTTGTGTGAGCCATTGAACTTCGCACTTGACGTGATTCACCAATTGAGCATTACCATCCTCTCGACATTGTTCTAGAGCCATCCTTTTATAGCCAATATATTGTTGTTTTTAGCAGCTCAAAAAGTAAAGTCTCCATGCATTGCTTCAGTAATAAAAGCTTCTCATACTATCATCATCATCTCGTCAATTCTGATTGATTTTCATTATTTTTGTCCTTGATAGTCTCTCACATTCAAACTCACATGTTTTAAATATAGAATCCAACAAATCACTGGATTTAAATCGATCTCCCAAAATTTGTAGCAGTTCATAAATAAATGCTCATAGGAGAAATAACGTAATACTCTGTCAATGTGATCCTTGTAAGACAATAGTCATGCAATATAACACAGGAGCAGTAGCAGAGAAGATAATAGATATAGGAGAATCTCAACAAATTTTCTACTAACAGCAAGTACAAAGATGATGGCGTTGTCCACCCATGCACTCTCAAGGTAGAGCTTAAATGGTGATCTAGGCAACTCTAGATAGGGAGATACAAGGTAGAGGTATGTTGGCTCAATTCAATGTCTCAGGTAGTGCAGAAGTCATGTATATATAGGATCATGGGTGGCCTTCCGTTGACGGCTATACATGGGTGGTAGAACGTGGGCGGCCACCACCCGCATAATTGCCATACACGGCTTAGACCGGTTGAACCGACCTAACAAATATAAATGATTTCTAACTCCGATAGGGAATATTTTATGGAATATTCCCTTTACCGTTGCGCCGGGGGTGCTGCCCCCAGACCCCCACCAGGGGGCCTGCTGGCCCCCTTGGACCCCCCAGCTGGTGCTGCTCCCCGCTACCCCGGACCCCACAATTGGGGACCTGGTAACTCCCTTTCCTTACAATACCTTACCTGGTCCAATATGACCTTCATCCAACATGCAAGTTGGGATTCCCATCAATTGGGTAATGCACGCTTGGCTTCTCCTCATAATGGGGGCCTTACAAAATGTGCATACAATCATGAGGGGTAGACATTGATCATATACTAACAATCCTCTGCATTAACTTGCTCAAAAGCTCTTTGCATGTTTATAGAAGCTCTGATATGCTTTGAGATGGTGGATGAAGCCTGATGCTTTAGGATACTGTGATGGTGGTACTTAGCGATGTAATTCAGCTCAGTGGGGAAAGAGTCTCCGAAGATCATGTTAGAATCAGCCTCATGCAACACAAAGAGGGTGCGCAGATGCCTTTGCATACAGAACAAAGCTTGGTTAATCATGAGTCACTCAATCATGCATCTCCATAAAGTTAACTTTGCTCATCCCACTCTTCAAGGTAGTCCACAATAATTGATCAATGATCTTCATTTTCTTCATGTGAATGAGTTATTTTTATTGATTGTCTTTCCAAGTGGGGAGAGTAAATCTCTATGATATCCACCCCCTCAAAACCATGACCATCATATAAGCAATCAACATTATGAAAACATTGAGATTCTGCTAATCTACTTGTTCAATACTCATAATATGCATATACTTTCATACAAAAATGTAGTGAATTCGATTATTGACATGAATGTATTGTAAGAAGAATATATGAAAGTATAAGTTTAATCTGTGAACCATTTCCTTTAAAATTTAACATGGCACTTCACTATTGGATGATCATTAGTATGAATTTGTTGATTCTTGAATCACTCAAAATAGAAGAGTGGTGGATGGAGTGATTACAATGTAGTGAGTGATGTTGGAGGCTCAAATTCAGCACATCAGGAGAGGTGTCAGATATTGCAACATAGAGCACAGGAGTGAGTCATCAAAACAACATTACTTCATGATCTTTTTATCTCTCCCTGAATTTCATATGTCATGGATCTATCTCTATTGAGTTTCAGCATCTACCAATTTTTGCTTGTAATTATTATAAGATGTAGGAACTCTGTGTGATGAGTGAACTGTATTGAACTATTATTGGTTAGAAAAAAAGTGATGATGCAAAGTGATCAATCTAGAGAAGAAAAAAATTACTCTATCGAAGCTCTAATTAAATCTAGAGATGATATCATGCAAGAGACCGCTTGGAATTCACCTATTGATGAATTCTCTATTTATTCACATATTGCAAATGTTGAAAAGAAGAGAAAACAAGATGATGAATAAGACTTAAAGGATTTAGGGAGAAGAATTACAAGGAGGTAGATGAGAGGAGAACCAAAACCAAAGAAGGTTCAATTTGAGCAAGGATAAAGTTCAAAAGCAAGTGAACCAAGAAAAAAGGAAATTAAAGAAGGTAAATAAACTATGATAAGTGATGCAAAACAATCTAATAAAAATGAAAATAAATCTTTAGAAAAACTCGAGGAAACTCCTATTGATGAAAAATAAAATGATGAAAAACAACCTGATGAACAACAATTAAAGAAACGTAAAAGAACTCCAAAAGCTATTCTAATGTCTGAGCTTGATGAGAAAATTGATTCGAAAGAGATATTATGTGATATTTTGTTGAAAAGACAAGTGACCATGACACGAGTAGATATTTTCAATTCCTAAGATGGAATTGAAAGAGAAGTTTTTCAAGTTAATCAAAAGCAAGAGATTCCCTCTTACACAAGAGGTGGATATGCAATATGTCACTGATGAGATTCAATGATGAAACATTCTCCTTCTTTTGATTCCAATGAAGAAGATTATATGAAATTTGACAATGTTTTACATCTTAATTGCTTAACTTTAATTAACAAATCTTATGATCAAAGCACAAAGAATGAAAAAGATGATGCATGGGATGAATATTTAAATATTGGTAATGAAATGAATAAAAAATATTATGATGAGGTCAATGATTTTACGTTATTTGATTATTCTCGTACCCATATAACAAAGTACGATGATTTAGGGGAAGTATATGAAGAAAGAAATGCTTTTGAAAGATATCACAATGCACAACCATATGGATATGAAATTTTTGATGTTCCACAAATAGGAAATGAAGAGATAAATTTTTTCGAGAGATAAACCAATGCACAACCATATGGAAGTTTTCCATATGAAAATGAAACTTTTGATACGTATGAATATGGTCCACAAATGGTTGATGAAGAGAATGAATATATTGAAAATAATGAGGTGCCTAGAGATTTTGTTAATGTTGAAGGCTATTTTGACTATAAAGAATTATTATCATGCAGCGATACAATTCATGACAATTCTTTGACTACATAGTTTATATGGTTGGTGTTTATATTTACATTCTTCCTCTATCATATTTGAAGTTCAAGATGTTCATGAAGATAGATTGGAGGTAGGTATACTCCATTGCCTTCCCTAGTTTTGAAGTTTTTTTCCCAAACTTATTTAAGCATTTTCTTTAAGAGTTTTTCCTAGATTTTTTCTATGAAGTGAAGGATTAGAAGATGTCAGGGTCATTATTGACAAGAACCAAGATAATTCAACATGCATGACATGATCCTTAACCCAAAGCAAGATTGAAGATTGAAGACCGATGATGATTGAAGATGAATTTGGAGTGTGAAGACTGAGGTTGAAGCTAAATTTTAGGTGGTATTTTTCTATGATATCTATTTCTTGTTTTTATCTTATGCATATCATTTGCAATAATGACTTACTAAAATTATAAATTTGGATTATGGATTTGTCAGATTATGAAGTAAGACTATTTGGCCAAAGTAGGAAAACAAATATTTGAATTTTGTGTTTCAAAAGTTTATAAATTTAGTTGTGATATGATTGAACAAATGGATTTGAAATTCAATTTAAAAGAGGACAGTAAAGATATGAGCATATAGATGCATGAATCATGTCCTAATTCTTGCTTCTACATGCATCTAGATCCTTAGCTTGGAATAAGGGGTTAAGCCTTTCCTCTGAAAACAAAAAAGTTACGAATGTAAAAACTTATTATGAACAAAAGTTTATACTTTCTTCCACCCCCAAAATGTAAATTGTAAATTACACCTACATGAAGCTCATGTTGATGAATTAAATGATGGAACAAAATTATGAAGCTAATATGAATACTAGTTGTGGTAAACACTTCTAGTATTAAAATTGCGCAAACAAGGCAGATGTCTATATGAGTAGAGTTAGTTGAATTTCTTTGATATGATTGAATGTATATATGTGAGTATTTATATAAGAGGAAATCTAATTTTGAATGAATGGATGATGGGATTTGTTTCTTGACCATCTCTACTAAATGTATGAATGTCTTTGAACCTAAAGTCAAGTATTGTTGACTGAAACAATTATTAGTAGAACTTTAGATTTGATATTTTAATCAAACAGATTATGATATGAAAGAACTCATTTTCATTTTGCAGCAAAACAAAATTTTAAAATCATTTGATTGTCTTACAAGGAATTTTATATTACTAATGACTTATTTTCAAGTGGGCCCATTAAGATGCTATGCAGGTTCAGTGGGGGTGAATGTCGGAGAGATCTCTCTCCCTAAAGTGATGAAAATTGAACTCAAGGGCAAGGAAAATTGAAACAGACTGAAGTTATGAGACATTTTCTCGCATTTTAGAAGCTATGTTCAAGGTTTTTGGTCACAATAGTGGAAGAATTATCAGCATGTCTTTGTTCTTCAAGATTCTTTATTTTTTGTGTGGCCAAACATGCTTACGATATCTTCTCTGATACTCTGAATGCAACTTCATATAATGAGATCAAAGAAAGTCTACTTTGAGCAGAAATGATGTGGTAAAATGGTCATCGCTAGCATTCAACTCAGATAAAACAAAATGATCTCAACTATATTGAGATATTAAGACATCGATGGGCACAAGGTGCATATTTTAGGCACACTTAATATAGATTTGCACAACGCGCATAATTTTGGATCATGACGATTGGGAAATGATGAGAAGATTACACTACTGATCAGATTTATTGGTGGCAAAGAATTGATATATCAGAGGTGGAAGACAATAAATATCTAAGCTAAAGCAAGGAGTTGATCGTGATGGAACTTGAAGACAACAATAATCTGGAGGCATTTTGAATTGGACGTTGTTATAATTAGAGGTAATTAATGATTATGAAGTCAAGAGAAGAATTAGGTGGAGACTAAAGGAGTATGAAACATTGAGATTCAAATGAATATTTGAAGAGTTTTATTTGAGGAGCTTCATGGATATGACTAAACTGTTGTGAGTTACTAACAATTATGCTTTATATCATTTCAATTGTTTGATTATCTTCCTATGTGCATTCAACAAAATTGATATTCTATCTATTCTCAAAATTTTGAACTTCTGTCAATTTCTCTATTATTGAAAAATTTCGTATTCTTTAATACAAGAGATGTTTGATATTTATGAATCATGCATACCGTGATTGATTGATCACTTTGTGTACCAGTTAGAGGTCATAGGTTTATACATTGTTTGAAGTATGTCTTTGGAATTTTTTCGATTCGCATTCTATAAGCATAAGACACTGAATCATGGTTCAAAACAAAAAGAGATCTTGTAGTTCTTTGGAGGATATCAGAGATAGACAAAGGTAGAGAATGGTAAAAGTATTGAAGACTTTGCACAAGATTTCTAGTCTTTCTTCTTATCGCTTTGATTCAAGATTTTGTCACACTGTCTATACCTTTAAATCTAATTCATTTCGTTTCAATAACCTTCATAAATGTTGGTGCAATTTACCCAAGCCTACATGCTTGATATAACTTGTTATGATGTTCATTTGTAGTCATATTTGTAGACATATAAACACCTCTTGTAAAAGAGTACATTTTATCTCTTGTAATTGTAAAAGAAAGAATGGATTAAGTCATCCATGATGTAAAACAAAAATTCGTGGCTCTAATTACCTAAAACCAAGAATCCATTAGCTCAAGGAATATTTCCTAATTCCTAGCATCACATTTAGGTGAAGTCATTTGAATTCAAATTCAAAAGTACCTCCAAAAGTAGCTATAAAAGGAGCAAGAAGAAAGTCGCCAAAGGAGTGCTTGATTCGTGCCCATTTCATGCCCATTTGTAGAGATTGAAGAGCTTAATCCATAGCTCCATCTTTCTTCTCCCATTGTGAAAGTATTCATTGCTAATGAGGTTGTAATTATATGTGAATCTATACATTCATCATTTACTTCTTCTCTAATTTGTTCTCCGCTATACCCACTCAAAACAGTAAACTTCAAAAGCTCATATCTTGGGATATACGCAAAAGTTTTTAGATTTTTAAAGTGTATTGGATAGCTCTCTAAGTCTCACAAAAGTTTATGTCCAAAACATTTAGTATTTGTCATAAATTTGCATTTTATTGCTCACTAGTCTATCTCTACAGAACTCAAAAATGACGGGAGTGTTCTAGATTTTGCTAAAACATTTTCTCAATGCTCACTTGATGCATTGAAGTGTTTTAAATTGGATTAGGAAGCGTGCTAAGTCTATTTTCTATGTACAAAAGGAATGTTTCTAATTCCTATCAAATTGAGAGCACTATGCATTTTTTGCAACAGGTGTATGTACAAAAATAGCAAGTTTTGGGAGCTAGTCATTTTGCAACTAGTCTGTCTTGACTCAATCTTTTGAGATACTTGTTCCAAAGCACTTGGGTGATTTTTTTGTGGATTTAGGAAGCTCAAGGGTCTAATAACCAACTTAGAAGTCCCAGTTGGCTAGTGTGAAGCTGGTTGTAGCAGCACCAATTCATCTTTAGGCTGCATACACCATCTCTCTCCATAGTGGTATCAAAGCATAGTCAATCAAAATGGGAGATGGATTTCCATAAAAAACTGATAAATTTCATAGAAACAACTACCCAACATGGTCTCTAAGGATGGAGGCTTATCTTCAAGGGAGGAATCTATTTGGATACACATTTGGAGATGAAGCTATGCCAACCATGAGGAACAAAGGGCAATGATCACATGAAGAAGAGGAAAGACTTTCAAATTGGTGTTCAAAGGATGCACTTGCAAGGTCCTATATTCTAAACTCAATCTCTAATTTTCTTTTACCTCATGTCAAGGGATGCAGGACATCAAGAGAGACTTGAAATGCACTTGCTTCTTTCTTCTCCTCCAACACTTGAGCAAGGAAGAACCAATTGTGGATGGAGCTCACAACAATGAAGAAAAGCCCTAAGCAAAGTGTGACTGATTATATCACAAAGATGATGGAGATTTCAGATCAACTTGGAAGCATTGGAGAGGTAATTGAAGAGGAAAAAATCATTATACAAATAATAAATGGAATCAAAGTAGATCACAAGTGGGAGTCCTTCACAACAGCCATGGATTTGTACATGGAATGCATGTTCCCGACATCAACACACTCATGGGCCAACTCTTCACTCATGAAGCAAAGATTAGCAAAGGTGTTGAGTCCTCAAGAGGTAATCAAACTTTTTCCTTATATTCTAATAAAGCTAAGATCAAGGACAATTCAAAGAATAAGAAGAATGAAGATGAAGGTAGCTCTTTCCAAGAAAACTTTGCAAGTAGAGGAAGAGCTAGAGGAAGAGGCAGAGGTGGAAAGCAAGGCAGGTGGAGATTCCAGTCATCTCAAACTTGCAATATATGTGTCTTATCTAATCATACTACTAAAGAATGTTTCAAGAAATTGAGGAACTCAAGAGGAAGAGGATTCAATAGAGGTGGATATGGATCAAATAGAGGTAGATACAATGGAGGCTACAACAAGTACAACAACAATTACAACAAGAACAACAACAACAACTATCAAAGTGGCCATAGAGGATGAAGAGATTACAGTAACTATGTAGAGGACCAATGTCAAGAAGATTCATTATTGATTATGAATCTATCAGTGAAGAAGGGTAAGGATGATGATCACATCTTTTACATTGATTCAGAATGCTCAAATCATGTAGCAGGAAATGTGGCTTTACTTTCTGATTTGGAAGATCCTCACAACAAACATGAAGTACAAAAAAGAGATAATACAAAGCACTCGGTGGAGAGAGGTGAACACATCCCAGTATGTATCATTTGCGGGTTCAAGAAATCATTTCTTGCTCATCCAAGAAGTAACCAACAGTGGCATTATCTTCTATTGAAGCCGAATATAGAGGTTTGGCTAATGCAACTTAAGAAATTATGTGGTTAAAATCTTTGTATACAGATCTTGGACTTCATTCTTCAACACCTCACATTTTTTGTGACAATACAAGCTCACTACATCTTGCAACTAATCCAGTATACCATGCTAGAACCAAGCATATTGAATTCCACTACCATTATGTAAGGAAGAAGCTAATGAGCAAGGATATTCAACTATCCTATGTCTCTACAGATATGCAATGTGCATACATTTTGACTAAATCTCTTGATGGTACAAAATTGAGTAGATTCAAGTTGATGATTGGGTGCAATTTACCCAAGCCTACATGCTTGATATAACGTGATATTATGTTCATTTGTAGTCATATGTGTAGACATATGAACATCTCTTGTAAAAGAGTATATTTTATCTCTTGTAATTGTAAAAGAAAGAGTGGCGTAAGTCATCCATGATGTAAAAAGAAAATTCATGGCTCTAATTACCTCGAACCATGAATCCATTAGGTACAAGAATATTTTGTAATTCCTAGCATCACTTTTAGGTGGTCATTTGAATTCAAATTCAAAACTACCTCCAAAAGTAGCTATAAAAGGAGTAAGAAGGAAGTCATCAAAGGAGTGCTTGATTTGTACCCATTTCATGCTGATTTGTAGAGATTGAAGAGCTTTATCCATATCTCTATCATTCTACTCCCATTGTGCAAGTATTCATTGCCAATGAGGTTATAATTATATGTGAATCTATACATTCATCATTTACTTCTCCTCTGATTTGTTCTCTACTATACCCACTCAAAATAGTAAACTTCAAAAGCTCATATCGCGGTCTATACATAACCTATTTCAGAGTTTTAAAGTATATTGGATAGCTCTTTAAGTTTACTTTATGCCCACAACATTTCATGTCCATTGGGGTTACCATTTGTGCAAAATCTACATTTTACTACTCATTGATCTATCTCTATAGAGCCTAAAAATCGTAGGAGTGTTCTAGATTTTGCTAAACCATTCTCTTAGTGATCACTTGATGAATTGAAGTGTTTTAACTTCTATTTGGAAAATTGCTAAGTTTATTTGCTATATCCAAAAGGATTTATTCTAGTTCCTACCAGGTTGACAACACTTCATTTTTTCTAGCTGGTGTATGTACAAAAATAGCAAGTTTTGGGAGCTAGTCATTTTGCAACTAGTTTGTCTTGACTCAAACTTTTGAGATACTTGTTCCAAAAGATTTGGGTGATTTCTTTTGTGGATTTAGGAAGCTCAAAGGGTCTAGTAACCAAATCAGAAGTCTCAGTTGGCTAATGTGTAGCTGGTTGTAGCAGCACCAATTCATCTTCATGTTGCATCCACCATCTCTCTCCACAATAAATATTATAGATACGACGGTGGATGATTCACAAAACGTAGGCCCTTAAATACCTATTGTCTATGGACTATGATAAAGCCATAACGAAACTTATTTGAAATTGTATGCAAAAGCTTGTATGGTCAATAGACTTTTTGTGTTTGAATTGAAAAACCTATAATAGAATAACTAACGCGTAAGCATTTATATCACTACCTGAGGTCTATTTTGAAACATTTGAACTGCATTGTTAGTAAATAATCCAACATTTGATTTCATTCAATGTGTGCAAAGAAAGAATTAATATATTTTCCATGTTATAGTTGTTAGCTGCTAGAATGGATGACGATAAACTTGTAATTTAGCTTTTGTAATAGGAAAAGGGGTTTCTATTATTTTATGGAGATCTAAAGAGCTTTCAAAAGATCGGTGTCTTTTATAATCTAGAGGTACGGAATGGTGGGAAGCAATATGATGCAAGAGAGAAGGAGAACCGTGCGGTATTCGAAAAAAAAAAGCCTATTTGTGTGGAACAGTGTAGCCCCAAAATCTGAAGAGCAGAACTCTGTATTATGGAACTATAGAGCACATAAGTGTTTGTAACATTGTATGAGGTTTGAAGGCTAGAAAGCAAAGTTGTACGAATATTTACTATACAATGTTCAGGGGTGTGTGTGCTGAAGTTGTATAATCAATTTGATGTATTGCAATTCTCTCAATATAATGTCGATAATCCAAAATCTATAAGTGTGTTATCATAAGCTAAGGAACATAAACACATGTTGTGATTGCGATAATCATAGTCATAATCCCCATTCCCAGACCGTAACCTTTCAGTAGTGTGCTATTTGTCAAAGACATTTCAACCCTCAAACATTTGGTGACCACAATGGGATGGGGTTTGTTGTGAGATGCATTTGTGCTTAAATTGATGCCGAGTATGTGGACAAATTCATCCAGCAGACCTTAGAAACTTTACATCTCGAAGATATCTCAATTGTGGAAGCTATAAATATCCCAAAAGAATTGTTGTGATAGGTGGAGAAAGGACAATTATGTTAGACTCTCTTGGAGGATTGGATATTTGACTAGAGGAACCAAAAATTAGCTAAGCTTCATGGCAAGGGGGATTCAACAGAGCTGACTAGTAGAGCGAGTAGCAAGAGGAGGATTGACTTGCAGACTTAGGCCAAAGTAGTGGCAATGAACCCGAACCAAAGTTTGCTTTAGCACTAGTACCTTTCACTAGAGCCAAATTCCTACAAGAGTTTGAAAAAAAGATGGCGCACAGAAATCCACTTCCTAGTTTAAACTACACCCATTTTGATGGGTGATCAGATGAGGATCCTAATGTGCATGTGAGGACCTTCAAGAATCTGTATGCCTGTGTTGAAGCTCAAGGTCAAGCAGGAGGAGTGGAAGCACATCCAAGATGTGGACACAGAAGAAGAAGGAGCATGTAGGGAGCTCCAGAAAGCACATGTTGAATTTCAAAAAGACATCCCTATAAAAATAGTGATTTTCATCACTAAAAAACATTTTATTAACACTTTCCATTTTTGCAACTCCATTTTGTTCAAGCGGAGGAGTCCTCAAGCTTGAGGAGTATTAGAAGTATCACCCTACCAATTTTCATAATTTTTAGACTTCGTTTGAGCCCTCAAATAAGGCCTGAAACCTAATTTTTAACTAGGCTGGATGCTAAGTCTGGACTGGGCCAAAACCACTCAAAAAATTATAAAAGACCTAGAGAGCTCATTTTTGAGGTTAGCTTGTTGTAGATTTGAGCTTTTTAAGAGAGTTCTTTTGTAATAGACGATCTTCCATTGTTCCACTCTTTGCTCTTACTTTGTGCATGTGTGTGTGTGTGTATGTGTGTGCATGCTTGTGTGCTTTCACTCACACACTTGTGCCATCACTTGCTCACGGTCTTCATACCGGTTCTCATGTCTCCGTGGATTGACATTTATGAGGTGAATCTGATCACATTGGTACTTGCCATTGTGCTAGAGTGACACAAAATTGGCACCATTGTCAGGGAGAGAGCTTGGAGGATGAGCGTGTGATAGTAAGACATAGAGTAGTGATGGTGGAAAGTAAAAAAAATCACCATTTGCAGTTCAGTTCTAAGTTTCTCTTCATCTTCATCTTCATCATCACCACCATTTCCCCCACCTTCATCTTCTTAGATTTTTTTTCATTTTTGACTCTACATTCACATCATTTTTCACTTGTGGTTGTGAGAAAGAAGTGCAAAGGGAGTTCAGAGCTCAAAACATTGAAGAAATACCCATGAAATACCCTCAACACACCAAAATCTGAGTGACAGTATCATAGAGTGACAAGATCTGCATCTAGTATCGTGAGTGGAGTATCTACAGGCACATAGGAGTGACAAGGAGAACCTAAGCTACATATATTTGCAAAACATTTTGAATTTGGACCTCAAAAACTCCAAGTATCGTGTTCGGTTGAGTTTTGGTATCATGACACCAGAACTCCCATGTATCATGATACTTGTCGAGTGTCATATCGCCTCCTTGAGGTATCAAGATACCATCAAGGTATCATATCATCAAGTGGTGGTATCGCAATCGCGATCACCCGGTGGTATCATATCATAGTCCACCTCGTATCGTATCATGTCGTTCACGGTATCATATTGCTGCCTAAGCAGTATTGTATTGCATGCATGATTGTTATCATATCACCAACTCAGTATTGTATCACCTTTTATTCTGGTATCATATCCTGCACCTTATGGTATCGTATCATGCCACAGCAGGTATCATATCGTTCGCTTAGTGGTATCGTATCACGAGGTCAAGTGGTATCATATCTTCTGGAAGGTATCGTATCGCGTAGAACCTAGTATCGTATCGTGACTTGAATCTCTTGGTATCGTATCATCTTGCTAGTAGTATCGTATCGCGAAGAAGGTCGGTATTGTATCATGAATCAAGAGGTATTGTATCATGACCACTTTTAGTATCGTATCATTTGGATAGTAGCATCGTATCGTGGAAGTTGGTATTGCCTTGGTGGTATCATATTGCCTGAGGTGGTATCGTCAGTAGTGGTATCGTGTATTGTGGAAAACGAAGTTATGATATCGTGAAAATTTGGTATCGTGTCGCCTGTTCTGAGGTACTCCCAGAGAGATCTTGTTTCCCTGTTTTAACCCCCAGAACCCTGAACTAGCATAACTTTCTCATATGAAATCCATTTGTTGTGATTTTGGGTTTGTTGGAAAGCTCGTGGGGAGTACTAATAGATCAATTATTAGATATAGTATTTTGAAGTTGACTCTCAGGTGGAATTAGGAAACCAAGGAGTCCCAAAGGATTTTGAGCAATACAAGAGAACCTTGGGTCTAGAAGACAATCTTATGAACCTAAGATCGGGTAGACACCTAGGCAAGGATAAAAAAAGCATTAGATCATCTAAGGCTAGTGTCAACCATACAGCTAGGTCTTGGGCACAACAACTAAGTGGTTATCCCTACACACTAAGTTCTAACACAAGTGACTCAGAAATGTCTTTTAGCATGGAGAGACCCACACATACCTCAGGTACTGCTTATTTCTAGACACCAGAAGGCCCCTATAAGACCCACTTGGAGTATATCAGGACCAACCAATTAGGTTCACGCATCTATGAGGATGGCTTGAGGGGATTAGTGGTCCAACTCAAAAATCTCGATCAGCCCTTTGGACTTGAACATCCGCTACTCAAGTTCGAAGAGGGGTCGTACATTGATAAGGAAGGAACCATGTATGAGGTCACCAGGTTACCAGACATGACAGATGAGTTTGGAAATATCATCCATAAGAACGAGTTGGGAGACCTAGAGCAAGGAGACCTAGGACGAGAACCCAAGACTCTCAATGATAAGTCAATCTTGACTAGAGTAATCACTCCAGATTGGATCCCTCAAGACAACAAAAGCATAGGACTATTCATGAATAGAGAAATGGAGGAAGCCTTTTGGAGATTCAAGGCAGATCAACCTAGCCCAATAGTCACCATTTATGAGTTCAAGGATCTGGAGATACCAGGCAAAGTTGTCTATCTAGATGACACATCGGAAAGAATGTTCTTGGTAACAGAGCTTGACAGGCATGCATACACTTTGCAAGGTGAATCAACTTTCCCTCCATTGAGATCTAATGTTTCCCATGGCCTCCAAGGAGTAGGATCATCCAAAACTCATGAAACCCAGAGGGAAAGAACCAGAGAGAGACATGAGGTAAGCTTTGCAAACAATGTGGGCAGAGATAGATCAGGACATGAAGGTGAAAGACCTAAAAGAGAGAGACATCGAGCTCATAGGCATCAAAGAGATGAACATGAGTTTCCGTTGCCTAGACCCGGAGAGCACTCAAGAACCCTTAGACCTTCTCAAGTGATCAAGGCTATGAAGAACTATTTTGATCAATTCAGGGACCCTTATGATCATGTGGCCAAGTTCAAACAAGTGTTAAGAGCTGAACAAGTCGAGGACTTATTCACCCACTTTGAGGCATTTGGTTTGAATCTCAAGGGTAATGCCTTAGCTTGGTTTCAACCTCTAAACAGTCACAATTATCGAAACATAGGTCAACTGCTAGAGGAATTCATTGTAGAATTTTTCCAAGAGTGGCATCAGGCATAATACATCATCCTTGATCCATAGCTTCAAGCAGACACCTCAAGAAACAATGTGACTTGCACGAAGAAAGTTCATACAGTACATAGAAAGATGCCCTATTCTCGAGTTACCCACACCAACCAAACAAGTGGATTTGTTTTTAGATGGCTTGCTAAGCACCAAGTTGAGATCATATGTGTACTTGAAAGAGCCTAGATCCATATAAGAGTGTGTGCGGATATGTATTGACATAGAAGACAATTTGCATGAGGAGTTAGGACTCTCCAAACTCTATAAGCATTCAGACAGTTCTACTAGTCATACTTCTAGAACCTTCATGGAGATAGATGAGATAGCTGAGCAAGCTGTCAAGAAGCTAGGAGTTCAAAATAGACAAGCACCAAGGGTGTTGGTAGTAGCCAGAGACACCGTAGCCAGAGGCATAGACGACGCAGAAGCATGTAAAGACAGAGCACAACGAAGTAGCAGGGAGTCAGTCGAATTATTTTTTCAAACAAATATGTTTTAAAGTACTTTTCAAAAACCTCCAATAGTGATTTTCATCACTCATGTACCATATGTAACATAGAAAAACCCCTTTTTGTAATCATATGCTCCATTTTGTGCAAGTCGAGGAGTCTGTGAGCTTGAGGAGCTTAGGTAGAACGAGCCTACCAATTTTGGTTATTTCTAGACATCGTCTACCCTTTCAAATAGCACCTAGAACCTATTTTTTAACTATGCCGGTCACTAGATGTGAAACCGGTCAAAACTAGTCTAGAATCTATAAAAAGAGCTAGAGAGCTCAGTTTTGAGGTTAGCTTGTGTGAGTAGAAAAGAGCTTGGAGCTATTTTGAGCTTGTAATTGATCTTGGGAATAGAGTCTAATTCTCCTACCTTCATGTGTGTGTGTGCATCTCTATGCTTCTCACCTTCACTCTCACTACATCTCACATTCATGATCTTCATATCACTCCTATCTCTTCCGCGGATTGACATTAAGGAGGTGGAGCTTCTTAACGTGGTTCTCACCATTGTGCTAGAGCAACACCAAATTTGGCGCCATTGTCGGGGATCGAGTCTAGGACGAATGTGTGATGGTAAGAGTATAGCAAGAAGTGGCATTGGAAGGTACAAATTTCAGTTTTTGTTGTTTTTTTTAATTAGTTTTTAGTGTTTTTCATCTCCCCTACACTCCTCCTTCACCACCGCATCATCTTTTTCCACTCCAAAAAAATCAAAAAATTCACCATATCCACCCATTCGCCTCATTTCCCCTCATTTGTGCATGTGTGAGAGAGAGAGACAGCTTTTGTGATTGCATGTACTTGTGTGTTTTTGAGTTTTCTTGCAGGTACATAGCTATAGTGCATCAGGAAAGCTTCCAAAAGGTAAAAAATGACTTTCTCTCAGAAATCTGCCATGTGTGTCAGACCATCGTGATGGTCTGCCAAGTTTGGCTATTTTGGTATGCGAGTTCACCAAGAGGTAGGCGACACTAGCGTTGCAAGAATCCACAAACGCTTTGCAAAAATTCATAGTTTGGTGGACCATCGAGATTGGCTCACGGTATCGCGATTGTGTCACACCATCGCGATTGGCTCACGCCATCGCTACGGCTCGGCCAGACCATCACGACGGTCTCACACCATCACGATGGTTCACTTGAGCCATCACGACGGTCCCTGACCATCGCAATGATCCCATTGACCCCATGCCATCGTGATTGGCTCACGCCATCGTGACGATCATCTACCACGTGTCAAGCCAGACCATCGCGACAATACCAGGTACGACATCGCAATGCCTCGAAAGTTGGACCATCGCGATTGGCTCAAGCCATCGTGCCTCGTGACCATCGCGATGGGCTCACGCCATCGTGATTGTTACGTTAACCAGTGACCGACGTCATTGTGATTGCTCGTCGATTAGACCATCGTGACAGTTCATTTACGCCATCGCAATTGCTCACATTTAGACCATCGCGATGCCTCGCTCCATCGGACCATCGCGATTGTGACACGCCATCACGATGGTTCACCTGAGCCATCGCGAGGGTCCCAGACCATCGTGATTGTCCACCCCAATCGCCAATTTTAGGGTTTGAATTTTTTAGCAAGTTTGGGGCTATTTTAAGCAAATTTTTGGATCATTAAGCTCATTAGAGACCCCTAAACCCCTATTTGAAGAAAAAAACCTATTTGTCAGTTTTCACCCCTGAGGGCCTGAACAGTCATATCTTTTTCATCTGAAGTCCATTTTTAGAGAGGATAATTTGAGGTTGACCATTTGTGGGACTAAGTTCAAATTCTTTACAGATCATCAAGCATTACTGTACTTAGTCAATAAGCCTTGTAACATGGGACGATTGATACATTGGTTTCTATTACTCATGGAGTACGACTTCAAAGTAGTAGTCAGGAAAGGGAAGACATATCTTAGAGCTGACCACCTTTCACGATTAACTTCAGGAGAAGCGCCTCAAGGAATAGCGGATGAATTACCGGATGCATACTTGTTTAACCTTGAAATAGTATCAGAATGAGCTAAGCCGATTGTCCCTATTCTCATATATGGACCCAAGAACCCTAGGATAAGGATCAAGGAAGGAGAGATCACCAAGTCTCAGAGATATCAAATCATAGCAGGAAGCATATATAAACAAGATAATCAAAAGTTTCTTGCTTGTTGTGTCGATGAATCAGAACATGCAAATTGTTTGCAATTAGCACACGTAGGTGCACTAAAGCAACATTATTCAAAACATCGTACATTGCAGACTCTGCATAGATTAGGAGTATATTGGCCTTCTATGGAAGCAGATGTCTACAAGTTGTGTAAAGAATGCCCTGTTTGTTGTGAAAGACCACTAGTAGAACATGCTACATTATATCATGTGTCTCTCACACCAGAATGGAGTGAATCTTTAGTGACGTACTTGAGGATGAACGCATTCCCTCAAGGAATGACCTTAGCACGACAACAAAGTCTGGAGCAGGAAGCTCAAGACTATTCACTTATTGGCGATAATCTATACAAACGAGGAAGAGACGGATACCTAAGACAATGTGTTTATGAAAGCGATTACTTGAGTGTACTAGAGACTGCACACTAAGGTGTTGTAGGAGGTCATTTTGGCCCCGATAGGATAATCAAAGCCATCCTCTTTGCAGGATTATGGTGGCCCACTCTTCACATGGATGCATATACCTATGTTAAGAGATGTGGTGTGTGCCAGAGAACTCAATTTCCTACTCGCAGAGATGAAATGCCATTGAAACCCATGATGGGAGGACGTGCCTTTTCTAAATGGGGTATAGACTTTGTAGAGCCCATTATCCCCCTTGCAAAAGGTACGCATGCAGAATACATTATTGTTGCAACAAATTATCTTACCAAATGGGTAGAGGCAAAGGCCACAAAAAAGAATGATGCACACACGACTACAAAATTCTTATTTGAAAATGTCTTTACAAGATATGGATTGCCTATAGAGTTAGTGAGCGATCGAGGAACTCACTTTCTAAACCAAGTCATTGAATATTTGTTACAGGATTTTATGGTGATTCACAAGAAATCCGCACCATATCATCCTCAAGCCAATGGTCAAGCAGAAAGCACTAACAAGATCCTTTGTAAAGTACTGACAAAACTTGTAAACAACAAATGTTCAGATTGGGACAAACAGTTACATCATGCTATTTGGGCATATCGAGTGGCCTACAAGACCGTACTCAATGCACGGTTTTTGGTCAAAATGCTGTGCTTCCTTTGGATTTCTTGATACCGACCCTTAAGGTTGCACAAGAACATCAGTGGACCAGCCATGAATTATCAGCAAGAATAATGGACTTGGAATGATTAGGAGAAACCAGGCTGAAAGCAGCAGTAGGAATATATGCAGCAAAGAAGCGACAGAAAGCCTTTTTCGATGCACATGTGAAAGATAAATGCTTAAAAGAAGGAGATTTAGTCCTAGTGTATATGTTGAAACAACACGCACAGAAATTAGAAAAGCGAGGTTATGGACTTATGATCATTAACAGACTCTCGACAAGTGGAGCAGTACAATTAGCCACCCTAGAAGGAGACATAATGCCTAATTACATTAGTGGCTGTAGAGTCAAGTTATATCAGGAACCTCTTACTAAGGATATGCTTAGATGACTCATGTTGGCAAAGAAGCATAAGGAGGAAGAAAATAGAATACGTGTTGAAGCTCTGGAAGAAGCTATAGAACGCATTAAGCGCATGAAGCTAAGAAGACAAGGACTAGGGAGAGATCATTATAACCATCTGGAAACAACACCCAGATACCCCATGGCCATGTGTCAAGTAAAGTCAAGTACTCATCCTTTCATAGTGGATAGGAGACCATTCATTACAGTCAGGCTAGAGCATGGAAACCCTTGCCAAGAGCTCAGGGTTTTAATTGACTCAGGTGCTACAACTAGTGCAATTAGATGGTCCCACTATAAGGACTCAGGAATAGAAATGCGGCCAATTGAGGCATACCTCATAGGGCTAGGAGGCATGGAAACCCCTTGCATGGGTGAGGTGGACCTTCCTATCCTCATACACGATGTGACCATGATAGCAAAGCTACTAGTGTGCCATGACGAGGACCTGATAGAACCCCTTATCCTTGGCCAAGATTGGCTATACGATCACTCAGTGGACCTAAAGCTTAGACAAGGCTTCTTACAGATTGGAACCTTAGATCAGCAGCGAGTGATACCGCTTGACTTCCCTAACAACACTCCACCTGAGGTATGTAACCCTAGACCCTATGAAACATATGCAACGGAGGACCGGAAGATATTTGGCCAAATCCCTCGACTAAGCATGCTCCCTCCAAAGTCAACCCATGAGAGCTTGGCGATGGATTGTTGCTAGACAAAAGATTGTCAAGAGATTTTCCCCCATCTTCCAACAGCAGACAAATGGGGACCATTGCACGACAAATGGGGAAAATCAGTGGTCAGGTAGACTGCATCAGCAGCCACATGGGCAAAACACCCTGCGGTGCCCATCCTTCCACACTTACTGCGGACTGGCCTAGATTTTTGATAAAAAATGATGCACTTCCTAATGGGCAGGTTTTGCAAGTGTTGGACCTCCCTTCTTTTCCAAAGCAGAGTGTCCATCCGACCTCTCAACCTCAACCACGAAGGAGTCAACCACAACGGAGGAACCCAAACCGACGATCATATCAGATGACATAAGGAGGAAAGCTGTATCAATATCACAAAGCAAGAGGCACGAGACAAATATGGGTGCCAAAAGGAAAGAATGCATAGACAGATTTCAACGATGCAGACAATGATAAGAAGAAGTTAAGGCAGAATCAAAGTCTGTATTCGACATCACCTCAACCTTCTTCTACAAGTAAGAACAGTTGACAGATTTGGATCACCAAGAAGTACCTTACAAATCGACCCACACCCATGTAGATATGGGTACCCAAACAGTGTATCATAGCTCAACACTCAAGCCATGTAATATATAACCCTAAGAAATCTTTTCATCCCTCAATACCACCACATCCAATATCACCTTTTGTCCCTCAGCAGAAACATACCACCCGCTCAGAAACTCTTAGGAAATGGATGTCGAAACGTATCCAGAAGTCTCCTGATGTACCGTTGTCTAACATTACTCCCACCCCGACTAAACACTACCCTTGTAATAACTCACCCACAACTGAACCTTGTACAAATTCACACACAACACCGAACATCACTTGTAATATCATCTCATAAAGCAATGTATGCATTATCTGAAGCATGTAGGTGTCTAGAGACCTGCATTAGTTTGCACAAATCATTCCATAAATCACCTCACAACACTCGGCTACACGGGTTACACATCGGTTATGGAAAGGGATTGCGGTCTCAGTTTAATGGGATCATGATTAATTTCCATACTAATGTGTTAATCTTTTGTAGCAGATCTTCTCCACACTCGCATTCATCACCATGCAGACAGAAGGAAAATCTAAAGCTGGCCCCAGCATACCTATGGCCAATATTGGGGAACTGCTAGCTGAGCCCCATCCGAGGGCTCAACCATCGGAATTTCAAGGCTTCCCAGGACCCATGCCGATCGATGACCCTCCTAGGGGATATACTGAAAAAATTTATTGTAACTCACATTGGTTTCAAGGGCTAGCAAGACCGTTGGTAGACACAGATTTTATCTTTGATGCCAATTTGACTTTTGATAACCGTACGTGGGGCAAGTACCAGTTTTTCTCAAAGTGAGTTTGAAGCACTACAGAATAGAGAAGACTTGAAGCATGTTTGGGTGAGAGCTGGCTTCACTGAATACTTCAGTGATCCATTGCCTAAACCAGATTTCTACAAATGCTATTACCTAGTAACCACATTGATGGCTTTGGAAAACAAGGATTTGCTGGGCACATTCATTTTGCCGTCCTTGGTAAATGATCTGCCATTTAAGAAGTTTTGCCTTTCTAAAGATCTAATTAGAGTTGCAATCAAGATACATGAAATGCATACTCCGACAGAGCGAGAGAGGCTGATTCCAGAGCCAATGAGATGTGGAGATGTCATCAAGTGGGAAGATATTTCAGCAATCACACCTGAGCTCTCTAAACCTTTAAGGATATGTATGCAACATTTCGCATTTCCAGATCAAGATCGATTCACCATGCCCCACAAGCGCATTTGGTTTGGAATATATTTATCTTGTATTGGACCACAAACTGTAGACCTCACCAGCTGGATTATTGATCAGTTGTACCTAGCACAACATAGATGGGAGAGAAAGAAAGTCATCCATGGATGCTGCGCTCTCACGCGCATTGTTTATATGTGTTTGGCATACGACTTGCCAATAGAGCATGTGATGACAAGTGAAGAGTTGAAGGCATTTAAAAGGAAGGCCAAGAAAGCCAGACAATCTAGCAAGGGGCAGGAAAGCGCATACGAGGAACTATCCCATGCCTACAAGTCCTAGAGTCCCCATCGCCTCAACCCTCTTACACAAGCACTTATGAAGATGAGACATATGAAGCTGCTGCCTACACTTTGGCGATCAAGAATTTATATCGCACCATGGAAAAAGTTTGGGCACACAAAAAGTTATCTGAGGAAGAAAGCCAAGCGCTTATAGAACAGGAACTCGTTAGAGGAGGCTTCGAAGAAGCGTACATCAAAGGCTTCAGAGAACTAGTTAAGTCTGTGGGCACAAATGAAGCATCAAGATATTTGCAGAGGAAGCCATTACCGCAGTTTGACCCGCACAGAGTTCGCTTACTAACAAAACCTGGTCAATACATTCATGTACCAATGGGTGCCCAATCTTCAGAACAGGCCAGGGAAGCACGTCTCACCTCTGAAGGCTCCTTGGCAGAAGACACCATTGTCATCGACTCCCCACCCCGACACTACTATTGTACATACCACCATAGTTGTCGAAGTACCCACCACCCCAACCGCTCCTCTTTCACCTCCCATCCCTCCAGTCTCTCCCATACATCCTACCTCTCCCAGACCATCCACGTCTTTGGATAGTGCTATAGCAGAAGCCTTTGTCGCTTCCATTCCTCTCACCCTTTCCACACCCACTCAACCTAGTCTACCTCCTAGGACTTCTACCTTTCTATCCAGTCCATTTCTCCATCCATCCTTCCCATCCTTCCCCACTCCTCCAAGATCCGTTTTTCCATTTCCACTCCCGTTGACTTTCTCCCCTATATCACCTCCCCGACCCACTGTCTTTCCTCTTTCGCCTTTTCACCAAGCAGTACAAGAGACCCCCTCTATAAATTATTCTGCCACTTTTGTAAATCCCGTATTTACACCCACACATGCACCCACTATCACTCCACTATTCACACTCACGACACTCAACACCACATCTAGTGACATGGATATATCACCCCCCACAGTACCACGAATCACATCTCCCCTTGCACCACCATATTTCGGCACCTCACTTTTTTCCACAATCACCACTGCATCCACGTTCCCATCCCCATTTCCCATTCCCCTTGCATCGATACCCACACACAGCATCTGCATTCACTACACCATTAATTTTATCACCCACTATCGACACTGCGTTTTGTCAGATGTTCGCATGCATGACCCAAGTATGAGATGAGTTTGCATCTCTTGGAACTAGTTACCAGACACTGCAGCAGACAACGAACGATTTACAGTCGCAGCTCAATTCATTATCAATCGAGAATGCATCGCTTAACACCCGCTACCAAGAGCTACGCCAAGCCTACCACAAATTGGAACTCGAAAGTGAACAGAAGACAAAAGAGGCTGTTACAGATATAGACAATTTGTTAAGAGCTCAGACTATTTGCAATGCGACACTTACCAGAAACATGGGATTACTCAGAGGTCACTTGGCAGTAGCTAAAGAAGAGAACCAACCTCTACAGGAACAGAACAGAGAGAACTTGGAAGCTGTGTTAGATCAACCGGACGAGCCCTTGAGTCCTAGTCGCTTCAAAGCTGTCCCCTCCAAATCCATGAAGATGTTATTGGAAGATCATGTCAGATTATTAGAGGAGTATGATAGTATGAATGAGGAATACCAAAAGCTCAAAGAGGAACAAACTATTACAGTTATGAGCACTAGTACAACAAGCACCACCAGCTCCTGTGGACACATCTCCTGAGATCATTGAGGAACTCAACGCTTTACGGTCCCAGGTAACTACTCTCCAAACACAGATCGCAGCATATGAAGCACCCCCTAGACCAGATTCCCCACCGGAACTACCAGCAGATGAAGAAACAGTGACTATCCCGGTGGAGGACACTTTTGAAGAAGCATATGAACCCCAACCCATCTCAGGCAGACACGTCACGGACGAAAGCCAGATGACTTTTGAACTTCCTACTCCCGCATGGATGAAGACGGTTGAAGAGCTTGGAAGGACCCACTCTGCACGGGTGGAAGGTCAGCTACATGCAATGGCCATGATAGAAGAACGAATTTTACAATCCCCGTACTTTGCTCACTTGGGCCCTCGCAGATACATATCTGGGCATGAGCTACAATACAAGCCATACTTTATGATAATGGTAGAATATTAGCAAGCCATAGAAAAAGAAACATGCAAGAAACCCTCCCACGCGACCTAGTTTGAGCTTGAAGATTTTCCAACAGATGCACAGAGAGGAGAAATATATCAGCCAACTTGGCACCAAGATTTATTACAAGAATACCCCGAGATGATGAGCACATGGGCCAAGGCACCACTGCACTTAAAGTATAACCCATGTTGGGGACCCATGCCACGTCGTCGTTCTTGGAAGGCATTTGCAATTAAAGTACAGAACAACAAGCAATGCCAGGATTGGCTCAATTACCCGTACTTCACTCCACCCACCAGACCGACCACCGTAGGCTATATGATGGCAACCATTAGACACTGGCTCCCTTGCTTACGATGAATGGATGATGTAGCAGTGCATATGACTGTCAAAATCTTTGACATGATGCAGATGGTATTCAAAGTCTTCCGTCGCGTCAAGGCACCACATGTGAACAGCCCGGGTTTTGAGCATGGTAATCAAGATGTAGCTCATGACATGAGTAGGACACCATCGCTCCGGGTGTGTTATGCCTAGCACTGTCGAATCAAATACTTACCGGCGTGCTATAAGCAGACCTTTGAAGAAATGTTCACTACAGGTTTTTGGGAGTATCACTCAGAGGTGCTCATAAGTAGGCCTACACATCTATTACAATTATTTCCCTGTGAACAATTGGTGTACTCCACACATTAACGACTCCTACCACCAGAGGAACCTCAACCCATCGATTGGGAGAAGCTTGAAGCCGATCTTGCCAGAGGTATCCGTCTGTCAGAGCACACCCTCGCTCACGACCTCCTACAAATTATATCCGATAGACCCCACAACAAGGTTCTGTCGAGGACGACAATAGCGAGAGGGAGGGGGGTATTGGCAGTAGCCTGAGACATAGTAGCCAGAGGCATAGACGACATGGAAGCATGTAAAGACAGAGCACAACAAAGTAGCAGGGAGTCAGTCGAATTATTTTTTCAAACAAATATGTTTTAAAATACTTTTCAAAAACCTCCAATAGTGATTTTTATCACTCATGTACCATATGTAACATAGAAAAACCCCTTTTTGTAATCATATGCTCCATTTTCTGTAAGCCGATGAGTCCTCGAGCTTGAGGAGCTTAGGTAGAATGAGCCTACCAATTTTGGTTATTTTTAGACATCGTCTACCCTTTCAAATAGCACCTAGAACCTATTTTTTAACTATGCCCGTCACTAGATGTGAAATCGGTCAAAACTAGTCTAGAAACTATAACAAGTGCTAGAGAGCTCATTTTTGAGGTGAGCTTGTGTGATTAGAGAAGAGCTTGGAGCTATTTTGAGCTTGTAATTGATCTTGGGAATAGAGTCTAATTCTCCTACCTTCCATTGTGTCTTGCTTGTCTCTTCATGTGTGTGTATGTGTGTGTGCATCTCTATGCTTCTCACCTTCACTCTCACTACATCTCACATTCATGATCTTCATATCACTCCTATCTCTTCTGCAGATTGACATTAAGGAGGTGGAGCTTCTTAACGTGGTTCTCACCATTGTGCTAGAGCAACAAAGGGTCACCTCATGGAAGCGATGCTACAATTATGGAGGACACCACATGGCTAATGTTTTTCCGACCATGGCTCAACCCAAGGAAACTCTAATGCTCTGTATTGCACTATTGAGAGAATATACATGAACCACACCGCTCAAGATTTCCCATACAACATGCATGCTATCAAACAGAATTATCAATAACCTTATCCATAGGGTAGGTATTAGAATCAATACCAACAGCTATATTATAGGCCACAACAACCATATCAGGTACCATATAGGCCACAACCAGTCCTAGGACACCAACCATCAGCTCCTGCCAATGTGATTCCAGTTAAGTATGCAGTGCAGAGGAGAACCTTAATAGAGCATTGGTGCTAGTGACCCCTTTGATCTCAAAAAATGACTCTCATGCTCATTGTTCAGACTACTCCCATGAAGGATGTGTGATGTCACAACCAACAAGTGAAGGAAATTTAGATTTGCCTATAGCATATGCTAGGAGGCAATTGAACGCTGCTAAATGAAACTATACCACAACTGATTGAGAAGGTTTAGGCATAGTATATGTTGTGAAGAAGTTTAGACACTATCTATTGGCCAACAAGTTCAAGTTTTTTACTGATCATCAAGCTTTATTATATTTGGTCAACAAACCTTGCAATACAGGACACTTAGTAAGATGGTTTCTCTTACTAATGGAATATGACTTTGAAGTGGTTGTTAGGAAAGGTTGAACCCATCTCAAGACACACCATCTTTCTCGCATCACTTCAAGCGAGTCACCATAAGGAGTGTCTGATGAATTGCCTGATGCTTATCTATTCAAATTAGAAGTTGTTCCTAAATGGGCAAATAAGTTGGTACCTGTCTTAACCTTTGGACCTGCAAATAAGAACCTAAAGAAAAACAAAGAAGAAATTGTAAGATCACAAAAATATCAAATATTGGTAGGAAGCATGTACAAACAAGATACAAATGGTGTATTAGCTTATTGTGTCGAGGATGATGAACATAGTAGTTGGTTGCAACAAGCCCATGAAAGATTGCTAGGAAATCACTATTCTAAACAACGAACATTGCAATCTAACACGTTTAGGAGTGTATTGGCCTAGCATGGACAAAGAAATTCATGAGTGGATTAAGAATTGTCCAATATGCAAGGAGAAACCCCCAGTGGAGCATGCTACCCTTTATCACATGTCATTAATTGGAGACTGGAGTGCTTCATTGGTAGAATTCATGAGATTGGGAACATTACTCAATGAGGCTAGTCTAGTAAGAAGAAGAAGCATGGAGTAAGAGGCTCAGGACTATGCCTTAGTTGGAGACAACCTATATCAAAGAGGCAGATATGATTACTTAAGATTGTGTGTTCACGAGTCATACTATTTGCAAATCTTAGAAACTACCCATAATAGTGATGCAAGTAGACATTTTGGTCCTGATGGAGTAATTAAGAATATTCTATTTTGAGGAATTTGGTGGGCCACTCTTCATATGTATGCACATAACTATGTGAAGAAATGTGATACATGCCAACATGCACAATATCCGATAAGAAAAGACGAGATGCCTTTGAGGCCAATGATGGTAGGGCGTGCATTCTCGAAGACTTGGGGTATAGACTTTGTAGGTCCTATTAATCCCGGAGCTAGAAACTCCCATGCAGAATACATTATTGTAGCCACCGACTACCTTACAAAGTGGGTAGAAGTCAAAGCCACAACAAAGAATGATGCTCAAACGACTAGAAAGTTCTTATTTGAGAACGTGTTCATGAGATATGGACTACCAATAGAGTTAGTAAGTGATAGAGGTACTCACTTCTTGAATGAAGTCATTGAAAATCTTCTCCAAGAATTCTTGGTGATACATAAGAAGTCTGCCCCCTATCATCCACAAGCTAATGGACAAGCCGAGAGCAAAATAAGATCCTATGCAACATATTGACAAAAGTGATAACTAATAAACGCTTTGATTGGGACAAACAACTTCATCATGCTATTCGGACTTACCGAGTTGCCTACAAAATGGTACTCAATGCCACCCCATTATAGATGGTCTTCGGACAGAATGTTGTGCTACCATTAGATTTTTTAATCCCAACTTTAAGAGTAGCAGAAGAGCATGAGTGGAATGGGCATGAGTTGTCTTCCAAGATCTTTGATCTAGAATGCTTAGGGGAGACGTGACTATGAGTTGTCGCAGGCATCTATGCAGCAAAGAAAAGACAAAAGGCATAGTTTGATGCACACATCAAAGGTAAAGGATTGAAAGAAGGAGATCTAGTGTTGGTTTATATGCTAAAGCAACATGCTCATAAATTGGAAAAAAGAGGATATGGACCCATGATCATAAATCGAGTTTCCACTAGCGGTGCGATTCAATTGGACACTTTGGAAAGTGACATCTTGCCAAATTATATTAGTGGATGTCGAGTCAAGCTGTATCAAGAACCCCTTACAGAGGATCCATTAATGAGACTCAACACTGCTAAGAAGCAAAAAGAAGAAGAGTTGAGGGTCATAGAAGAAGCACAGGTAGAGGCTAGAGAATGTATTAGGCGAAATAAGTTAAGGAAATTAGGCCTATATGTCAAACCAAAAGCCCCAAAATATCGCATGGACATTTGCCAAAAATCGGGCATAATTACTTCTCACATAATCGATGGACGTTCCTTTGTGACCGTGTAGGTAGGACGAAGAAAGAGTGTAAGGACTGTGAGAGCCTTGGTTGACTCAGGTGCAACAACTAGTGCAGTTAGACTTTCATACTGCCAAGACTTACAATTGAACATCAAGCCCGTAGAAGCCTATCTCATAGGTTTGGGAGGTGTGGAAACCCCTTGTTTGGGTGACGTGGAACTTCCCATCTACCTTCAAGATGTTCCAATGAAAGTCAAAATGCTAGTGTGTCACGATGAGGACCTTACAGAGCCACTTGTCTTGGGTCAAGATTGGATTTATGATGATGTAGTCAACTTGAACCTAGGAAGCCAACTTCTTCAAGTTTGGGTACATGAACAATGCATTACATTAGAATCAGAGAACTGCATGCCCACAGATCATGGCACCACACACTCTCTTAGTTTCGCTAAGACTAATCTTCACGAACAAGATGTTGTATGTGTCAAAAGCTCTATGATCCAGAAGAACTCAATCATGGAAGAATAGTTGCAAAGGCAAGCAGACCCTCCTTCTTTTTCGAAGAGTAAATGATCCATTGTAGTTCAACCTCAGGAGCAAGCAAAACAGTACACGGCAATTGGTATATCAAATAGACAAAGAGCCCTCAAGAGTAAAGTAGTTCCAGGCATAAAGCAGATTTGGGTATGAAAAGGAGAGCAACCACTAGCCGTGCCACTACAATTCCCACCCAGGCAAGCCAACCATGGGAAGGTAAGAACCAAGCAACCAGTAGTAGCTCAACAAAAAGGTCTTCGAAAAATTTGGGTACCAAAAAAATTAGTTGCAGCTTGACAAGGGCGATTACACATGTGGGTTCCCAAAGCACTCTTACATGCACAAAGGCCTATGCTCTCTACCATGCAAAAAGTCCCAACAAAGAAGCCAAGGAGAGAAAAGGGTAAGAACCAAACACAAAGAACAGAAGAAGATAAACTCAACCCTTCGGCAAAAGTAAGAAGACAATCATCAAGGATATGGGTTTGGAAGCCAAAAGTTCCAGTACCTTCCATAGAACCAAAGAGCCAACCACACTCGACACCAAGTTTCAGCAACCATCCAAACAAGAAGAGGCTAGATGTGATATCTATAAGGCCAACCACTATTCTAAAATGGATCCATATAGGGAGGATTACATCATTTCAAGATCCAATTGCCACATCCAAACAAAGATTGCATCAAGTCTGCAAGTAACATCAAAAGCCTCGACCAACAACAACCATGTGCCTTTGGCATAACCTTGTTGTTGGCAGCAGTCAAAGCAACCAAGGACTCACAAGACAAGGAAGCCAAAGAAGGGAGCCAGAGTGGAGAGAAGGCACAAGTAGACAAAGTAGTCAACGAAGATCTGGCAAGTAGGCCATTCAAATTTTTCCAAATCAACACCCTCATAAGAGTGATTATCATCACTACAAATCATTGTAAATACCATTTCACCTTTTTGTAACTCCATTTTGTGCAAGCCGAGGAGTCCTCGAGCTTGAGGAGTATTAGACGTATCATCGTACCAATTTTCATAATTTTAGACTTCGTTTGAGCCCTCAAATAGGCCCTAGAACCTAATTTTTAACTAGGTCGGACACTAGGTCTAGACAAGGCAAAATCTAGTAAAAAACTATAAAAAGAGCTAGAGAGCTCATTTTTGAGGTTAGCTTGTTGTAGAATCGAACTTGTAAGAGCACTTTTGAGTAATCTAAAGAACTCCATTGTCTCTCTCTTTGTTCTTGCCTTGCGTGCGCATGTGTGTGTATGTGTGTGCATGTTTGTGTGCTTCTCACTCCCACACTTGTGCCATCACTTGTTCGAGGTCTTCATACCATCCTCATGTCTTCCCGGATTGACATTAAAGGAGGTGCTACTCATCACTGAGCTACACCAAATTTTGGCGCCGTTGCTTGGGATCGAGCTTTGAGGATGAGCGTGTGATGGTAAGACGTAGAGTTGAGGCGTTGGGGTCGTAGGTATTTTCTTCACTTTCATCTATTTTCTTTTGTTTTCTTCACCATCATCATCATCACCATCTCCCACCTCCATCTCCATCATCGCAAAAGTTTCAGTTTTTTGGTCATATCACCATACCCATGCCATTCCCCTCATTTCACTTGTGAGAGAGAGCGAGAGAGCGTATGTGTGTTTGTGCTATTGTGTGTTTTCTGAGATCTTTTCCAGGAATCAGCGTCCCTAGTAGCTGCACCAGCTCTAGCAGGTAAAAAATTTGACTGTGCAAGTCCCGAGGCATTGACCTCTGTCAATCGCGACCGACAAAAAAAGTGAACATTTTGCTAAACTAAGTACGTAATCATGATGTGCATGCTTAGAGCTTCCCAAATATGTGCTTAAAATTTTAATATGTCTCTGTTTTCTGTCAATCACAATTGACCTGTCAATCGCGATCCACAAACAACGACGAACACTTGCCGACGGACTCGTCAATCGCGATCGACACCTCGATCGCAACCGACAGAGTCAATGATCGATTGACCATGATCGAGAGAATCTACGCACGCCACATGTCAATTGCGACCGACCCATCAATCACAATCGACCCATCAATCGTGCCCGATAGTCCCGATGGACTTGTCAATCGCGACTGACCCAATCAACGACTGTTTGACCACGATCGATAGAACCCTCGTGACGGACCTGTCAACAGAGTCAACGATCCTTTGACCACGACAGACTGAATTTTCGAGCCATGTGTCAATCGCGACTAACAACCACGACGAACCTGTCAATCACGATCGACACGTCGATCGCAACTGACATATCAATCACGATTGACAAACCACTTGATCGCAATTGACGGGCAAATTCGGCCAGTTTTTTAGGGCAAAAACATTTGGTCTATTTTTGGCTAATGAGTGGAAGCATTTAAGGTTTAATAGAGCATTGCAAGGCCACTACACAAGTATTCTGAAAAGTCTTGGTTGCCTGTGAGCCTGTTTGAACCCTATTTTAGCCCCAAAACCCTGAACTGGCATAACTTTCTCATACGAAATCCGTTTGCTGTGATTTTTGTTAGAAATAGTATTTTTAATTTGACCATACCCAGGGGGAAGAAAACTGAGGGATCTTTGGGATTGTTTTTCAAAAAGCCAAAGAACAATTTGATCTCTGAATTGCATGAATGAAAATGGTATGTTGTGTCAATTTAAATCAAATCTTGAGCTAACTTTGGGACTTTTACAGGTCCATTGAGAGCTTCAAAGGGCAATCTAAGCAAGAGTAAGTGCAAGCTTGGGAACACGCTTCCTGGGCACACAAGGGCAACCAAGGAGAGAAACCAAAGGTTGGAAATTCTCAACACCCTCTGTCAATTCCTAGCATAGGCTAAGCATGGATAGAGGTTTCATCAATTAGGGTTACGTTAAGCACGACCAAGTCCAAGAACTCTAATCACTCCAGTGCAAGAATACAGAAATTCCATTCGCAAAACAACCTAAGGGAAAAGAATTTAACTAAAGTGACCAACCTCTAGTACGAGAAAACTTAAGTGTTCCTTGTAAACAATGATTGATTGGACAAGAAGTGACATTCCAAGAAAAAAAAAATAAAAAGAACAAGTGGCTGATACAAAAGAACTCAGCAATGATATTGTACTTGGGAAATTTGGGAGTACTCAATTAGGCATATGAACCTGAGATCATGACGACACCTAGGGAGAGATAGACAAAGTCTTAGATCTTCAGAGTCTAGTGTTAATCATACTGCTAGGTTTTGGGCCCAGCAGTTGAGCCATCATTCCTACTACCCTAGCTCTGAAACTAGCGAGTGTGAGATGTCTCAAGGTATGGAGAGACCCACAGGAAGTTCAGGTGTGCCATACTTACAAAGGGTCGAAGGTCCTTACAAGACTCAACTCGAATACCTGGAGCATACCTGGACAAAGAAGGAACCATATACGTAGTCACCAGCCACCCAGATAGGATAGACGAATTTGGTAATGTGATCCCAGAGACGGACATAGGTGACCTAGAGCAAGGAAACATAGGTGGAGAGCCTAAAACACCTCGAGGAAAATCTGTTCTTACTAGAATTATCACACTAGAGTGGATTGCCCAGGACAACAAGAACATAGATTTACTCTTGAACCGAGAGACCGATGAAGCCTTTTGGAGGTATAAGTCTGATCAACCAATTGAGTTTGGAGCACTCACGATCTATGAGTTCAAAGATCCTGATAGCCCTGGCAAAGTAACCTACCTAGACAATACTTCAGAGAGGATCTTTGTAATCACGGAGCATGGTAGGCATGCCTAGACTTGGAAGGGTGAATTCATTTTTCCCCAACTAAGATCTAATGTCTCCTTTGGTCACCTAGGTGCGGGAACATCCCAAGCTCGCGGAGCTCAAAGGGACAGAAGTAGGGATAGGCCAGAAGTGAGCTTCGCCAACCCATTGGGAAGAAAAAGAACTAGAACAGAAACAGATAGAATGGAAACTGAGAGACCTAGAGCCCCAAGGAACCTAAGAAATGCTGATGATTTTCCTTTACCAAGACCTAGAGAGCACACAAGGACTTTGAGACCTACATAGCTAGTTAAATCCATGAAGAATTACTTCGATAGTACTGGAGACCCATACGATCATGTGGCCGAGTTTAGGCAAGTCTTGAGAGTTGAACAAGTTGAGGACCTATTCACACAGTACAATGCCTTTGGTCTAACCCTTAGGAACACTGCTCTTACATGGTTTCAACCATTGAATGAAAGACAGTTCAGGAGCATAGACCAACTTCTAGAGGCTTTCATCATTGAATTCTCTAAGAGTGGCATAAGGCATAATACTTCCTCACTGATCCATAGCTTCAAGCAAACCCCTCAAGAGACGGTTAGACTTGTAGGAAGAAGGTTTAGGCAATATCTAGAGAGATGTCCTATTTCTGAGTTACCCACACTAGCCAAACAAGTGGCTTTATTCCTAGATGGACTGCTAAGTACAAAGTTGAGATCATATGTGTACTTGAAAGACCCTAGGACCATAGAAGAGTGTGTACGCATGTGCATCAACATCGAGGATAACCTAGGGGAGGAGTTAGAGCTTTCAGAAATCTACAAGGATTCAGATAGCTCTAGAAGTCTCACTTCCGCCCAATCCACATCTATTGAGGAACTCGCTGAGAAAGTAGCTCAAAAACTAGGTGTCTCTAGCAAACAAATCCCAAGATTTGTCTCAGTTAAGTGGTGCTATACTTGCGGTGGTGACCATATGGCGAATGCTTGTCCCATTATGGCTCAACCCCAAGTGAATCCTAGTAGTCAGTACTGCACCATAGAACGGAGATACACTAATCACACTGCGCAAGATTTCCCATACAATAAGCAAGCGGTTAGGAAAATGTACCCTCAGCCCTATCCACAACAGGGAAGATATCAGAATCAGTATCCACCACAACAGTATGCGAGGCCTCAACAAACCTACCAACCACAATATCAGGCCCAGTAGAGACCTCAACTAGTGCTAGCCCAACAACCTCCTGCTCCAGCCAATGTGATCCTAGTAAAGTATGCAGCTGCAGAAGAGAACCTGAATAGAGCCATAGTGCCAATAACACCATTGCTTTGACCCTAGTGACCATAGCTTTGATTCTACACATATTGATAGCCCCCAGGCATACTACATGCAGTCTCCTGAACATGGTGAATCCTACTATAGTGAAGAACTGAGTGAACCTAGTTGGGATCCAGAGTATGCAAATATCATGTACACAAATCCCAACCCTAGACCTCAACCTAGGCAAGTAAGACCCCCATTCCCTAGAGGACCATGCCATAGATGTCAAGGAGATCATCTCATCCGTGATTGCCCAATGCCTACCCCTACACAACCCCAATCAGTGACAATTCAAGGATTTTGTCAAGGTTGCAAAAAGGAGCATCTCTTACGAGATTGCCCAAAGAATCCCAATTATATGCCAAAAATCACTCCTATTAATGTTATTGGGTTAGTAGTAGACTCTACAGGAAGTGTAACTTCCACTGCACCAGTACAGGTGGTCACTAGAGCTTAGGCATTGCAACAGATTCAAGGTTTAGGCCAAGAAAAGAGCACCGAGGTTAGTGAAACTGAGAGCATAGCCAAGAAACAGATGAGAGCATGGAAAGATAGCCGAGAGAGAATGAAAAGACAATGGTCTAAGAAGATGAGCGAATTAGAAGAAAGCATAAGAGAAACAAAAGCCAAAATTGTTGAGTTCACCTCTCAAACAACCTCTCACATACCACCACCACCTTCATCCCTATCACCATCTAACCCACCATCTTTCAACACACCTCATACAATTCCACCACGCCCTAGAGTAGGATCAGTATTAGCTGACCCCACTCAAGAAGACATAGACATGATGCTTAAGGCATATCAGGCCAGAATCCAAGAAGGGCCAAATGTGACGGATCATGGCAAGTGCTACCCTAGAGCTGACCTAGAGATAGAAAGAACCAAGCTTTGCGCAAAAATGGTAGCCTTGGCTCAGACCATGTTTGAAGCCAGTCGTCTCTTCAACTACTCTTGCTTAGCTAAGGCACAACTGCACTTGGATGGACTATTAGAAAAGTTAGAGAGCATAATTGCGAGATTTGCCAAGGAAGGAAATTCCCAAGGAAAAGACAAGGTAAGTAAAAGAATAAGCATTCCCCCACAGGAAGCTTATGTGCTTAATTCTATTGAACCAGACACATCTTCTTCTATGAATCGGTATTCACCAGAATTCCTACGAGAGATTCAAGAAGAGAAATGGGCTAAAGGGAGTGAAGTCCCTCCTCCCATTGAACTTGTGGATGATGCGCATGATCAATTCCCACAAGATATTCCATCCATTTATGGAGAGCAGGAGAGTGCACAATCTCAAGAGAGATTAGACTTTGAGTCTAATTCTTTACATGAATTACCCCACTTCACAGGCCCATGGGAAGCTAAGTCTACTTGTATGAGAGCACCCATGGTCATGGTACGAAACGAAGACTCAGTCATACCTAGGAATACGGAGGTAGTAAAGAATACTAAAGTGCAATGCAATCTCACTTTAGAAGAGTTACTCAAGGTTAGGCCAAAACTGTGGAAACATGTAGCCAAACAAGTACCAGAGGTAGCTAAACTACGTTCCCAGGTAGGTTCTCATAGAATGGTGCCGGAAATACCCTTGGATAAGATAGGAGACATGAGTGAGGGAGAAGAAGAAAACACCTATCTTCCCATCACCCATCAAGGATACACAACCAAGGCAATTCTAGACTCAGGTGCAGGAGTGGCAATTGCTACAACTTCCCTATGGAAGCGTTGGGGCAAGCCAGCACTCAGGCCAACGAGAATGAAATTGCAGATGGTCGATGGTCACATAGAGAGACCCTTAGGGCTGTTAGAGGGAATAAATCTCACTACTTGTGGTGTAGAGTTTGAGCACACATTTGCTATATGTGACTTTAGCAAAAATCATGCCTATGAGATGATTTTGGGAAGACCATTTATGCGACAGTTGCAGGTGGTACAGGATTGGGGAACTAATTCCTTGTATTTGCAACACTTAGGTGTCACGACCAAAGTTAATCTCAAGGATTACTCTCATCGAGGTGTACCTCTCATCCAATGGAACCCCATCCATAGAGCCAAAGATGATACTGAGTCGGTGCATTCCATAGGATCAAGATCCTCATGGATGCATGAAGACACTCACTTATGGATGTGTAAAGTAGCAGTAGAAGAAGAGAAGAGAGAAAAGGCCAGAGAGATAGGTGCAAAAGAAACCCATAGATCAATTCAAGACCTAGCCTATACACCTGTAGTATTCCCTGATGAAGAATTTGAACCTCACAGCTGGGCGGAAATTTTAGCAACAATGGATGTAGCCATCAATGAAGAACAATTGACACCCCACTGTGACGAGGATGGCTATGACATTTCGGTCTTCTCCATAGAGCCAATCATGGGAGATACAGTTTTAGAAGAATGCGAACCTAGCCCTGATGCATTCGAGGATGCAAGTGACTCTGATCTAGAGTCAATCATTATGGACTCACCTTTTGCATCGGATGAAGAATACTTCTATGAAGTAGAATTTCATCCTCAGAGACATGAAGAGCTCACGAATGATGTGAGGTTAACCACCGAAGTGACTGCCAAGAGTGAAGGTAAAAAGAGGAAGAAGAGAGCAGTCACACTAGAAGAGGAAGAATCCTTGTTTGAGGTCCCTGAAAATTTTAAAAAGTATGAGATAGATGACAGAAGAGTCATGATAAGAATGCCTAAACACGAGGCACAATCAGGAGAGGCCTATGATAACAAAGAAACCACCAAGAAAATAGTTGTAGCCATAGAAGAAGGAGAGGAGAGATGCACTTACATAGGACATGACCTGATGGAAGAAGAAGAGCATGAGCTAATAGCCTTGCTAAGAGAATACAGAGACGTATTTGCTTGGGGCTACAAGGACTTGAAAGGCGTAGACCTTGACATATGCTCACACACGATTCCCATGACATCAGATGCCAAACCCTCTAAACAAAAACCATACACATACAATGATAATTATGCTGCCAAGATCAAAGAAGAGATAGATTGCTTGGTTGAAGCCAGATTTATCTATGAAATTGAGCACACTGAGTGGGTATCCCCCATTGTAGTGGTGCCCAAGAAGAATGGAAAGCTACATGTGTGCATTAACTTGAAGAAGGTTAATGCAGCCACTATTCGAGATAACTATCCGCTTCCTATCAATGAGCATCTATTAGAGAGAGTAGCTAGTAAGGAAGTGTACATTTTCCTTGATGGGTTTTCTCGCTATAATGAGGTAGCCATTGCTCCAGAAGATCAACATAAGATGGCTTTTGCCATAGAGTGGGGCATATTTGCTTTTCGGGTAATGCCATTTGGGGTTACCAATGCTCCTGCAACCTTCCAAAGATTGATGTGCCATGTATTCAAAGAGTTCCTGAGGAAGAACTTGGAAGTCTATGTGGATGATCTCTGTGCCCATTCCAACATTAGGAAAACACATATACCTGAACTCAGGCAAATCTTTGACAAATGTAGAGAATATCAAGTCTGCTTGAACCCAGAAAAGTGTGTTTTCATGGTCAGGCAAGGTAAGATTCTAGGAAACATAGTGTCAAAAAATGCATATCCACTGATGAAGAAAAAGCGAGAGCCATCACAGAACTGCCTAGGCCAAAGAATGTCAAGGAAGTACAAGCTTTCATGGGGCATTGTAGTTATTACCGACGTTTTATACACATGTACGCCATCATTGCAAAGCCTCTGTATGGACTTTTGAATAACTTTGAGTGGATTGATGAATGTGAAAACTCTTTCAACAAGCTCAAGAGAAGATTGTGTTCAACACCAATCTTGACCACACCAGATTGGAACAAGCCCTTTCATGTTCACGTGGACGCATCCAACTATGCTATTGGATGTGTGCTTGCACAACCTACAGGTGAAGGTAATATGGATCTTCCAGTTGCCTATGCCAGTAGACAGTTGAATGCAGCTGAACAAAATTATACCACCACTGAACGAGAAGGATTAGGCATGGTGTATGCGGTTAAAAAGTTTAGACACTATTTGCTTGCAAATAAATTTAAGTTTTTTACCGATCATCAAGCACTGTTGTATTTGGTGAACAAGCCATGCAATACAGGTAGATTAGTAAGATGGTTTCTCTTGCTAATGGAATACGACTTTGAGGTTGTGGTGAGGAAAGAAAAGACTCATTTGAGAGCAGACCATCTCTCTAGGCTCACATCTGGAGAAGCCCCATAAGGAGTATCAGATGACCTTCCTGATGCTTACTTGTTTAATTTGGAAGTGGTACCTCAGTGGGCTAAGCCATTAGTGCCAGTATTGACATACGGGCCTAAACATCCAGTAGTAAACACTCAAGATAGGGAGATAGTAAAAACCCAAAAATACCAGATCATGGCACGAAGTATGTACAAGCATACAGATCAAGGGATCCTAGCTTGTTGTGTGGAAGAAGATGAGTACGCTAAGTTGTTGCAATTAGCACATGTAGGTCCATTAGAGCAACATTACTCAAGGCAACAAACCCTACAGACACTAAGGAGACTTGGAGTGCATTGGCCAACTATGGAAGCAGATGTCCATAAGTTGTGTAAGGAATGCCCAGTCTGTACTGTTAGACCACCTGTGGAGCACGCAACTTTGTACCAAGTGTCTCTAGTACCAGATTGGAGTGAATCACTAGTAGCTTTCCTGAGGACGAAAACATTCCCTCAAGACATGACTTTGGCTAGGAAGAGAAGTTTAGAACAAGAAGCCCTAGACTACTCACTCATTGGAGATAATCTATACAAGCGTGGCAAAGATGGTTACCTTAGACTATGTGTCCATGAGAGCGAATATCTTAAAATCTTGGAAACTGCTCATCAAGGTGTAGCAGGAGGACACTTTGGTCCAGATCGGGTGGTCAAGGCAATACTATTTGCAGGATTTTGGTGGCCAACCCTTCACATGGATGCACATACATATGTGAAGAGGTGCGACATTTGTCAGCGAACTCAGTATCCTATACGTAAAGATGAGATGCCATTGAAACCTATGATGGGTGGACGTGCATTCTCTAAGTGGGGAATAGACTTTGTGGGTCCTATTAACCCCGCAGCTAAGGGTTCACATGCTGAATACATTATTGTGGCCACGGATTATCTAACTAAGCGGGTAGAAGTGAAAGCTACCACGAAGAACGATGCTGAAACGACAGCTAAGTTCTTGTTTGAGAATGTGTTCACAAGATACGGTCTACCTATAGAGCTAGTTAGTGATAGAGGGACTCATTTTTTAAATGAAGTCATTGAAAATCTTCTTCAAGAGTTCTTGGTGATACATAAGAAGTCTGCCCCCTATCACCCACAGGCTAATGGCCATGCTCAAAGCATATTCTATGCAATGTACTCACAAAATTAGTGAATAATAAATGCTTTGATTGGGACAAACAACTACACCATGCTGTTTGGGCGTACCGAGTTGCCTATAAAACAGTGCTCCAAGCCACACCCTTTCAGATGGTATTTGGCCAAAATGCAGTGCTACCATTGGACTTCTTGATACCTACATTGAGAGTAGCACAGGAGCACGAGTGGACAGGCCATGAGCTCTCCTCTAGAATCTTCAATCTTGAACAATTAAGTGAAACACGAATGAGAGCTGCAACAGGAATTTATGCAGCCAAGAAGAGGCAAAAAGCATATTTCGATGCACATGTGAAGGATAAGGGCTTAAAAGCAGGAGACCTAGTTTTGGTCTACACTTCCAAGCAACATGCACAGAAACTAGAAAAGAGAGGTTATGGACCTATGATCATAAATAGGATCTCAACGAGTGGAGCAGTTCAACTAGCTACACTAGAAGGTGATGTCCTCCCTAGTCACATCAGTGGATGTAGAGTCAAATTATATCAAGAACCCCTCATAGAGGACATGTTAAATTGACTCAATATTGCAAAGAAATGTAAAGAAGAGGAAAAGCGAATTCGAGAAGAAGCACAGGCGGAAGCTTTAGAACGCATCCGAAGGATGAAGTTGAGAAGACAAGGTAGAGATCAGACTAGGACAGGTGACTATGCGGACCCAGGATATCATATGGCTATGTGTGAAGTCTCAAGTGTAAGTCCCCATAGAATAATTGATCGACGTCCTTTTGTAACCTTAGAAATAGGACAAGGGAAAAGTGCAAGGACTGTACGGGCCCTGATCGACTCAGGCGCAACCACTACTGTGGTTAAACTTTCTTACTGTCGAGAATTGAACTTAAATGTTAACCCTGTGGAAGCATATCTCATAGGGTTGGGAGGTGTGGAAACCCCTTGCATGGGCGAGGTGGAACTTCCCCTCTACATTCAAGATGCTTTACTAACAGTTAAAGTACTCGTGTGTCAAGACGAGGACCTCACTGAGCCTCTTGTCTTGGGTCAAGACTAGATCTATGATCATGTAGTCAATCTAAACCTAAGAAGTGGACTTCTTTAGGTCTGGGTAGATCGGAACCACATTACACTTGAGTTAGAAAATGAGGCACTCAAGGAACTAGGAAGGGCACAAATTCCTGGTCCTTCCAGGAGTACACATGAAGATGACCATGCTACTCTTGTCCAAAACTATGTGATGCAGATGGATGATTATCTCAACAAAGAAGCCAAGGATACGATGGAACTCCCTTCTTTTCTAAAGGCCATCGGGATGCAGCAACCAGAGGCAGATAAAATGCAGAAGAAGCATACTACCTATGCTCGAAGCCAAACGAAAACAACTGTGGAACTATGCTCGAAGCCAAACGAAAACAACCAGAGGCAGATAAAATGCAGAAGAAGCATACTACCTATGATCGAAGCCAAACGAAAACAACTATGTGATGCAGATGGATGATTATCTCAACAAAGAAGCCAAGGATACGATGGAACTCCCTTCTTTTCTAAAGGCCATCGGGATGCAGCAACCAGAGGCAGATAAAATGCAGAAGAAGCATACTACCTATGCTCGAAGCACAACTGTGGGTGCGGAAAGGTGAGCATCCTATTGCAGTCAAGCCACAACAACTGGCTCAACTTCCTATTAGTGATCAACGACACGACACTAATAAGAAGTCTTCCAATAATTCTTCTGTGAAAGTGAAGTCTATCTGGGTACCCAAGAAGTCGATGAAGGTTGACCCACAATCAAGACAAATTTGGGTGCGTAAGGCTTGCGTGCGGGCTCAAATAGCTACACAGAGACTACACACTGTACAACATGGTTCACTCACTCGAACAACTGACACCCACTCCTATTTGACACGCATGAACACATCTTCGCCCATAAGCAAGAGCAGAATCACTTGTAAATGGGTCCCTAAAAAGCCTCATTTCCAAGTAGACAAGCCCTCTAGAGTCTCCACAAAACCAAAAGCCATTCACTATGATTGGCAGCCCAAAGCTTGTAATAAACCCCCGACCCCCATTTGTAATATCATCTCCATCTACTAACCGCATCATTCTCACACTGCATCTTTTCACTTAGCTCATAGGACTACTTGTTCACTACCAACACACACAATCATTGAGCACTCACTGACATACTAACCCATCACTGACCTCATGTTAATGTTGTAACGGGGACAAAAATTGTTCTATCTTGTCCATTACAATGTTAACACATGCTTCTATATTCTTGTGTTGACCTAAGTACCAACTTAGGGACTTGCGGAGAAAGAGACTATACCTCAATCCCCTCTCAAGTGCATATACTGGGGATACACGCTTTTAATTATCAATCCAAAGAGTATACAAACCTAGCCGAGTGTATGAGGACATGCAATCATGTGATGATCAGTGCAAATGAACTACTCAAGAGTGTAAACAAGGCAAAGACTTATCCAAACAAGCTCCAACTGTTGGTCATGGCGTCACGATACTTGGTGCAGTAGCCGTCAGTATTTTGGACTTTTCTCCCAGCTCCAAGCTCCAAATATAGCGAATAGCATATGCGTTTTGAAGATCTCGAGAAGACCATCCAATGGCAGTGGTTTCACTCAATGCTGACGCTCCTACTTCAAGTTATGAGCAAAATACTGAGTCGTGGGAAATACTTTCCTACACTTCAGCACTTCCTACACTTCGCACACACCTTACCTACAGCAAATAAACACTTTCATGGATAGACAACACTCACAAGCACTCTTTCCAAGCAATACACATGCATACAAGCTCACAGAGAAGAAGATACAGAGTGAAGAAGACACAAATTCGAATTTCTGTGCTCTATTCTCACAATGGCAAAAAGTTCTTTACAAAAAGTCACCTTTGACTTATATACTAGTGCCCTAAAAATGGTCCTTTCACACAAGAGACCGGCACTTTATTCACTAAAAGACTATTTTCCTACTATTTTACATGGGTAAATCTCCAATCTTCTGTGGGGATGCATCTAGAGGACTCCTCTAGTGCATTTACAATGGAAAATATATTACAAGAATGATTATGATACAAAAACATGATGTCCAAATCGGAAAAATTTTGGGGCCCGTCCTTTTCTCTGCTTTGTGCTCTTTTTAGCTCTGCAACACTCTCCCCCTCTTCGTCTCTGTCGTCCCTTGACAGGCTTTAGCTTTTTGTCGGCTGATTGCTTCGTTTCTCCGCACGCTACCCTTGGTCGGTTTTGTCTGTAGTTAAACAGACATGCAGCTTTGATGGCCTATTCTTGATTTAAGCTCTACTACACTAGAGCCTGCTGCATTTGTCTTGCCTGTTTATTTGGGTTGCCACGCACGCCACCAGTGACTAGGAATGTGCTGTTCTTAGTCACCCTCTTAAACTTTTCAGCCTCTGCCCCTTTCTAACTTTTGGTCCTCTGATTTGTCTTGGTTGCACACATCTGACCCAGTTGTATTGCTTTGAGCCTGTTTGCTTTCTTCCACCGTGCAGGACCTGGATGTTTTGCATTGTTGCCTGATGCGTGCCCCTGCGAGGCTCTGTGCAGAGATATGTCTTCGGATATTTCTATTTAGTGAAGCTGCTTCTTTCGTTGCCTTCTTCTTTTCTTCTTTTTACTCGACTCTCCCTCAACACTGCCCCCCTCCTGGACTCTGTCGTCCCCGACAGGCTTTAATAAGCGACGGGCATATGTTTTATATACTCTTTGCTCTGTATCATTTAGTAGATTGGCTTCACGTATCATGAGTTGTTTCCATTGTTCTGCCTTCACACCGTCATTGGGTGGCTGTCTATGATCTGCGAAGAAGCTAAGCTCGTAAGCTACTAATCTGGCATTTAAATTTGACGACATCTTCAAAAAGATTTCGGAATCAATCTCAAAAAATCCGGTAAAGAAGGCTTCTTCAAAAGTTTGCATATATACACTTGGCAAGAACATCAATCTGGAATAATAAGCCATTATTGTTGGGCGGCTAGGCATAACTGATAGATAAAAAATGAGGATTTCTGTGCCTTGATTAATTCCGATGAAATTCAAAAAGGTGTAGGCCGCATGCTTGAAGACCTTGAGTACCGTAAGTATCATACTAAGTATCTTATTGGTCATTTTGACAGTTAAGTCAGGCACTGTCGTATAATTCTGCAGCCAAAATTCGATGGTTTTGACCATATAATCCTCCGTTGGCAAGTAATTATATGGTGGGCTTGGTAGTAGCGGATAATTCAGCCATTGATTATTTATTGCGCCATTTCTTTGCAAGTCCAAAAATTCTCGGGCATCCCTTCTTCGTGGTATAGGACAAAATGAAGGGTTTACCTGTAATGAATATGGTGCTGCTTGCCAATGTACCCATAGTGTGGGATGTTTCTCCAAAAACTTTCTTCTCCAGATTGGTTGTGCAGCTTCAAACTCTTCTTGGCTGTATGTGAATGTGTCTTGTTTGAAATTGAGCTGCTCATCTGGACTCTTCTTTGTAATCTTCTTTATATATCGTCTCGTTTTCTCTTTCAAGAGTCCGTATGGAATATTGAATGGCTGCATGATCTTGTCCAGGTCTTTACCTTTGATCTTGGCCTCTTTCATTACCTTAATGACTTCATTTTCAAAATTCTCCGTCAATCAGGACACCACTAGTGCCCGCTCCTTCTGACTTGTTTCTGTAGTGTATGGCATTAGATGATCATCATGTATATCCGCCATCTGCTCACGTATTGGAGAATTATAGATCGGGTGAGATAGAGGACTTACCTCTACCTCGTCAGTAGGATTTTCCTTATCTGGCACTACTGGTGTCCCGATCGGTTCTTTCTCTTTTATTTGAGTCTTTAATTGTGCTATGCATTCATCTTTATCTTTTACTTCTTGCATGGCTGCCCTGAGTGCTTCTTTTGCTGCAAGTAACTCATTTCCGATTTCATCCACATTATCCATGTTTTCACTGTAGCTTGTGGCCAGTTTTCCATGTGCTATATTTAACTGCTTTTTTAATTCATTGACCTCTTGACTGTACTTCTGCTCCGACTCTTCTCTTAGTGTGCGCTCTTTTCTTAGCAAATCTGCATATTGTGCTATCTGATCTCTTAATTCTTGTTCCTTCGTTTCTGAGGATTCCTGTTGCTCGATCGGTTGATCATATAATAATGACTTCATTAATTCCTTATTCTTGTTTCGTAACGTGTCATTCTCTTCCATGTATAATTTGAGCTGTGTCTCTAGCAGAGTACTTCTAGTTCTCATTCTTTCTTTGTCCGCCTCGCTTGCATCATATAATCTCTGTAAATTTGCGAGTTGTGCTTGGAGTTGGTGATGCTGAGTGATTAATGATTCGTATTGCGTTTTTGTTTCGAGCAACTCATTGCTTTTGATCGTGAGCGCCTTTTGTGCTTCGATGATCTGTGATGACAGTTGTTCGCTCATTATCTGGAATTGATGCTTCTCTCCGATTGCTCTATCATGGTCTGCATCTATGTCCATCATTTGCTGTTGTGTGTCCATGGCTGTTTGAATCATCTGCTTTACTACAGGCTTCAACTGAGTAACATCCATGTTTAGCCATGTTTTTGGAATACTCGGTTCCTCGCCGGTATTGACATCTTTGCCCTGTGCCACATGTAATGTAGTGTCATGGGGCTGCCTAATCTGAAGCTGGATCCTTGGCTCAGCCCCCATGTTTGCTTGATTTTCTTGAGGTGTATCATCTGGCACCTCGATCACAATCTGTTCTTGGTTTCGTAGCTCCTCCGTTTCCTTACTCACTAGAGTTTGTTCTTCCTCTTTAATAGGTTGTTTTACATGTGTAACACTGGTTGTATCTTCCTTGATGCTGATCTTTGTAGTGTCATTCAATTGAATGACATGCTCATGTTCCATAGATTCTTCTACTCTCTTTTCCGGTGTCACTCCCATTTGATTAATTTCATTCCCTTCTTCTTCTTGGGTTTCTGTTCTTATATCAGTATCTAGAGTGTCTTTTTCAGGACTAGATTCCGTGTTGGTACTAGAATCATCAATGCCCAGCTCTTTGTATCTTCCAGCTTGTTTTGGAGTCTTCTCTGTACTCTGTTGTAGTTTCTCTTGACTCGCCTGTCTATAATGATGACCTTGGACATTTAAGTTTACCTGCCCTTGCATGTACTGATGTGTCTCTTCGAGAGCAGTGGAAAGATCTCTCTTAGTAATAGGCATTTGAGCCGTCGTGATCTTCGGTAATACATGTGTTCTCTTTGATTGTGGTGTAGCTTGGGCTTCCTCCTCCCGTAGACGCTTTGTACCCCTCATAGGTTTGTGTGAGCTGGTTCCTGCTTCTTCAACCATAACAACTGCTTTCTTTTTCTTAGGGACCGTAGCGGATTTTGCGTATTTGGCTAGCCCTTCTAAGGTTGGCATCTCCCGTAAGCAATTTTTCATATCAAGGGCTTCATATATCAATAATGTTAATGCAGAACTGCCATTCAAAAACTTCTTCTGGCCCCATTTCTTCTGGGCTTCAAATAGTCTTTCTTGGACATACCCTGTCAGATTCACCTTGTTCCCAATTTGTCTCATGGCATGTGATAGTAGTTGTACTACAATCTTTTGTGGTGCCGTGTATCTGTGCATATTAGGGAAACAGAAATGCTGGTGCACAAGACGGACAGCGTCTTCGATGTCTATTCTGTTAATCTCCACGAAGGACCTCTTCTTAGGGTCATGACATTCCTCTTTGACACTAGTAATTCCTGCTTGATTCCATCCAAAAGCTTTATTGATCAACTCATGTGTGAATTGAATTGTCTTCCAAGTTCCGACTTTATCCAATACGCGTGCTTCCGGAACTGATATCTTTGTAGCTGCAGGCTGCATGGTGTTCATTACTTGTGTGCATCTCTGGAAATCAAGTAGATAAATTGGTATTCGAAGAAATGCATCTATCCCTACTTGTGTCCATACATCTTCGATATGAGGTAATCCCTGTATTATTGTTTTGAAGTCCTGTTACATGATTGAAAATAGTGATCCCTATCCATGATCTTGATAGTTGCCATGAAGATAAGTTCCGAGATTAGTTGGTCATCACGAAACCAATGGCCTCTTACTCTTGTTACTGATTCCAATGGAAGAAGCTGGACCTCTTCCTCTTGTGTGGCTTCGGAATTAGTAGATGCCATCTGCACTCAATATAGAGTATGAATTAGTTGCCATATATTATCAGAAATCCTCCTTTATTTGTTTGTCATAAGCTCGATATTGCTCCGAGTGAATGGTGTCGCCCCTTTCCCGTGTGTGTGAGAAAGGTAATACCTGGATTTTTCACATTTTTAGGTATTTTTATATTTTCATCTGAAAAGGAAAATAGAAAAGTTAGTTTATAGCCGAAGCGGTTATTATTTTTGGAGTAATTTTCTTAATGTATGTACAAGTGCTCTCCTATTTCCCAAGAGGAAAATGTGCTTGACTATCCTGAAATAGAAGAAAGAAGTGCCGAATGCTTGGCCTTGTAATGTGGCCCTATCATGCATACTTTGGGTCTCGAAGGCTCCATATGTGTGCAATTGGAAGTAGTTGGTTGATGCATGCCGTTTGTTTTGTCTTTCGGTATCCAAATCTGCTTCATTTTGCTGGGCCTTGTTGTATGTTGCCCAATTCCGATGAGTGTGGCTCTTTTCTTGTTGTATGTCTGCTCTATCTGATTTGTAAATCTCGGAATGGCTCAGGTTGCCATTACAGACTCCTTCTTTCTCCAGTAGCTCCTTTTTTGTGGCTGTTTTGCCTGTGGACCATATTGGTTCTTCTTGTACTGAGGATCATCATTTCGGCTTAGTTTCTTTGGAGCGCATGACTTAGGAATCCAGATTTGCAAACGATCCTGTTGAGTGGCTACTACTTTCTTTGGAATCCATATTGTAGCAGTTCGTCGATGACTTCGTTGTTCCGACTGAGTTGTTTTCTCATTTGATTGTTTGTTCTGATGTCGGTTGTGCTTCTGTCGTCAAAGATACTCCTTCACTTGATCTTTCTTTATCCACGCTTGGTTAGAGTATGGAATAGAGTATATTTTAATAGGTACAGATTTTGAATTACTCAGAGGACTAGTCTCTCTTAGGCATAGTGCTTTACTGAGGTCAGTTTCAGCTTGATTGACACTCTCATGACTTGCTAGACTAGAAGATGGTGTGCCAGTAGAACTCAATGTGTCAGCACATATAGTACTTGACGAAGAGGTTTCTATAGTGGTAGTGAACATACATTCATGACTTTGCTCGTTGGAATGAATTTCTTTTTCTTTGCTCCCAGATTTGATTGGTCGTTCGTCTAGCATACTGAATACTTCACGATGTCCTATCCTGGCTGAGATGTATCCTAAAGCCAATTGAATGGTCACCTCATATTCGTAAATCCAGTCTTGACCTAACACTACCTCTTCAAGTAAATCCTAATCATGACACACTAATAGCTTTTGTTCCATAGTGTTGTTGCCAAGATGCAGAGGTAAGGTGATCTCACCTATGCATTGAGTAATCGTTCCTCCTATTCCTATCAACTGTGCCATCGATGGGCGTACTTCCTCCTTGAGTTTTTGGGTCAAAGAAAGCTTGATACAGCTTACAGCAGCTCCTGTGTCAATGAGAGCATCCACCAAGTGGTACTCCGTTTTACCTGCTCCCAAATTTAAATATGGCTGCGTTCTCTGTGAACCTAGGTTTTGAGTGGCTCTAAAATTAGCCATTGGGATGAGTTCTTCTCCTAGTCGATATCTCTCATCTCGCTCTCTCATCCACTCTTCCCGTTTCTTTATTCTTTCCAGCGCTTCCTGTCTCGCTTCTTCTCGTATCCTTTCCTCTTCTATGCGTCTATTCCTGCCTTTGATTAATCGAGACATTGTTTCTTCGGTCAATGGTTCTAGATATTTTTTTACTCTACATCCACTGATGTAGTTTGGTAATACATCATCTAAGGTTGCTAAGCCGATGGCTCCACTTGTAGATATATGATTAATGATTAATGGACCATATCCTCTCTTCTACAACTTCTTAGCATGTTGTTTCAAGGTGTATACCAAAACTAAATCTCCTTCCTTCAAATTTTTGTCCTTAATGTGAGCATCAAAGTAGGCTTTCTGTCGTCGTTTAGCAGCATAAATGCCTGCTACCGCTTGTAACCTAGTTTCGTGAAGCTTTTCTATTTGATCCAATTGAGCTGATAGTTCATGTCCTGTCCCCTCGTAAGTAGTTGCTACTCTGAGAGTGGGAATTAAGAAATCAATTGGCAAAATAGCATTTTGTCCATATACTAGGTTAAAAGGAGTAGTGCCTATGGCGGTTTTATAGGCTACTCGAAATGCCCATAAAGCATGATGTAATTGCTTATCCCAATCTGATCTACCATCGTTAACAATTTTGGTGAGAACTGTACACAAGATTTTATTCGAACTTTCGGCTTGTCCATTGGCTTGTGGGTGATAAGGAGCTGATTTCTTATGAATTACCAAGAATTCATTCAATAAAGCTTCTATAACTTCATTCACAAAGTGCGTACCTCTATCACTCACAATTTCTATTGGTAGTCCAAATCTAGTGAAAATGTTCTCAAAGAGAAACTTGGCCGTGGTTCTTGCGTCATTTTTCTTGGTTGCTTTGGCTTCAACCCATTTGGTCAGGTAGTCTGTGGCTACAATTATATATTCGGCATGGGATCCTTTCGTGGTGGGCTAATAGGTCCTATGAAGTCTATTCCCCATTTCGTGAAAGCTCTGGCACTCATCATGGGTCTAAGTGGCATTTCATCTCTCCTAATTGGATATTTGGTCCGTTGGCAAGTATCACACCGTTGCACATATGTCATGGCATCTTGGTGTAGAGTTGGCCACCACATTCCAGCAAAGAGGATCATTTTTGCTGTTTTATATGCAGAGAAGTGCCCTCCTGCAGCTCCTGTATGAGCCATCTCTAGAACAGAAAGATATTCGTCTTCGTGAATGCACACTCTTAATTGGTTATCTCTCCCTCGTTTAAAAAGTTGTTTTCCTATAATGGCATAATCCTTACTTTGTTCTACAAGTGCACGTTTCCTTGCTGAAGTAGCTCTTTCTGGGTATTCTTGAGTTTTCAAGAACTTTACCAGAGGCATGCTCCATCTTGGTGCTATTGTAGAATAGCATAAAGTAGAGTTCTCATCTGGATTTTGTTCCTGATAAATTTGGCACGTTGATACATAGTTATGTGCATCTCTTTGCATGGTTGGCCAATATATGCCAAATCTCTTGAGTGTTTGCCATGTTCCATTTGCATTCAAATGAGTTTTCCATTGGTTTACATGTGCTTTCTGAAGCCACATTTCCTGTTCCTCTTCTTCTACGCATCTCATTAATAATCCACTTGAATCCTGGTGATACAAACTTCCCGCAATGATATGAAGGTTTTTAGTCTTCCAGAGGTCTTGGGTTTGGTTTGGTGTGATCCCATCTTTCGGTCCATGTGTAAGTATAGGGATCAGCTTTTCTGCCCATTGGGGACATACTTCCAGGTTAAATAGGTATGTATCTGGCAGGTCATCAGGTACTCCTAAGGGTGGTTCTCCATGAGTCATTCTTGATAAGTGATCTGCTCTTATGTGAGTATTTCCTTTCTTGACTACTACCTCAAAATCAAACTCCATTAGCAATAAAAACCATCGTACTAGTCGTCCTGTATTACAAGGCTTGTTGACTAGGTACAGTAGGGCTTGATGATCAATGAAGAATTTGAATTTGTTTGCCAACAGGTAATGTCTGAACTTTTTGACTGCGTACACCATCCCTAGGCCTTCTCTCTCCGTGGTGGTATAATTGCATTCTGCTTGATTTATTTGTCTACTAGCATAGGCTGTAGGGTGGTCTAGTTTTCCTGTATCGGCAGGTTGAGCTAAGATGCAACCAATGGCAAACTTGGAAGCATCCACATGAATATGAAATGGCTTATTCCAGTTAGGTACTCGAAGGATTGGTGCTGAACTCAATCGATTCTTTAACTCATTGAAGGCTCTCTCGCATTCCTTGGTCCAATTAAATAGAGTCAATAATGCATAGAGAGGTCTAGCAATTATGGCGTACATATGTATAAATCTTCGATAGTATCCACAATGTCCCATAAATGCTTGAACTTCCTTAGCCGTCTTTGGTCTTGGTAAATCCAGAATTACTTTAATTTTGTCTTCATCAGTTGAGATTCCATTTTTGGAGACAATATGTCCTAATATTTTCCCTTGTATAACCATGAAGACACATTTTTCTGGGTTAAGGCATACTCGATATTGTTGACATTTGGCAAAGATCTTTTCTAGCTCGGGGATATGTTCTGATCGTATAGCTCAATAAGTACAAAGATCATCCACGTAGACCTCCATACTTTTTCTTAGGAATTCTTTGAATACATGGCACATCAATCTTTGGAAGGTGGCTGGGGCATTAGTTAGACCAAAAGGCATGACTCTAAAGGCGTATACTCCCCATTCAGTTGCGAACGCTGTTTTATGTTGGTCCTCAGGAGCAATAGCTACCTGATTATACCCTGAAAAGCCATCCAGAAAGCTATAGACTTCCTTTCCTGCCACTCTTTCCAAGAGATGATCTGTAATTGGTAATGGATAACTATCCCTTATGGTCGCGGCATTTACTTTCTTCAAATTGATGCACACTCTTAACTTTCCATTCTTTTTCGGTACAACCACCAAAGGTGACACCCATTCCGTGTGCTCAATTTCGTATATGAATCCAGCATCTAACAATTTGTCTATCTCTTCCTTTATCTTTGCTGAATACACATCATTGTATGTATATGGTCTTTGTTTAGAAGGTTTGGCTTCGGATGTCATGGGAATTCTATGGGCACAAATAGATGGATCTACTCCCTTCAAGTCCATATAGGTCCAGGCAAAAACATCCCGATATTCTCGTATGAGGCGTATTAACTCTTGTTCTTCCTCTATGGAGACATCTTGTCCTATGAAAGTACATCGTTCTTCTCCTTCTTCTAACGTTACTACTATCTTCTTGGTTTTTTCTTTATTGTCATATGCTATTCCCGGCTGTGCCTCTCTTTTAGGCATTTGAATAGCAATTTTTCTCTCTTCTACTTCATATTTCTTGAAGTGAGCGGGCACTTCAAACTGATCTTGTGGCTTGTTTTCTTCACCTTCTGGCTCTTTATCTACCTCCAGGTCTTCTTTCTGTGTAGGCTCTGGGTTGTTTTCAATAGCTGTGATGTTTATTTTTTGATCTTCATCCTCAGGTTCCATTGGTTCTGGCTCCATTTCAATGCTCTCATAATCCTCCTTCCATTCTTTCTCTATCACTTCTCCTTCTTCAGCCTCCCGAAGAACTACTACATAGAGACTAACATCATATCCTTCCTCATCAATACATTCATTCATGGTTATCACTTCTTCATTCATGCATACATCAAGGGTCTCTAAAATCTCCATCCAACCATGAGGTTCGAATTCTTCATCTAAAAAGACTTGAGGCATGTATGCTGGATCTTGTACAGACCTAGCTACTCCTTGCCTTTGCTGCCATCCTTTCCTCCTATCCTCTTCTTTTTTGGCAGTTTGGCATATCCATAGATGAGTGTCCTCGTTCATCCAAGATTGGTCACTAAAACTTATGCTGTGAATTGAATGATCATCTTCCTCCTTGTGAATTTGATTCCATTGTAAGGGAGGAACATCTTGATATGTATAAGTATGGAGATTTATTCTCGTGGTTGTTCCTTCATGTTGTAGGTATACAGCATCTTTTCCCCAATCTTGCACAACCTTTAATTGTCTCATGAAAGGTCTCCCCAATATCATTTCATAATTGCTTGGCCTTTCAAATTGGCAAATTGCTAAGGTGTGTTCAAATTCGACTCCGCATGTGGTGAACACTACACGTTCCAATAATCCCAAGGGTCTTTCTGTGTGTCCGTCAGCCATTTGTATTTTCATACGCGTTGGTCTTAAAGCTGGTTTTCCCCATTTCTCCCAGATTTCTCTAGTAGCAATGCCTACACCAGCTCCTGAATCTAAGATGGCTTTGGTCGTATAACCACTAAAGGTAATTGGAAGGCAAGTGTTTCCTTCATCTCCCTCACTAAAGTCTCCTACCTTATCCACTGGGATCTTTATAGTATTTATTTCATCAGATATCTCTTTTTCTTTCGTTTTGACCTCCAATTGACTGGTCAATTTCTCCTTCAAATGTGGTTTAACCTTCAACAATTCCTCTAATGTTAGTGTACAAGGGATTTTTACTTTTTTAAGATGTTGTATGATGTCCGATGTTTGGACTGATGGGTTTGGTTCTTTTTTCCTTATTGAGGGGATGCAATACAATTCAGAATTATGTTCGTACTCCCCTGTGTAATTGGGCAATTCCTTGATTCCATCATCTCCTTCGTCACTAGGATCCATTGGTAAAATTTCTTCTGAATTCAATTCAGGTATTGAACCCCCAATTTCATTTTCTGCTTCTAATTCTTCAAAGGGTGGTTCAATCCCTTCCACTCTCCTCCATCTGTCCTCTTGGACTCTAGCCCATAAATCTTTAGGCCATTCTCCTTCTACTTCGGGAACAACGGATCCTTCCCTTTTTTCCTCACAATAATTGCCATTAAGTGTCTTTCTTACTTCAGGTTTTTCATGGTCATTGGTGTTGATGCACACTTGGAATTCTCTTTTCAGGAATTCGGGTCTTGGGCAATGGCAATACAGGTTTTTCTAAAGTCTGTTGAGCAACTTCTATCAATTTTTTGCAGATTTCCAACCTCTCTTTCTCTAGGTCACCTCTAGGGTATTCTCTTTCATGTTGTTCGATGGTCGGTCCGGCTCTTATTCGTGCCTTGTATGCCTGAATCCACATAGCTAATTCTTCAGGCATGGGATCTGCTAAGACTGATCCAACCTCTTCTTTCTTATACTTTTCACTTTTAATTTCTTCTTCCTTTTTCTGTTCCTCTTTTGGATTCTGTTCGTTCTTCTCATTTTCCTTTTTCTGCAGTAATTTCTTTTCTTTTATCCTATCTCTACGGTTCTTCCATCGTTGGGTTCTTTTACTTACCACACTTTTCTCAGGCTCTTCCGAGTCTTCAACTCTCTGTGGTGTGGGTTTATTCGTTGCTATGTCACTCTGATTGTGTTTTTCAGCTTTTTCTGGGATCTCTCTAGCTTTAGCTCTCGTTATCGCTTTCAATGGTACAGTGTATTCCTTATCGCTCCCTGATGACTCGATTACTTCTATCACATTGATTTGCACGTTAGATGTAACCTTGTTGGGATTCTTGGGGCAGTCTCTGAAAAGGTGTTCCTTACCACAATCACTACAGTAGCCTTCCCAGACTCTTTGTGGTGGTGGTGGGTATGGCAATGTGCATTCTCTGATGTAGTGATCACCTCCACATCTGTAACATGGTCCTCTGGGTACAGGCGGTCTGTTTATGGGTCGGGGTGGTATGGTTGCTCTAGGAGCTGTGTACATTAATGACACATAGTCCTGCTCATAACCATACGAGCTATCTTGTGTTTCTATGTCATAAGCATATGGGTCATATGCTTGTCCATATTCTATCAGTGAGCTCTCATAAGAGGGATATGCTCCTTGACTATGGTCATATGATGAGTCATATGATTCATTATTAACCAAAGGTGTGGCTGGGACTATTGCTCTCTCTAGATTTTCTTCAGGTTGAGCTCTCTTGACTGGGACAATGTTCTGAGGATGGGGCGGTTGTTGTCCTAGTACAGGTTGTGGTTGGGTGTATCCTTGATACGCATATGGTCGCGACATTTGTGCCTGTTGCTGATAAGTGGGATATCTAAAGGCTTCACCTCCTTGATCTCTCTGAGGGTATCCATAAGGTCTCATGTATGGCTGTGCTGGTCTCGCCTGCCTATTGTAAGGGCAATTTTCTGTACTGTGATTTGTATATTTTTGTTCTATACTACAATATTGTAGAGATCCTGGGACAGTGGGTCTATTATAAGCATAAACAGGTGGTGGGACTACTCCCCTAGTACACAAGTGAGAAGGATGATCACCTCCGCACTGCATACATCTTCTGAGCATGGGTACTCTCATAGGGTTATTGGGGTAGTTCCTTTGTCCTTGAATGTTCAACTTCTTTGCTACCAAATCGGCTATTTCCTCTACATTGTTTTTAGGGATTGATGTGCTACTGGCCGAATCTTCACTTTTCAAGCTACCTTGAGGTATTTTCAGGTCCTCTGCTAGGTTGTCTTCTAGATCTATACATTCCTTCATGCATTCTTGCAAAGTCTGAACTCTCTTTACATATACCAATGATCTCAAAGATCCGTTCAACAATCCTTCCAAAAATAATGATACCATTTTATTTTGGGTAGGTCTCTCTTCTACTGGGCATCTGTCTACATACTGCTTGAATCTTCTTGCAGCCAATCTCACTGATTCGGTAGGGACTTGCTTGAAGCTATGGATCAATGATGAAGAATTGTTTTTAATTCCTGACTTAGTGAATTCCTCAATCATTTCTTGGTATACTTGCTCCATGTTTTGAAAAGTATTAGGGTCCAATGGTTGAAACCATGCTAACGCAGTGTCTGACAAAGTAAGACCAAAGGACTCATATTGAATCAAAAAGTCTTCTACCTGTTCGGCTCTGATTACTTGTTTAAATTCAGCTATATGATTGTAAGGTTCACTAGAGCCATCATAGTGGTTTCTCATGCATTTGGCAACTTGAATTGGCCTTAATCTTCTTCCTGCTTCGGGTGGTCTAGGCATTGCTGGGAAAATTGGTCTTCCTATTGGTATGCCTGGTCCTCTTACTACCGGCGGTCTGACTGGAGCATGAATTCCCTGTCTTGGGTCAATGGTTGGTTGGGGTTGGTAATTAGGGTTATTTGCAGGCATTGTGAACTGCACAGGTGGTCTGACTGGGATTTGAGTTTGCTGTGTTTGCCCTGACTGTTGATATGAATCATTCTGTGATGTTCCAAGTGGATTTCTTGAAGTAGTGGCTTGGTCCCTAGGGGGAAACACTGGGATATTCTGATATTTCAACTTAGCTCTTTCCGCTTCTGTTAGGGGCCAATATCTTCTCTGATTCTTATCTAGATATGTGATGATGGTGGAGAAATCAGGATATTATAACTCATAGATGGTGACTGGATTAGGGGCAGCTTCCCATATTGAAGAATGTGCTCTAAGAAGATGCTCTATCCCATTGATCAAATACACATCCATTAGGGAGTCATCTTGGGGAATCAGGTCTCCTCTCCATATCCTAGCAACCGTAGATCTCCCTCTAGGTGTAGTTACTTGCTCTTCATTCCCTCCTCCATTTAAGTTTGAAGCATTATTTTCTTCACCAATTTCATTAATGTTTTCTGGGTATTCTGTGACAACATATTGGATATCTCTTTTGTCCATGTAAAATCCTCCTACGTACTTGACTGCTGGTCTAGGCACTATGTAAGCCTCTGACGCTTTCTTTAACCTGGCCACTGATCTGTTTAGACCATCCAAATAAATAGGGATCTCATTTTGGTTGGTGTTCACATACTCCAAGGAGGTCCTGTACTCTCCCTCAATGATCGACATCATGCCAATCATGGGTACTATGTTCTGCATATCCTCTGAAGCCATGGGAATTTCTTGCTCTGACTCACTAGAGGTCTCTGAATAATGTGAACAGTTACTTTGCTCTGCTACACTACCTACAGAAGAGATTACACTTCTTCGGCTTCCTAGGGTTCTTCCGGATCTCAGGTTCATCCACCTACCAACTCTGATCAGTCCTTGCAATCCTCTAGCCTCTGGGATTCTTCACTAAAGGTCAGAATTTCTAGAAGACTTTGGCTAGGAAATGACTGAAAAAGAATTTTTTTCCAGATCACGATACTTGGCTCCAAATTCCACGATACACGACCTCTAGACTCAAACGATACTCGATATTCGATCCCAAACGATACTCGATATTCGATCCCAAACGATACTCGATTTCTGTCTACAAACGATACCCGATACTTTGACACAGGCGATACACGATCTCTGATAAATATCGCGATCTCTGATAAACGATACCGATCTTTGACCGAAACGATACCGATCTCTCGTGCAAACGATACACGACTTATGAACCAAACGATACACGATCTTTGGCACAAACGATACTTGATACTTGGCTCAAAACGATACACGATACCTGATGGAAACGATACTTGATACTTGGGAGAAAACGATACACGATCTTTGAAGTGGAAACGATCGACGATACCTGAACAAAACAATACGCGATCTTTGGTAAGTATCGCGATCTCTGAGAAGCGAGACACGATACTTAAGCCAAACGATACACGATCTTTGACCCAGACGATACACGATCGCTGGTGAATATCGCGATCTTTGATCAAAACGATCTCTGGCACAAACGATACCGATCTCTGACCCAAACGATACACGATCTTTCAAGCTGAAACAATACGCGATCTTTGAGTCTGAAACGATACACGATTTAGGATCTTTGGCTGAGACGATCTCTGGCCAAATATCGCGATCGCTACGAAACGATACACGATCGGAGGGAAATATCGCGATACTCGACCACAGGAGTAAAACGATACTTGCTAAGTATCGCGATACTCGACCGCGGGAGCAAAACAATACTTGACCCTTTTTCAAAGTTTTTGCTAAGGTTTTTCAAGTCTTGATTACACACAGATGTTTCACACAGTCTTCTACCTGTTCCTCACTCCCTGTATCAATCAAAACACACCTTTTTTACCCTGTTGGTCCTAAACGATACCTGACGCAGATCGTTTCATACTGAAATTGATTTTTGAGTGATGAAAAAGAACTAGCAATAGAAGGGCTCACCTCTGATGTTCTTTCCCACTCTTCTAGCACCCTCTTTTGCTCTGCCTAGCTCTCTATAGCTCTGAAACGATACTCGACTATCTCTGCCCACGATACTTGTTCAAAAACACAAGTGATTTGCAAATGACTCTTTTTGGCTTTTATACTTGGGATTTTCTTGCTTTCAAAAAGAAAACTCTACTCTAGTGGCTTGGTCTACTCTCTAACTACTCCTACTCCACTCCTTCTACACACTTCCCTAAACTAACAACTCACTACACACACTCCAAGAATGAGAAGTAGCAAGTGCGGTTGAAAATGACTTACCAAAGAAGAAAAAATCACCACTCCTCCTCTTACTTCAATGCAAAAAAGCTACTTACCATCACACGAATGCCTCAGTTTGATTCGTCACTCCCCGACAACGGCGCCAAAAAGTGTGTTGACCTAAGTACCAACTTAGGGACTTGCGGAGAAAGAGACTATACCTCAATCCCCTCTCAAGTGCATATAGTGGGGATACACACTTTTAATTATCAATCCAAAGAGTATACAAACCTAGCCGAGTGTATGAGGACATGCAATCATGTGATGATCAATGCAAATGAACTACTCAAGAGTGTAAACAAGGCAAAGACTTATCCAAACTAGCTCCAACTGTTGGTCATGGCGTCACGATACTTGGTGCAGCAGCCGTCAGTATTTTGGACTTTTCTCCCAGCTCCGAGCTCCAAATATAGCAAATAGCATATGCGTTTCGAAGCTCTCGAGAAGACGCATCCAATGGCAGTGGTTTCACTCAATTTTGACGCTCCTACTTCAAGTTATGAGCAAAATACTGAGTCGTGGGAAATACTTCCCTACACTTCAGCACTTCCTACACTTCGCACACACCTTACCTACAGCAAATAAACACTTTCATGGATAGACAACACTCACAAGCACTCTTTCCAAGCAATACACATGCATACAAGCTCACAGAGAAGAAGATACAGAGTGAAGAAGACACAAATTCGAATTTCTGTGCTCTCTATTCTCACAATGGCAAAAAGTTCTTTACAAAAAGTCACCTTTGACTTATATACTAGTGCCCTAAAAATGGTCCTTTCACACAAGAGACCGGCACTTTATTCACTAAAAGACTAATTTCCTACTATTTTACATGGGTAAATCTCCAATCTTCTATGGGGATGCATCTAGAGGACTCCTCTAGTGCATTTACAACGGAAAATATATTACAAGAATGATTATGATACAAAAATATGATGTCCAAATCGGAAAAATTTTGGGGCCCGTCCTTTTCTCTGCTTTGTGCTCTTTTTAGCTCTGCAACAATTCTCATAGAACCAACAAACAAGAAGTAACATGGCAAAAGCAGGAGGTACCAATTCTCAGGCCGGGTCTAGCACCTAGATTGTGGACATTGAAACCCTCCTCCTCGAACCACAACTCATCGAGAGGCCTCAAGAACCTAGAGCTGTGCATGTACTTCCCATTCAAGACCCTCCACAGGGACACACTTCTCAAGTGGGGAAACACGCAGATTGGTTCAGTGATGTCGCAGGACCATTGGGAGAAGGCACCTACTTTTGGGAGGCAGAAATTGAGTTTAATGGCAAATGGGGAAGATACCATTTCTTCATTTGTGAATTCAAGAAGTACCAGAATGTAGAAGTCATGCAATCTGTATGGATAAAAGTAGGATTGGATAGCTATTTCTGGGCACATCTACCTAAGCCAGATTTCCTGCGTTGCTCCTACCTTATCAGTACCATCACCCCTAGCAGAGCTAAGGGAGGTGATAGTACCTTTGTGCTACCCTCACTAATGCTAGGCCACGAGCTAGAAAGATTCAAACTAACCCTTAACCTAGTAAGGGAAGCATTGAACATGCAAGGGATGCATATTCCCACGGAGAAAGAAACAATGATTCCTGGCAGGATGAAGCATAAGGATCTCAACAAATTGAAGGACATGGTAGCAATGACACCAACCATCGCCCTCCACCTATGAATGATCATGCAACACTTCGCCTTCCCCGCCCAAGAACACTTCACTATGCCACCAAAAAGAATCTAGTTCAGCTTGTACTTGGCAGAGACAGAGGATCTCACAATTAATTTACCACACTAGATCATAGATCAAATCCACATAGCACATGAACGATGGAATAAGAAATAGAAGAACGTGCTTCATGGGTGTTGTGCGCTGATAAAAATAATTTACAAGTGTTTAGCTTATGAAGTGCCTATTCAAAGAGCACTAGTGTGGTCCAGAGCTTAGGAATTTCAGAGATGGCTATCAACAGCAGGCCCTCCATCTAAGAAAATGAGAGGTATAGTCCAACTACCGTGTGCCCAAGCAAGGGAAGCCACCACCACACTAGAGGTGACCCCTCCACAAACGCGACGTGTCCGTCCGTTTACGATTCGCTTACCTAGACAGAGTGCAAAAGGACATAATCTAGTTTTCCCTCCGATCCCCTCTGATTTGGAGTTTCCACAAGGCTACACCCTAGCCTATTTGACAGATGAAGAAATCGCCCGCATGATTAATGAGACCAATCTTGAGACAGAAGCAAAGCAGACCCAAGAACCACAACCTACTACCACTTCAGCCCCGACCCAACCAGAAGTAGTAGAAGTAGAGGAAGATGAAGAAGAGACTGAAGAAGAAGCAGATGAGGAACATGATGAAGAATACGAAGAAATTACAGAACTAGCGAGTGCCCCAGCCTATTCGGCACAAATAAAATGATTGTATGAAACCATGAAGCGAGTCCAAGAACATCACAAACTGTCGCTCGAAATAGGAAAGGTGCTAATGAGCCAAATGTTAGGAGAGGAAGGCGTGGATGAAATGTTTATTGAATCCATGAACCTGCACACGGACGTGGTGGGCTTGGATGAAGTCATTCATTCAGCTATGGCTTATATTCATTGCTTTGAGAAATGGGTGCCTACCCGTCCCATGCGCTCTGGCAAGCAGGTTCACATGGATGTATCGACACCAGGAGACACTACACAGACAGAGGAACACCACGAGGCACCACCATCACCACCCTCACCACATCTCACTACACACTTCACTTCACCACACGACACTACCACCCCAACTTCAACACTCACTACATATGTTATGGGGATTCCTATCTCACCAGGCCCCCAATTTGGAGGGATCACAATGCCCACATTTACAACAATATTCACGAACATCACATCCACCCCACCCACGGTCCCCATCTACACATTCACACACACATTTGACACCATGGAAACATCACTAGCCACAGCACCACTCCCTCCTCCCTCTCTACCACCATCTCCCATACCCCCTCCACCCACATCACCTCTCGTGTCCACCTCATTCACTATCCCATTCCCCCTCCCCATTCCCCCTGCATCCTCCACCATCCCTGCATTCATAAATGTAAATAACATGTTTTATACATTACATCAGTGTGTACATGAGTTGTAGACAGAATACCAAACCTTGGAAGATCGACATCGCCAAATAACGACGGATCATCAGCAACTACAGAAGAGGCTTGCAGCTTTGGAAGCAGAAAATACTGACATAAATCAATGCTACACTATGTTCGAGCTCACGAGACCCTGTTGGAAGCTCCCCAGTCATCCGAATCCGGTGAAGTTAAAAAACTAACAACTCGACTGGAACTTTATCAGTCAGAACATGTTAAAAGTCATCGCAATCTGTGTTGCAATCAATATCCTCTTGCTCCATTTTACTCAAGTTGTTCTTGAGGAATCGACGGGCGGACAGACCATGTCTATACATGCTTATTAATTCCTATACACAACAGCGTGGGCGGTTACAGCAGCAATCAAGGCATGTATAGCCTTCATTTTTCCTTTATGTACAAGCAAAGGCACCAGCCATCGTGGATAAGCAAACGTCCTCCCATGTAACCCACCAGGGTTCGAGTCTCGTCGCAGGCAACACGAAAACGTGAAAGAGTTTTATGCTTTTGCTTTAATTAAACTCAATAGCGGACGATTTTTTTTTGCGGATGTTTTCCGGATTACGATTACGAAGATGACGAAGATAGATCGCATGAGTTATGCTTTATTATATGCTTTTCATGGGACAATAAACTACTATATAAGAAGTGCTTTGGATCACTTCAAGGCATCCTTCACCTAGTATTCAACACAAGCTTGGAGCTTGGACCTCAATAGAGGTGGTGTTTCTTCTAGCACATGGGGCAACCATGATGCTAACTTGAAGCATGTTGAGGAGCAGCTATGGAGTTCTTCTTAATGATTCTTCTTGGAGAAGATGAAGGGTGTGCTCACACTCTAGCTCATGGAGAGGATGTTAACTCTTGTTCATGGCAAGAAGACTTGGTCATTAGCAGCTTGATGGTGAGGATCGGCCATCTACATGATGTATTTGAAGATTGTCTTCTACAGGAAGATATTAGGTTGAAGATTGTCTTCTACAAGAAGATGTTGGGCTACTTCAAAGACATTGGATGGGGCCATCTAAATGGTGTATTTGAAGATTATCTTCTACAAGAAGATATCAAGTTGAAGATTGTCTTCTACAAGAAGATGTCGGGCTACTTCAAAGACATTGGATGGTGGTTAACATAAGATTCACATCTTATGTTAAGTATTTAGGTACATATTCTCTTTATGCACACAGGTACTACTTGAAGTTTATGGAGGCAGTAGTGTTCATATCAAGAGGAGTCCTATTCAGCATATGTACAAGAGAAACAGTACATATATGCTTTATGCATATTTTGATGAGGTGTTTAAGAAGGTGTGTTCACATGAGTTTGAGGATTTCTAGCAGCAAACTTGTTAGCATTCCATGCTACTTTATAAGTATGTGATCTTTTCACACACGTATCTAACTTAGGGTTTTCCATAGCCTAAGTTCAGATGAGGGTTTGTTGACTATCAGTTTCACACTGATCCTTCCTCTTTCAATCACTCATATTCACTCTTCTATAACCTATAAGGTCACACATCTCATATATATTCACATTACTGCCCATACATCTGAATATGTTTGTTACATTGTACATTCACTCATTCATCTATTTCTCATCACATAGAGTGGTTGAGAGTTTTGCTCCCACATTGTACATTGAACATTGGTATATATGATACTATGAGTAAGCGATGGCTTACGTAACACCTTACACATGTCGTCTATTCTTTCTCTATCTTTATCTCATCATTAAGTTGTGATATGTTCATGTTTTGTCAATATGGAAGATTGCTTGAATTAATGTTGTACATGACTGGAACTATGGAACCATGGACCTGTGACATGAGCCTAAGGGGCTACCTCACTTCCAACAACCTGACCTTACTCAGAAAGCACATGGCCACTGCCCTCGAAGAGAACAAGCGCTTGCAAAGGCAGAATGAAGAAAATTTAGAGGCAACCATGGAGGGTTTCCCCCAGGAGATTGACCCCGAAAGATTCAAAGCGGTTCTATCCGACACTATGAAGACAATTCTAGAAAGTTATGCAGATCTACTGGAAGCGCATAATGAGTTGGGCAAAGAATGAGATACTCTCCGTCAACAACTAACGATGCAGGAAGTCCAACCCAAGATCACTGATTCTACCACCACTGCAGGAGCAGTAAGTGCACTGAGAGAATAGGTCGCGGAATCGCAAAGTAAGTTACTCCAATATGAAAGACAACCCTCCCCAGTCATCGAGCCAGAACCAGAAGAATTGGTACCCATTGAAGTGGATGAGTCCTATGAAAAGCCATATGTTCCTATGCCAATGCTGGGTGGTCAACAAACCGCTGAGGGATTGGACACACTAGAGGTAGAAGCCCGAAAATGGATGCAGAAACTCGAAAAAACAGCCAATACACATGATGATCGAGTAGCGGTCCAGATTGAGTCCCTGAGTGAGATTCAGTCCCTGAGTAGCGGTCCAGAATATTTCCAAAGTATGTCTCATCACAGATGGATAGGCACCAATGATGATCAGTATGTGTCGTATTGTGTACTCTTGGCAGATTACAACGCAGAGATTCAACGACGATGTGGCAAGGCACCAACCTTTGCCACACAATTCGGCCCTGACGATATCCTTGAGAGTGCTAAAAAAGGATCCATTCATCAACCTACCTGGTGGCTACGACTCTTAGAAACTTACCCTGAGATGGTTCGAACTTGGAATAACATGTCACTATTCATTAAGTATAATCCCTGTTATGCTCCCATACTCAAAAGACGCACATGGCCTGAGTTTGCCATCGCTGTGAAGGAGGTCAAAGGCTGTGCAAAGTGGCTCAATTACGTAGACATGGCACCGCCACGGGGACAAGCTACGGTGGGCTACATGCTCTCTACCATCCACCACTAGGGAGTCAGAATGCGAAACATCCCAGATGTAATGGCTCAGATGTGCATGTCAGAACCTTCAAAAATATTAACAATCCACATTTCTCAGGAGTTGGATTCACAGCAGGTAACCTTGACTTGGTCTATGATATGAGTACAACCCCCTCCATCCAGGTGATCTATGCATGGCACACACGAATCAAATACCTCCCCGCTTGCTACAAGAAAACATTTGAAGAGATGTTCATCACAGGATTCTAGGAATACCACTCCGAAGTTTTTGTTCCCAGACCCTCCCATCTACTCCACCTCTTTGCAATGGAGTGAACATTACATTCAGAACAACTGCGTGTGCCACATCCGGATGTTCCAGGTTGAGTGGATTGGGATGCCCTCCTTACTAATTTAGCACAAGGGTTGTGGCTAGAAGAACACCACCTAGCTTCAGATGTGGTTGAATTCTATGTCAAACGCTCAGCCAAACAAGGGTCTGTCAGAGATGAGAGACGCGAGAGAGGGGGGGATGTTGGCAGCAGTCAAAGCAACCAAGGACTCACAAGACAAGGAAGCCAAAGAAGGGAGCCAGAGCGGAGAGAAGGCACAAGCAGACAAAGTAGTCAATGAAGATCTGGCAAGTAGGCCATTCAATTTTTTCCAAATCAACACCCTCATAACAGTGATTATCATCAATACAAATCATTGTAAATACCATTTAACCTTTTTGTAACTCCATTTTGTGCAAGCCAAGGAGTGCTCGAGCTTGAGGAGTATTAGAAGTATCATCGTACCAATTTTCATAATTTTTAGACTTCGTTTGAGCCCTCAAATAGGCCCTAGAACCTAATTTTTAACTAGGCCGGACACTAGGTCTGGACAGGGCCAAAGCTAGTAAAAAACTATAAAAAGAGCTAGAGAGCTCATTTTTGAGGTTAGCTTGTTGTAGAATTGAACTTGTAAGAGCACTTTTGTATATAGGGCCACATTACACGGCCGTGCATAGACACCATTGAGAGATTCTATGCACATGAGACACACTTGCCATATGTAAAATATTTTATTGATACTAACCTCTTTCTTCTTGTTTTATGCCATCACGAGGGGGAAAAAAAGGGAGAAAGAAAAAAAGAGAGAGACAAGAAAGTGAACCATCATAAAGGACATCCATCGACAAGAAAGACAAGCTAATGGTCAATCACCATGATGGAAGTACAATAGGAAGAGTTGAAGTTCGACGGACCTTTCACCATGGTAAGATTTGTATGCTTCAACAACACTATAACAATGATAGATTAGGAAAGCTCTTCGTCAGCATACCCTTGAGCACTCTGCTCAAGACCCCATTTTGGCACCATACGATTTACAATGCATTCCCCAAAATGCATACATAGGGCCACATTACAAGGCCATGCACAAGGCACATATTTTCTTCAACCCATGCACTAACACACTTACCCATCCTTCATTATGGGTTACGAGTACTTGGCATAAGCATTGTAAAAGCCATGATTGGAAGATCCAAGGGACATCTAGGCTACAACATCGATACCTATGGAGTAATTCACAGTTGACAGTTGCTCAAAATCAACATTGACAACATCTCCTGAGCAACCAACAGTTTTTGGGGAAGCTCCTAAATACAACATCATGCGGGCATCCAAGGAAAAAGTACATATAAAGGAAATAAAACTCACAAAGGATGGTAGAGGAAATGAAGACCCAGACAATCGACCAAGTTACATTTGCAAGATGTGTGAAGAGAGATGGTGGATGCAATCCAAAGATGAGTTGGTGCTGCTACAACCAGCCAACTGAGACTTCAGAGTTGATTAGTAGACCCTTTGAGCTTCCTAAATCCACCAAAATATCAGCCAAGTACTTTGGAACATGTATCCCAAAAGTTTAAGTCAAGACAGACAAGTTGCAAGATGACTAGCTCCGAAAAACTTGCTATTTTTGGACATACACCTACTGGAAAAAATGAATAGTGCTCTCAACTTGGTAGGAATAAGAAACATTCCTTTTGGGCATAGCAAATAGACTTAGCAAGCTTCCCTATCCAAGTTAAAACACTTCAAATGATGGATTGAGCACTAAGAACAACATTCATCAATTTCTGGAACATGCCCACCATTCTCGGGGCTCTACAGAGATAGACCAGTGAGCAGTAAAATGCAAATATCTCCAAAATTGTAAATTCAATGACCATGAAAATTTATATGCAGAAAGTAGACAGCAATAGCTATCCAACCCATGTTAAAACACTAAAGAAAGTTGCGTAGAACTCACGATATGACCTTCTGAAGTTACTGCTCTAAGTGAGTATAACAGAGAACAAAACAGAGAAGTAGATAATGATAAATGTATAGATTCACATATGATTACAACCACATTGGCAATGAATATTTGCACAATGGGAGTAAGCTCTTCAATCTCTACAAAATGACATGGTGGTCACGTACAAGGCTTGCTAATCGCCTCTTCCTTCTTGCTATTTTTATATCTATTCTTGGAGGGAGTTTTGAATTCGAATTCGAATGGCTCCACCTAAAAGTAATCCCCAAAGTTAGGAGATATTCCCTCAGCTCAAAAATTCATGGTTTTAGGTAGTTAGAGCCACGACTTTGCTTTTACATCATGGATGAGGTAAGCCATCCTTTTCCTTTTTCTTTTTTCAATTACAAGAGATAAAAATGAACTCTTTTACAAGATGTGTTCACATGACTACACATGTGACTTACAAATGATCATAATATCAAGCATATCAAGCATGTAGGCTTGGGTAAAATGCACCAACAGCTCCCCCTCAAGCCTAACATGCTTGGCCTCCAAATAAGTCTTCAATTGTCCTTGATTTCCTGTAAGCCAATCATCAACTTGAATCTATTTAACTTTGCACCATCAAGAGCTTTAGTCAACATGTTTGCACATTGCATATCTATAGAGACATAGGATAGTTGAATATCCTTGCTCATTAGCTTCTCCCTTACATAATGGTAGTGGACTTCAATATTCTTGGTTCTAGCATGGTATACCGGATTAGCTGCTAGATGTAGTGAGCTTGTGTTGTCACCAAAAATGTGAGGTGGTGAAGAATGAAGTCCAAGATCTGTGTACAAAGACTTTAACCACATGATTTCTTGAGTTGCATTAGCCAAAACTCTATATTCGGCTTGAGTAGAAGATAATGCCACACTTGGTTGCTTCTTGGATGACCAAGAAATGATTTTTGAACCTGCAAATGATATATACCCGGATGTGCTTCTTCTATCATCTCTAGATCTAGCCCAATCTGCATCTGAGTAGACCTTTAGCTCAATATCTGAAGTAAATGAATAAAACAAACCTTCATTCATGGTCCCCTTTAGGTACTTGAGGACTCCCTTGGCCGCTTCCATATGTGGTCTTCTCGGCTTATGCATAAACTGACTCAATATGCTAACACTATAGCATATATCCACCCTTGTGAGAGTTGCATAGTTCAAACTTCCAACCAAGCTTTGATAGCTTGTGATGTCTGCAATTGGCTCCCCTTCATAAGCACTAAGATTATGATTTTGCTCCATAGGTGTACCTGCACACTTGGTATTTTCCATCTTGAACTTGACGAGCATGTCATGGACATACTTCCTTTGTGTGATGTATATACCTGAATCTGTGTAGATCAACTCCAACCCAAGAAAATAAGTGAGTGGTACGAGGTCACTTATTTTGAACTCCTCCTTCATTTGACTCTTTACCTGTTTGATTCCTTCAAGATCATTGCCTGTGATAATAATATCATCAACATACACACATAAATAGATCACTTAAGATCCATTCCTCTTATGAACAAAGAGGTATCTGCCTTGCTAGCTTTGAATCCTTGGTCCTGCAAGTAAGTCACCAATATGAAATTCCAAGCTCTTGGAGCTTGCTTCAATCCATACAAAGCTTTCTTTAGTTTGCATACATAGTTAGGATGATGTGCATCCTCATATCCAGGAGGTTGTGCCATATACACTTCCTCAGAAATCCATCCATTCAAGAAAGCATTCTTTACATCAAGTTGATAGAGATTCCAATTTCTAGATGCAGCAAGACTAATGAGAACCCTAATTGTAGGCATTTTTGCAACAGGAGAGAAAGTCTCCTCATAATCAATACCATGGGTTTGAGCAAACCCTTTAGCAACTAACCTTGCTTTGTGTCTATTTATGCTTCCATCTGGATTCCTCTTGATTTTGTATATGCATCGAGATCCAATTACCTTCATAGATGGCTTGTTAGGTACAAGCTCCCAAGTGTCGTTTTCCTTCAGAGCTTCCATTTCTTCATCTATTGCATCTCTCCAAGCTTTCTTGCTTTGTGCTTCTTCGAATGTGGTAGGCTCTTCATTGGTTGAATCCTTTGCAATGTAGATTGAGTGCTTGGTGACTAAAGAAGTATCATAACCAAACCTCTGAGGTTTCTTCTTCTCCCTTGAAGACCTTCTAAGTGGTTGATGTGAGCTCTCGGGTCCATATGTAGCATCCTGCATCTTTGCTTTACCTTTGTTCTTCCATAGCTTTAGTCTTTCCAAGTCTTCTAGGTCAATCTCCGAATCACTTTCTATTGGTGCATTTTACCCAAGCCTACATGCTTGATATGCTTGATATTATCCTCATTTGTAAGTCACATGTGTAGTCATGTGAACACCTCTTGTAAAAGAGTTCATTTTTATCTCTTGTATTTGAAAAAAGAAAAAAGGAAAAGGATGGCTTACCTCATGCATGATGTAAAAGCAAATTCATGACTATAACTACCAAAATCACGAATTTTTGAGCTGAGGGAATATCTCCTAACTTTAGGATCACTTTTAGGTGGAGCCATTCGAATTCGAATTCAAAACTCCCTCCAAGAATAGCTATAAAAAGAGCAAGAAGGAAGAGGCGATGAGCAAGCCTTGTACGTGACCACTTCATGTCATTTTGTAGAGATTGAAGAGCTTACTCCATAGCTCTATCATTCTACTCCCATTGTGCAAAGATTCATTGCCAATGTGGTTGTAATCATATGTGAATCTATACATCTATCACCATTTACTTCTCTGTTTTGTTCTCTACTATACTCACTGAGAGCAGTAACTTCAGAAGGTCATGTCACGCGCTGTACTCCATATTTTTCAGTGTTTTAATGTGCGTTGGATAGCTCTTACTGTCTAGTTTCTGTAAATAAACTTTCATGGTCATTGGATTTATAGTTTGTGAGATTCTGCATTTTACTGCTCACTAGTCTATCTCTACAGAGCCTTGAGAATTGTGGGCATGTTCCAGAAATTGATGAATCTTCTTCTCAGTGCTCAGTCCATCATTTGAAGTGTTTTAACTTGGATTGGGAAGCTTGCTAAGTCTTTTTGCTATGCCCAAAAGGAATTTATCTAATTCCTACCAGGTTGAGAGCACTCTTCATTTTTTCTAGCAGGTGTATGTCCAAAAATAGCAAGTTTTGGGAGCTAGTCATTTCGCAACTAGTATGTCTTGACGTAAACTTTTGGATACATGTTCCAAAGTACTTGGCTGATATTTTGGTGGATTTAGGAAGCTCAAAGGGTCTACTAATCAACTCTGAAGTCTCAGTTGGCTGGTGTGAAGCTGGTTGTAGCAGCACCTACTCATCTTTGGATTGCATCCACCATCTCTCTTCACAGTGGTATCAAAGCATAGTCAAGCAACATGGGAGATGGATTTCCATCAACAGTTGACGAATGGGATCGAAACAACTACCCGGCATGGTCTCTAAGGATGGAGGCTTACCTTCAAGGGAGGAATCTATATGGATTCATATCCGGAGATGAAGCAATGCCAACCATGAGGAACAAAGGGCAACCATCACATGAAGAAGTGGAAGGACTTTCAAATTGGTGTTCGAAGGATGCACTTGCAAGGTCCTATATTCTAAACTCAATCTCTGATTTTCTTTTACCTCATGTCCATGGATGCAAGACATCAAGAGAGACTTGGAATGCACTTGTTTCTTTCTTCTCTTCCAACACTCGAGCAAGGAAGAACCAATTGTGGATGGAGTTCACAACAATGAAGAAAAGCCCGAAGCAAAATGTGACTGATTATGTCACAAAGATGAAGGAGATTTCCCACCAACTTGGAAGCATTGGAGAGGTAATTGAAGAGGAGCAAATCATTAGACAAATCATAAATGGAATCAAAGCAGACGACAAGTGGGAGTCATTCACAACAGCCATGGATTTATACATGGATATGCATGTACCCGATGTAAGATGTCACGTTGATTTTCCACCTGGAAAAAAAAAAGATGTGTAGGTAATAATGAAATTTTATGTTTAGGATATTTTGATCATGTGTGGAAAATTTTGTAGCAATAAGTTTTTACACTCTCTCTAGAAAGTTGTCGCATGAAATTTTTATGTTAATTTTTAGCATGAAGATGAAGGAATCTGAAAAAGTGTTGTATGAGAGAAAGGTAGAGTATTCTTAGTAGAAAAACTTTACCTGATTGAATTTTTTGTAGTTCCTATGTTTTATGTCTCATTTGGTTCCATGAAGATAGGTTAATGAAGAGATTTTTCATGTTTTTTCATCTCTCTCTAGAATTTTCGATTTTGCAGGGCCCAAAAGTGATATCTGGAAGCAGATTTGGACCTGAAGCGTCTCTAACATTATTGTACAAATTTAAGAACTGAATATTTTTGTCTCTCACAAGCTCAAGCTGATTCCTCACTGTTTTTGAGTTACAGGGTTTTGAAAAGTGCCGAAAAGGAAAAAAAAAGAAAAAAAAAGAAAAAGAGAAGCCTTCATTCATTCATCTTATTCATGTTCGCGGATTTAGAAAACGCACATGGGTATATGGGTTATTTTTGGGTGATTGACGTGTGTGTGAGTGCGTTGCAGGGATTACCTCTATTTTTGTAGGTACGATTCTTGATGGTGGACATGAAAAGTAGATGCATGGGTGGTCCGGAAGTCTTGCATGAGACATGCGAGAAGACGCTATCTTGGAGCATGCAGATTCTAAAAGTGCGGGTCTAGGAAGGCGTGATTGGTCGTGCGCTGGCGAAAGGCGGAGATCCCAAAAAGACGAAGACTGAGAGATAGAAAAGGATGATGGTCGTACAGTCATGAGGATCATTTTTGGGCTTCTGGAATTGCGATTGAGATTGAGATTGAGATTGTGATTGTGATTGAGATTGGGATTGAGATTGTGATTGTGATTGAGATTGGGATTGAGATCAGCTCGGGGGTGGTCGAGTGGATGAGGCTTCACATTGAAGCAATCTGATAGATTTTGTAACGTAGATCAGAACTACTTGTAAATCTGCACAGATAATAAAATTCTCTCTCTTCTTATTCTGCGTATACTCTGTTTGCCTTCTTTATATCTTGTGGTGTTGAAACCCATTATTCTGTGTGAGATCGTGACTCAAGTTTAGGAGACTTGTTACAAGTGGTATCAGAGCAGAGTTGGATTCCGGGACAAGATGCAGGCTTTGAAGAAGAAGATAGATGAACAAGAGGAGCGTATCCAGAGATTGAATGCAGAATTACATAAAGAAAGATCCAACAAACAAAAAGAGGCTACTGCAAATGCTTTCATGGACCTCAATGCTGAAGGTGGTAATGGTGCGGGCACATCAAATGCACGTAGAGCTAGACGGCAACGTGAACCTGAAGAGGACGATGGTGAAGGTGAATCTACACTCAAGCAAGTGTTCAAAAGAGCAAAATTAAATGAATTTGATGGTGAGAAGAAAACTGGAGAGGATCTTGAAGCATGGATTGAAGAACTTGAAGATTTCTTTGACCTGCGCGTATTTAGTGAGGAATCAAAAGCAAAGGTGGCAATTCTGCATCTACGAGGAGTCGCAAAACTATGGTGGAAATCTTATATACAGACAAGAACACGTGAAGGTCCGATCCTCTGGAAAGAATTTCGAGAGCAAGCAGAGAATCGTTATTGTTCTCCACATTATCGGATGGAAAAGAAAATGGAATTCTACTCTTTCAAGCAGCATGAGGATGATAGATATAACTTGTCTGTTGAAGAATATAAGGAGAAATTTTTGCGTTTACATAAGTATGCACTAGAAGTTTCTGGAGATGCGCTGAAAAGCAAGTTTATTGAGGGTTTGTGGGAAGAGCTTCACTATCAAGTAAAGGGGTCCGGATGTGTAGATTTTCTTGATGCGGTTGCAAAAGCAGAAAACTTTGAGAAGATGGAGAAGTTTACCACGAAAAAGGCATTCAAATCAAGGTTTAGCTCAATAGGACATCGACCCCCAAGACCTATTTCAATAAATCAAAATGGACAGAGATCGATTAACTCTATTAACGATCAAGGAGGAAGACCAAAGCCGAAGCAAACGGATACACCTAAGAAGCAAGAAGTTATGCACTGGCAACGTGATTCTTATTTCCTAGAGCGGGCTAAGAGGCTGGGACTTTGTTTTCGATGTGGAGAACAAGGACATCACACTTTTGAATGTCCAAACAAGGCCATCAACCATTCTATGCAAGCAAAGATAGCTCATCTACAAGAAGAAAACATGACAATTGAGGAAGCGGATGATCAAGGTAAGTGTTCTAGCCCTAGAATTCAATGCATGAAAACTTCTTCTCATTCAAGGGCATCGGTGATTAGGATTATGGGGGACATATCCTCACGTAAGGTTAGTTTCTTGATTGATTCGGGTAGTACAAATTGTTTCCTTTCACTTAAGATGGCAGAAGCTTTAGGGTTGCATATTGAGATGCAGACTAAAAGACCTGTACAGATGGCTAATGGTAGGATACACTATACTCGAGGCTGTATTGAGAATCTTGATTTTATGTTAGGAGAACATAAGTTTTTGGGTACCTTCCATGTAATTGAAATGAGAGAATGTGATGTAATCATCGGAATGGACTAGTTAGTTCATAACAGTGTCATGATTGATTGTGAAAGCGGGATCCTTACTTTGAAAATAGAAGGGAAGGAACATCGTCTTGCAGGCAAGTGTAATTCAAGTTTTTCTCCTATTTCTGCAATAAAGTTGATTAGGGGTATTCGACAGGGTTGTGAGACATATTTGGTTTATGTGCATGACCTTCAGGAGAAGAAGAAAGAAGAGGAAATACCGGAATATGTTAAAAAGCTTTTAGATGAGTACGCAGATGTATTTCCTGATGATCTACCGGGCATGCCTCCTCCTAGGAAAATTGACCATGATATAGACCTTTATCTAGGAAGTGAGCCTTATTCTAGAGCACCTTATAGGTTCAATATTGATGAATTGAAAGAGTTGAAGCTCCAATTGGATGATCTATTGAAGAAGGAGTTGATAAGACCTAGTGTTTCACCTTGGGGAGCACCTGTTTTGTTTCAGAAAAAGAAAGATGGTTCATACAGACTTTGTATTGACTATAGGGGATTGAACAAGAAAACCATTAAGAACAAGTATCCACTGCCACACATCGATGAACTGCTGAGTCAATTGAGTGGTGCCACAGTATTCACTAAAATTGACTTAAGATCGGGATATCATCAAATTAGAGTAAAGTCTGAGGACATACCCAAAACCGCTTTTAGAACACGATATGGTCATTACGAGTTCATAGTTTTGCGTTTTGGATTAACAAATGCTCCTGCAACATTTATGTGTTTGATGAATAATGTGTTTCATGAATATCTTGATGAATTTATATTAGTTTTCCTTGACGATATTTATGTGTATTCTAAGGATGATGATGAACATGCATTGCATCTCAGGAAGACTTTAAAAAAACTAAGAGAGCATAAACTATATGGTAAGATGAGTAAATGTTTTTTTGCAAAAGGGAAAGTGGCTTATTTGGGGAGAGTTGTTTCTAAGGAAGGGATTCATATAGATCCTGAGAAAGTTAAAAGCATAGTTGAATGGCCTACACCCAAATGTGTGAGGGATGTGAGAAGCTTCCTTGGTTTGGCACAATATGAGAGGGCACACATTAGGGAGTTTTCTCGAATTGCAAATCCTCTTACAGAATTGACAAAGAAAAATAGAGAGTTCACATGGAACGATGAGTGTCAAAAGGCGTTTGACGAATTGAAACAGAAAGTTATCGAAAATTGTGTGCTAAAGATACCTGAGTTAGGGAAGCCTTTTATTGTTGCATGTGATGCTAGTGGAAGCCAAATCGGATGCGTTCTTTCACAAGAAGGGAGGGTAGTGGCTTATGAGTCAAGGAAATTAAGGAAACATGAACTAAATTATACAACACATGACTTAGAAATGCTTGCAGTTGTTCATGCACTTAAACATTGGAGACACTTATTGCTAGGAGTAAAGTTTGAATTAAGAACAGATCATCAGAGCCTTAAATACATATTTACTCAACCTTTACTTAACAATAGACAAAAACAATGGATCCAATTGCTAAGTGAATATGATTTTGATATTAAATACTTAGCAGGAAAAGAAAACAAGGTGGCCGATGCTTTGAGTCGTAAACCCCTATGCAGTTCAATTTCTATTTTATCCTCTGATTTTGATATTGGAAAAGAGTTAAAAGAAGATTTATTTTATGCAGCAATCTTGGAATTTTTGGGTATGAATCCAGGTTCTATGTTTCAGGGAAAATTTCATTTGAGAAATAATGATTTGTATTGTAATTCTCGTTTATGTATTTCTTCAGAATCTGTTTTGAAAGAAAAGATCCTGCATGACTGTCATGATGCACCTTTCTCTGCACACCCTGGTTTTTCTAGAACTTATGCAAAAGTGAAAGCTTCATATTACTGGCCACGTATGAAATATGATATTAAGAGGTATGTCGAAGAATGTCTGAAATGTCAACAGGTTAAGGCCGAATTTAAAAGGAGTCCTGGCATGTTACAACCATTAGATGTGCCTGATAAAAAATGGGAATCCATCTCTATGGATTTCATAACAAAGTTGCCTGTGACCAGAAGTGGGCATGATACCATCTTTGTTGTCGTGGACCGTCTTACAAAGATGGCACATTTTCTTCCCATGAGGAAAACTGATACAGCTTTGCATGTTGCTAAACTTTTCATAAAAGAAATTTTTAGGTTACATGGTATACCCAAAAGTATAATTTCTGATAGGGATGCAAGGTTCACATCTAATTTTTGGAAAGCAACATTTCAATCCATAGGAATAGAATTACGCATGAGTACTACATTTCATCCTAAAACCGATGGTGAGACCGAGAGGGTTAACAGGGTGCTTGAGGATATGTTACGCATGTATGTGAATGATAAGCAAAACAATTGAACTGAATATTTGCCCTTGGTTGACTATGCATATAATAGTGCATGGCATTCCTCTATTAAGATGACACCTTTTGAAGCAATGTATGGTTATAATTGCTTGCTACCGCATTCACTTTTTAATTCACAGAATCAGGTTGAAATATCCAAACAGATGCTTGAAAACATGGATTTGGAGCTAAATAAGGTAAGGAAAAACATGAAAGATGCACAGAAACGTCAGAAATTATATCATGATCTCAAAAAGAGGCCCTTGGAATTTAGAACAAATGATCTGGTTTTTTTGAAAGTGAGTCCTTCTAAATCAAATCTGGTTTTAGGCAAAGATCGTCGATTGTCTCCTCGTTATGCTGGTCCTTTCAAAATCTTAAAGAAAATTGGTTATGTTGCATATTTACTTGACCTACCTAATACTTTGAAAATTCATCCAATCTTCCATGTTGGATTACTTAAAAAGTATGTTCCTAATGCTGATCATGTTTTGCAGGACAAATCTAAGTTGAAGGAAGATGCCACTTTTGAACTTGAACCAGAAGTTATATTGGATAGGAGAGTTAGACATCTTAGGAATCGTGAAATAGTGGAAATTTTAGTAAAGTGGTTTGCATATCCTATTGAAGATTCAACATGGGTTGGTTTAGATGAGTTTATGGAACATTATCCTTCTTTCCAACTCTGAGGACAGAGTTCTTTAAAGAGGGGGAGAATTGTAAGATGCCACGTTGATTTTCCACCTGGAAAAAAAAAAAGATGTGTAGGTAATAATGAAATTTTATGTTTAGGATATAGGTTAATGAAGAGATTTTTCATGTTTTTTCATCTCTCTCTAAGATTTGATTTTGCAGGGCCCAAAAGTGATATCTGGAAGCAGATTTGGACCTGAGGCGTCTCTAACATTATTGTACAAATTTAAGAACTGAATATTTTTGTCTCTCACAAGCTCAAGCTGATTCCTCACTGTTTTTGAGTTACAGGGTTTTGAAAAGTGCCGAAAAGAAAAAAAAAGAAAAAAAAAAGAAAAAGAGAAGCCTTCATTCATTCATCTTATTCATGTTCGCGGATTTAGAAAACACACATGGGTATATGGGTTATTTTTGGGTGATTGATGTGTGTGTGAGTGCGTTGCAGGGATTACCTCTATTTTTGCAGGTACGATTCTTGATGGTGGACATTAAAAGTAGATGCATGGGTGGTCCGGAAGTCTTGCATGAGACATGCGAAAAGAAGCTATCTTGGAGCATGCAGATTCTAAAAGTGCAGGTCTAGGAAGGCGTGATTGGTCGTGCGCTGGCGAAAGGCGGAGATCCCAAAAAGACGAAGACTGAGAGATAGAAAAGGATGATGGTCCTACATTCATGAGGATCGTTTTTCGGCTTCTGGAATTGCGATTGAGATTGAGATTGAGATTGAGATTGAGATTGTGATTGTGATTGAGATTGGGATTGAGATTGTGATTGTGATTGAGATTGGGATTGAGATCATCTCGGGGGTGGTCGGATTGATGAGGCTTCACATTGAAGCAATCTGATAGATTTTGTAACGCAGATGATAACTACTTGTAAATCTGCACAGATAATAAAATTCTCTCTCTTCTTGTTCTGCGTATACTCTGTTTGCCTTCTTTATATCTTGTGGTGTCGAAACCCATTATTCTGTGTGAGATCGTGACTCAAGTTTAGGAGACTTGTTACACCCGACCTCAACACACTCATGGGCCAACTCTTCACTCATGAAGAAAAGATTAGCAAAGGTGGTGAGTCCTCAAGAGGTAATCAAACTTCTGCCTTATATTCCGATAAAGCTAAGGTCAAGGACAAGTCAAAGAATAGGAAGAATGAAGATGAAGGTAGCTCTTTCCAAGCAGGTAGAGGAAGAGCTAGAGGAAGAGGCAGGTAGAGGAAGAGCTAGAGGAAGAGGCAGAGGTGGAAAGCAAGGCAGGGGGAGATTCCAATCATCTCAACCTTGCAGTATATGTGGCTTATCTAATCATACTACTGAAGAATGTTTCAAGAACCCGAGGAACTCAAGAGGAAGAGGATTCAATAGAGGTGGCTATGGATCAAATAGAGGCAGGTACAATGGAGGCTACAACAACAACAACTACTACAACAACAATTACAACAACAACAACTATCAAAGTGGCCATAGAGGAAGAAGAGATTACAATAACTATACAGAGGACCAAAGTCAAGAAGATTCATTATTGATTATGAATCTATCAGTGAAGAAGGGTAAGGATGATGATCACATATTTTACATTGATTCGGGATGCTCAAACCATGTAGCAGGAAATGTGGCTTTACTTTCTGATTTGGAAGATCCTCATAACAAGCATGAAGTGCAGACAGGAGATGACACAAGGCACTCAGTGGAGAAGATAGGTAATGTGAAGACATCAGATGGGAATATGAACCTCTTAAGCAAAGTCTTGTATGTCCCTACAATTACCAAAAATTTAATAAGTGTTGGACAGATTGTTGAAAAATGATTGCAGGTTAGATTCAGCCGATTTGGAGCATATGTTGAAGACCCAAGGCAAGGCTTTCGAAGGATTGCCAAAGGAGAAAACACAGGAAGGCTTTTCACTTTTGACGTGGAAGATACAAAGAACATAGCTTTGTTTAGCTATGGATCTCAAACTCTTACAGAGTTGGAGATATGGCACAAAAGGCTTGCTCACATTGGTGAGAGGACACTCAAACAACTTTGCAGGGACCAAAGTGTACTTGGTTTGCCTAATATCACAAGGCAACACATGATTTATAAGTGTGAAGCTTGTCAACTCGGCAAGGCTCATAGACAACCTTTCAATAAGAAAGGATATATGTATCAAAATCCTTTGGAACTAGTGCACACGGATGTGTGGGGTCCAAGTAAGGAGCCATCTATATCAGGCTCAAGATAATATGTGTCTTTCATAGATGATTGTAGCAGGTGGACCATTCTGTTTTTCATGAAGCACAAGGATTAAGTGTTTAATTGCTTTAAGAAGTATATTGCTCTTGTTGAAAACCAAACATGTAGGACTTTGAAACGACTCAGATCAGATGGTGGAGGAGAATACTTCTCTTTTGAATTTGATGCCTTCTTGCATGAAAGAGGCATTAAAAGGGAAGTCACTACAAGGTATACACCCGCACTCAATGGTGTAGTAGAGAGGAGAAACAGAGCTATTGTCGAAGCTACAAGGTCCATGCTCAACGAAAAGGGATTGCCAAACTACCTATGGGCAGAGGTTGTGTCTATAGCCACATATCTCATAAATAGACTTCCATCTAAGTCACTAGATGGAATCACTCCATATGAAGCGTGGAATGGAAGAAGAACTAGTCTAGAGCATTGTAAAATCTTTGGATGCTTAGCCTATGCTCACATTCCTTCTCAAGTAAGAGGGAAATTGGATCCCAAGGCAGAGAAGTGCGTATTTATTGGTTATGACCAAAACCCAAAAGGATATAGATTGTACAATCCAACCAATAAAGGATTTTCTGTGAGTAGAGATGTAATTTTTGATGAAAACAAATCATGGTTTGATGATGACAAGAAAGTGAAGCTGCCATATGACTTGGATGAAGATTTTCCACCACTTCAACCAAAGGAGCCAAAGCAGATTGAAGAAAGTGATTCGGAGATTGACCTAGAAGACTTGGAAAGACTAAAGCTATGGAAGAACAAAGGTAAAGCAAAGATGCATGATGCTACATATGGACCCGAGAGCTCACATCAACCACTTAGAAGGTCTTCAAGGGAGAAGAAGAAACTAGAGAGGTTTGGTTATGATACTTCTTTGGTCACCAAGCACTCAATCTACATCGCAAAGGATTCAACAAATGAAGAACCTACCACATTCGAAGAAGCACAAAGCAAGAAAGCTTGGAGAGATGCAATGGATGAAGAAATGGAAGCCTTGAAGGAGAATGACACTTGGAAGCTTGTACCTAACAAGCCATCTATGAAGGTAATTGGATCTCGATGGATATACAAAATTAAGAGGAATCCAGATGGAAGCATAAATAGACACAAAGCAAGGTTAGTTGCTAAAGGGTTTGCTCAAACCCATGGTATTGATTATGAGGAGACTTTCTCTCCTGTTGCAAAAATGCCTACAATTAGGGTTCTCATTAGTCTTGCTGCATCTAGAAATTGGAATCTCTATCAACTTGATGTAAAGAATGCTTTCTTGAATGGATGGATTTCTGAGGAAGTGTATATGGCACAACCTCCTGGATATGAGGATGCACATCATCCTAACTATGTATGCAAACTAAAGAAAGCTTTGTATGGATTGAAGCAAGCTCCAAGAGCTTGGAATTTCAGATTGGTGACTTATTTGCAGGACCAAGGATTCAAAGCTAGCAAGGCGGATACCTCTTTGTTCATAAAGAGGAATGGATCTGAAGTGATCTATTTATGTGTGTATGTTGATGATATTATTATCACAGGCAATGATCTTGAAGGAATCAAACAGGTAAAGAGTCAAATGAAGGAGGAGTTCAAAATAAGTGACCTTGGACCAGTCACTTATTTTCTTGGATTGGAGTTAATCTACACAGATTCAGGTATATACATCACACAAAGGAAGTATGTCCATGAGATGCTCGTCAAGTTCAAGATGGAAAATACCAAGTGTGCAGGTACACCTATGGAGCAAAATCATAAGCTTAGTGCTTATGAAGGGGAGCCAATTGCAGACATCACAAGCTATGAAAGCTTGGTTGGAAGTTTGAACTATGCAACACTCACAAGGGTGGATATATGCTATAGTGTTAGCATATTGAGTCAGTTTATGCATAAGCCGAGAAGACCACATATGGAAGCGGCCAAGAGAGTCCTCAAGTACCTAAAGGGGACCATGAATGAAGGTTTGTTTTATTCATTTACTTCAGATATTGAGCTAAAGGTCTACTCAGATGCAGATTGGGCCGGATCTAGAGATGATAGAAGAAGCACATCCGGGTATATATCATTTGCAGGTTCAAAAATCATTTCTTGGTCATCGAAGAAGCAACCAACCGTGGCATTATCTTCTACTGAAGCCGAATATAGAGATTTGGCTAATGCAACTCAAGAAACCATGTGGGTAAAGTCTTTGTACACGGATCTTGGACTTCATTCTTCAACACCTCACATTTTTTGTGACAACACAAGCTCACTACATCTAGCAGCCAATCCGGTATACCATGCTAGAACCAAGCATATTGAAGTCCACTACCATTATGTAAGGGAGAAGCTAATGAGCAAGGATATTCAACTATCCTATGTCTCTACAGATATGCAATGTGTAGACATGTTGACTAAAGCTCTTGATGGTACAAAGTTAAGTAGATTAAAGTTGATGATTGGCTTGGAGGAAATCAAGGACAATTGAAGACTTATTTGGAGGCCAAGCATGTTAGGCTTGAGGGGGAGCTGTTGGTGCATTTTACCCAAGCCTACATGCTTGATATGCTTGATATTATCCTCATTTGTAAGTCACATGTGTAGTCATGTGAACACCTCTTGTAAAAGAGCTCATTTTTATCTCTTGTATTTGAAAAAAGAAAAAAGGAAAAGGATGGCTTACCTCATGCATGATGTAAAAGCAAATTCATGGCTATAACTACCAAAATCACGAATTTTTGAGCTGAGGGAATATCTCCTAACTTTGGGGATCACTTTTAGGTGGAGCCATTCGAATTCGAATTCAAAACTCCCTCCAAGAATAGCTATAAAAAGAGCAAGAAGGAAGAGGCGATGAGCAAGCCTTGTACGTGACCACTTCATGTCATTTTGTAGAGATTGAAGAGCTTACTCCATAGCTCTATCATTCTACTCCCATTGTGCAAAGATTCATTGCCAATGTGGTTGTAATCATATGTGAATCTATACATCTATCACCATTTACTTCTCTGTTTTGTTCTCTGTTATACTCACTCAGAGCAGTAACTTCAGAAGGTCATATCGCGAGTTGTACTCCACATTTTTCAGTGTTTTAATTTTAACATGCGTTGGATAGCTCTTACTGTCTAGTTTTCGTAAATCAATTTTCATGGTCATTGGATTTACAGTTTGTGAGATATCTGCATTTTACTGCTCATTGGTCTATCTCTGTAAGGCATCAGCCAAGTATAAACTAAACCATATCTTTTTAGGTGGCATTGTGAACCTCTCATGGGCGGGAAATGCAAAGTGCTGCATGACCATTCGCAAATGAATAGCGATTGTAGGTGTCATTGCCACCATGTCTTTTAACTTTGTCAGATTCCTGTTCTTCATATTGTCGGGGACCATAGTCTCTTTCTCCGTAGGAATATGCATACCTTTCATGTCTAGAGCTTCCCTTACCAAGTTGATAGTTAATCTGAAACACTTGAGCTCATTACCCCTTGTGAGAGATGGGAGGACAAAGGAGCTGTATCCCTTTTTGTCTTTGCTCAGAGTAAAGGGTGCTAATCAAATAAGAGCATCTTAGAAAATCCGGCTTTGGCAACTGGAATTTGAAGTACTCGTAGAGTCCTGCCTTCTTCCATATAGGTTTCAGTCCTTCATTATTCTGCAGTCTCTCAAATTCCCTAGTGAAAAAGTGATACCTGCCCCAGCGCCCATTGAATTCTATCTCGGCCTCCCACATATAAGTGCCTTCACCTAGGGGTCCTGCCACATCACTGAACCAATGAGAGTTTTTACTGACTGGCATAGTGTGCCCTTGTGGAGGGTTCTGAACCAGTATGGCGTGTAATGCTCTCAATGCTACAGGGTGTTCCTTCAATTCCCCCTCAACGGGAAGACTTTCAATATCCACGACTTGGGGGCTAGTGCCTATCTGGGAGCTAGTTCCTGCCGTATCTGCCATGTTACTTCTTGCCTCCTGATTTTGTGAGAATATAGAAACATGTGTTAACATTGTAAAGGACAAGATAGAACCGTTTTTGTCCCCCCTACAGCATTAACATGAGGTTCGGGAGAGATTAGTGGGTTAGTAAGTGCTCGGTGCTTGTGTGTGTAGTTAGGGATTGGTTAGACCTAGGAGCTAAGTGGAATGATGTGGTGTGAGAGTGACGTAGTTAGTAGGTGGGCATGGATTTACAACTGGGGTCTGGGGGTTTATTACAAGTTTTAGGTTGCCAAATGCAATGGATAGGTTTTGATTTTGACTTTGTGGAGGTTCTGGGGAGTGTGATAGGGTATTTACTTGAAAAATGGGGCTTTTTAGGAACCCATTTATAAGTGATTCTACTTGTGCTCATGGAAGAATACGTGTTAGTGCATGATGTGTAAGACTGGGCCTTAGATGTTCGCGTGAGTGAAACATGTTGTACAGGGTTTGGCCTTGGTGTAGCTATTTGAGCCCGCAAGCAAGCCTTAGGCACCCAGATTTGTCATGATTGTGGGCTGGCCTTCATTGACTTCTTGGGTACCCAAATAGACTTCACTTTCGCAGAAGAACTTATGAAAGGCTTCTTATTAGTATCGTGCTGTTGATTACTAATAAGAGGTTTTGGCCGTGGTGTTGGCCTGGTCGGAACAGGGTGTTTGCCTTTTCGCCTCCATACTTGTTTCATCGGCTGAAACAATCTGCTTTGCTCCTTTTTTTGGCCTCCAGTACAGGTAGTGTTCTGCTTCTTTTGTATTTGATCTGCCGTTGGCTGCTGCATCCTTCTGGCCTTTGGAAAAGAAGGGAGTACCGTCTTATCCTTGACTCCGTTGTTGAGACAATCCTCTTTCTGCATCATACATTTTTGGACAAGAGTAGCATTGTCAACTTCATGTGCACCCCTAGAAGGACCAGGAGTTTGTGCTTTACCTAGTTCCTTGAGTGCCTCCTTTTCCAATTCAACTGTAATTCGGCTATGATTTACCCATACCTGAAGAAGTCCACTTCTTAGGTTTAGGTTGACTGCATGATCATAGATCCAGTCTTGGCCCAAGACAAGAGGCTCAGTGAGGTCCTCATCTTGACACACTAGTCCTTTGACTGTCATCACTTCGTCTTGAATGGAGATGGGAAGATCCACCTCGCCCATGCAAGGGGTTTCCACACCTCCCAATCCTATGAGATATGCTTCTATAGGATTGACAGTTAATCTCAATTCTTGACAGTAAGACAATTTAACAGCACTAGTGGCTGCACCTGAGTCAATCAAGGCTCTCACAGTCCTTGCACCCTTTCTTTGTCCTATCTCTAAGGTTATAAAAGGACATCGATCAATTATCCTTTGAGCGCTGATACCTGAAACTTCACACATAGCCACATGATATCCTTGATCTGCATAGGCATCCGTCCTAGATTGCTCCCTATTCTGTCTTCTCAACTTCATTCTCCGGATGCGTTCCAATGCTTCTGCTTGGGCTTCTTCTCGAATTCGCTTTTCTTCTTCTTTGCGTTTCTTAGCAATATTGAGTCGACTTAGCATCTCTTCCGTCAGAGGTTCCTGATATAACTTGACCCTGCACTCGCTTATGTAGCTTGGGAGAATGTCACCTTCTAATGTGGCTAGTTGCACTACTCCACTTGTTGAGATTCTATTAATAATCATGGGTCCATAGCCTCTCTTCTCCAGTTTTCTCGCATGTTGCTTCAATGTGTAGACTAAAACTAAGTCTCCAGCCTTCAAGCCTTTATCCTTCACGTGGGCATCAAAGTATGCCTTCTGTCGTTTCTTAGCTGCATATATCCCTGCAGCCGCCCTCAGTCTTGTTTCTCCTAATCGTTTAAGGTCGAAAAGTCTAGAGGAGAGTTCATGACCCGTCCATTCATGCTCGTGTGCTACTTTCAATGTGGGTATTAAGAAGTCCAATGGTAGCACTGCATTTTGGCCAAACACCATCTGAAAGGGGGTGGCTTGGAGTACCGTCTTGTAGGCGACTCGGTATGCCCAAACAGCATGGTGTAGCTGTTTGTCCCAATCAGAGTGTTTATTGTTCACTAATTTTGTCAGTACATTGCATAAGATCTTGTTGGTGCTCTCAGCCTGGCCATTTGCTTGAGGGTGATAGGGGGCAGACTTCTTATGCACTACCAAGAATTCTTGGAGCAGATTTTCAATAACTTCATTCAAGAAGTGAGTGCCTCTATCGCTAACTAGCTCTATAGGTAGCCCGTATCTTGTGAATACATTCTCAAATAAGAACTTAGCAGTAGTCTGAGCATCGTTCTTTGTCGTAGCTTTTACCTCCACCCACTTGGTGAGATAATCCATGGCCACAATGATATATTCAGCATGTGAACCCTTGGCTGGGGGATTAATAGGGCCTACAAAGTCTATTCCCCACTTAGAGAATGCACGTCCACCCATCATAGGTTTCAGTGGCATCTCGTCTTTGCGTATAGGATACTGAGTTCTCTGACACACATCACACCGTTTCACATAGGTATATGCATCCATGTGAAGGGTTGGTGTTGAAGCTCAAGATCAAGGACAAAGAATGGAAGTGCATCAAGGAAGTGGACACACAAGAAGAAGGAGCTAGTAGGGAGCTCCAAGAAGCACCTGTCAAATTTTCAGATGAAATCCCTATAAAAATAGTGATTATTATCACTAAGAACCATTGTAAATACCATTTTCCATTTTTGTAACTCCATTTTGTTCAAGTCGAGGAGTATTAGAACTACCATCCTACCAATTTTCATAATTTTTAGACTCCGTTTGAGCCCCCAAATAAGCCCTGGAACCTATTTTTTAACTAGGCCGGACACTAGGTCTGGACAGGGCCAAAACCACTCAAAAACTATAAAAAGGGCTGGAGAGCTCATTTTTGAGGTTAGCTTGTTGTAGATTTCAGCTTTGTAAGAGAGCTCTTTGGTAATCAAAGCTTTCCATTGTTCCACTCTTTGCTCTTACTTTGTGCACGTGTGTGTGTATGTGTGTGCATGCTTGTGTGCTTTCACTCACGCACTTGTGCCATCACTTGCTCACGGTCTTCATACCGGTCCTCACGTCTCCACGGATTGACATTTATGAGGTGTATCTCCTCACGTTGGTACTCACCATTGTGCTAGAGTGACACCAAATTTGGCGCCCTTGCCGGGGAGAGAGCTTGGAGGACGAGCGTGTGACGATAAGACGTAGAGTAGCGACGTTGGAAGGTAAAAAATCATCATTTTCAGTTTAGTTTTTGAATTTTCCTTCTTCTTCATCTTCATCATCATCACCATATCGACCCGCCTTCATCTTCTCAGTTTTTCCCATTTTTTAGAGTACATTCACCTTGTTTTTACTTGTGGTTGTGAGCAAGAAGCTTAGAGAGGGTGCAGAACAGAGGCGCTGAAGAAGTAGCACCAAAATAGTTGAAAATCTGAGTGAACAGCCCCGGACATGACGAAACCTGCGCCAAGTATTGTGAGTGCAATATCGTGGGTTTGAAGGAAGATTTTGCATCTACAGACACATAGGAGTGACAAGGAGGACACAAGGTACTCATATTTGTAAAAATTTTTGAATTTGGACTGCAAAAAATCCAAGTATCGTGTTTCTCCCGCGATTGAGGTATCGCGATACCTGACAAGTATCGTGAATCTCTTGTGGTTGAGTATCGCGATATTTCCTAGGTATCGTGTATCGTCTCAGGAAGATCGCGATACTTGGCAAGTATCGTCTATCGTTTCGGCCAGAGATCGCGTATCGTTTTCCTTGAAAGATCGTGTATTGTTTTATACCAATCGCGATACTTAACGAAGGTCGTGTATCGTGTCTAGCGTATAGTGTGTTCCCGGTCGCGATACCTACTAAGTATCAAGTATCGTGTTCTCTGAGTATCGAGTATCGTTTTCCTTGAAATATCGTGTATCGTCTGGTTCAAAGATCGAGTATCGTGGACATCAAGTATCGCGATATTTCTCAACTATCGTGTATCGTGACAAGGTAAGTATCGTGTATCGTTTCGTACCAATCTCGATACTTGTTACTGATCGTGTATCGTCTTGAGCTAAGTATCGTTTTGCCCGAGTATCGTGATAGTCAAGTATCGTGTATCGTTATACAGCGATCGCGATCCCTATCAAAGATCGTGTATCGTGGAGTTTGCTCGGGATACTTGTTGAAGATCATGTATCGCCTACTTCATGTATCGCGATACATACCAAGTATCGTGTATCGAGTTCCTCAAGTATCAAGTATCGTGTCCTACAAATATCGTGTATCGCCTGTTTTGAAGCATTTCCTGAGAGACCCTGTTTCCCTGTTTTAACCCCCCGAACCCTGAACTGGCATAACTTTCTCATACGAAATCCGTTTGCTGTGATTTTGGTTTTGTTGGAAAGCTCGTGGGGAGTACAACCAAAACATCGACTGGTTATGGTAAAAATAATACCAGGATTATTAGGTAGGGTATTTTGAAGTTGACCCTCAGGAAAACTGGAAAACCAAGGTGTTCTAAAGGATTTTGAGCAATAGAAGAGAACTTTGGGACTAGAAGCCAAGGCTTATGAACCTGAGATCTGGCAGACACTTAGGCAAGGATAGACAAAGCATTAGGTCATCTGAGGCTAGTGTCAACCATACAGCCAAGTCTTGGGCTCAACAGCTTAGTGGTTGTCCTTACACGCTAAGTTCAGAAACCAGTGACTCAAAAATGTCTTTTAGCATGGAGAGACCCACACGTGGCTCAGACACTGCTTATTTACAGACACCAGAAGGTCCCTATAAGACCCAATTGGAGTATGTCAGGACCAACCAATTAGGTGCTCGCATATATGAGGATGGTCTAAGACGATCAGTGGTTCAACTCAAGAATCCTGACCAACCCTTTGGACTTGAACACCCAGTGGTCAAGTTTGAAGAGGGTGCTTACATTGATAAGGAAGGAACCATGTATGTAGTTACCAACTTACCAGATAGGACAGATGAGTTTGGAAATATCATTCCTGAGAATGAGATAGGAGACCTAGAGCAAGGAGACCTAGGAGGAGAACACAAGACCCCTAGAGGTAAGTCAGTCTTAACCAGAGTGCTCACTCCAGAATGGATTCCTCAAGATAATAAAAGCATAGAACTATTCGTGAATAGAGAAATGGAGGAAGCCTTTTGGAGATTTAGGCCAGATCAACCCAGCCCAGTAGTCACCATCTATGAATTCAAGGATCCAAAGACACCAGGGAAAGTTGTCTATCTAGATCACACATCTCAAAAATTATTCTTGGTATTAGATCATGACAGACATGCTTACACTTGGCAAGGTGAATCAATTTTCCCTCCACCAAGATCTAATGTTTCCCAGGGCCTCCAAGGAGCCGGATCATCCAAGGCTCATGAAACCCAGAGGGAAAGAACTAGAGAGAGACCGGAGGTAAGCTTTGCAGACACTGTAGGCAGAGACAGATCAGGATATGGAACGGAAAGACCTGAAAGGGAGAGACATAGAGTGTATAGGCATCAAAGAGATGATCATGACTTCCCATTGCCTAGACCACGAGAGCACTCAAGAACCCTTAGACCCTCTCAAGTGGTTAAGACAATGAAGAACTACTTTGATGGATTTGGAGATCCTTATGATCATGTGGTGGAGTTCAAACAAGTGCTAAGAGCTGAACAGGTTGAAGACTTATTCACCCAGTTCGAGGCATTTGGTTTGACTCTTAAGGGTACTGCCTTAGCTTGGTTTCAACCTCTAAACAGTCGCAACTATAGAGAGATAGGTCAGCTGCTAGAAGAATTCATTGTGGAATTTTCCAAAAGCGGTATCAGGCATAACACATCATCCTTGATCCACAGCTTCAAGCAGACACCCCAAGAAATAGTGCGACTTGCAAGAAGAAGGTTTAGACAGTACTTGGAAAGATGCCCTGTACCAGAATTACCCACATCAGCCAAACAGGTGGCACTGTTTTTAGATGGCCTATTGAGCACAAAATTAAGGTCATACGTATACTTGAAAGAGCCTAGATCCATAGAAGAGTGTGTACGGATATGCATTGACATAGAAGACAACTTGGGTGAGGAGTTAGGACTATCCAAACTCTATAAGGACTCTGATAGTTCTACAAGTCATACCTCTAGAACCTCCACTGAGATAGATGAGATAGCTGAGCAAGTGGCCAAAAAGCTAGGAGTTCAAAATAGACAAATGCCAAGGGTCACCTCAGTGAAGCAATGTTATACATGTGGAGGAGATCACATGGCTAATGTTTGTCCGTTGACGACTCAACCCCAAGGAAACCCTAATGCTCTATATTGCACCATTGAGAGGAAATATACAAATCATACGACCCAAGATTGTCCCTATAACAGGCAGGCTGTTAGACAAAATTATCAGCAACCTTACCAGCAGGGTAGGTATCAGAATCAGTACCAACAGCCATATTATAGGCCACAACAATATCAACCTCAATACCAGCAGCAAGATCAGGCACCATATAGGCCACAGCCAGTCCTAGGAAACCAACCACCAGCTCCTGCCAATGTGATCCCAGTTAAGTATACAATGGCGGAGGAGAACCCTAATAAAGCATTGGTACCGCTAACCCCATTGATACCAGAAAATGACTCTCACGCTCATGGTTCAAACTACTTCCATGAAGATAGTCCACATGCTTATTACATAGAGTCACCTGAGCAAAGTGAGACTTCTCAGTATCAATATGAGGCACCACCTATGGAACAAAATTGGGAGCCAGAATACTCCAGTGTCATGTATACGAATCCAAATCCTAGGCCCCAATTGAGACAAGTAAGACCACAAGCCCCTAGAGGACCATGCTTTAGATGTCAGGGCGACCATTTCATTCGTGAATGCCCCCACCAACCAGCTCTGGGACAAGGGCAAAACATTACAATACAAGGCTTTTTTCCTGAGTGTGGCAAGGAACATCTTCCTAGAGAGTGTCCGAGAAACCCCTCTAGTGCACCCAAGGTGACACCCATCAATGTGGTAGGCTTAGTGGCAGATTCAAGTTCAAGTAGTAGTAATGTGGCTCCTATACAGGCAGTTACTAAGGCACAGGCTGCACAACAAGCAAAACCATCCGAGCAATCGGAGTCAAGTGAGTCAGGAGAGCCTAGTAAGAGGAAACCAAGAACATGGAAGGATACCAGAGAGAAGGCTAATCACAAGTGGAACAAAAAGCTATCCGAGCTAGAAGAAAGCCTAAGGGATACCAAAACAAAAATAGAAGACATTGCATCTCAAAGCCCCTCACATACCGAAGCTCCATCCACTCCACCTCATTCCACCCCACCACCCATTGTAAATAACCCACAACCAGGGTCTGTTCTTGCAGATCCAACCCCAGAAGGCTTGGACATGATGTTCAAGGCCTACCAGGCTCGTCTTCAAGAAGGGCCAACAACTGCAAACTTGGACAAGAGTTACCCGAGAGCAGATTTAGAGATTGAACGGATGAAAATGTGCATGAAAATGGTAGAACAAGCTCAAGCTATACTTGAGACTAGTCAAAAGTTTAATCAGACAAACTCTGTCAAATCGGATTTGCATTTCCAGGGCTTACTAGAAAGATTAGAGCAGTTGGTAAACAAACCACAAGTTTCTTTACCTCCACAGGCTCAACGAGTTATTGAAAGAGGAAGCTCACCACCAATGGGAGCTTATGTTCCTAATTCCACGGATGCTGGAATACCTCCTTCAATTCAATAGTACTCTCAAGAGTTCTTGCGGGAAATACAAGAAGAGAAATGGGCCAAGGAGAAGGGTAATTCCCCTCCTATTCTTGAGATTGATGATCTTCATGATCAATTTCCCCAAGACATTCCGTCTATCTATGGAGATCAAATAGAGCAACAAGAGGATGAGAGATTAGATTTTGAATCTAATTCTTTACAAGAGTTGCCTCATTTCACAGGCCCATGGGAATCTGAATCTCTCCAGATCAGAGCTCCCACAATATTGGTAAGAAATGAAGATTCAGTGGTTCCAAGAAACACTGATGTCATGAAGAACACTAAGGTTCAATGCCATCTCACGGTAGAAGAGCTGCTCAAAGCAAAACCTGAGCTCTGGAATCAGGTGAAGGATCAGGTTCCAGAACTTGATTCCAATATGCCAAAAGTAGGCTCTAAGCAGAAAGTACCAGAGATACCGCTAGACAAGATAGGAGACATGAGTGAAGGTGAAGAAGGTAATACTTATCTTCCGATCACCTACCAAGGTTACACAACCAAAGCAATCGTAGATTCAGGTGCTGGCGTTGCTATTGCGACCACATCCTTGTGGAAGCGATGGGGCAAACCCACATTAAGACCAACTAGAATGAAACTTCAAATGGCAGATGGTCATTTTGAAAAACCTCTAGGATTGCTAGAAGGGATAACTCTAACCACTTGTGGTGTAGAGTTTGAGCACACATTTGCCATATGTGACTTTGAGAAAAATAATGTCCATGAGATGATCCTAGGAAGACCCTCCCTACGACAATTGCAAATAGTACAGGATTGGGGAACCAACTCCTTATACTTACAGCACTTAGGGGTCACCACCAAGGTCAATTTGAAGGATTACACCTTTAGAGATGTCCCACCCCTACAGTGGAATCCTATCCACAAAGCGAAAGAAGATTCTATCTCCGTGCATTCTGGAAGTTCACCTGATCCATCATGGCTGCATGAAGATACTCACTTGTGGATGTGCAAGGTCGCAGAGGAAGAGGAAAAGCGCCTAAAAGCAAGAGATGAAGGAACTCCCTCAGGAGATAGACCAATAAAAGACCCAGCCTATACGCCGATGATATTTCCAGACGAGGAATTTGAGCCTCATGGTTGGGCAGAATTCCTAGCCACCATGGACATTGTTGTCAATGAAGAACAATGGACACCTCATTGTGATGAGGAGGGTTATGATATTTCAGTGTTCATGTGTCAGCCCCTGTTGGAAGAGTGTGATCCTAGTGAGTTCATAGAAGAAGAAGAGAATGACGATGATCTAGAATCCATTGTGATGGATACTTATTTTGACTCAGAGGAACACTATTTAGAAGACATAGGAGTGTTAACCCAAAAAGAAGAAGAACCCCTCACGAGTATTAAAACGATAAATTCAAAGGAAGGAAGTGAAGGAGGTCAAAAGAAAAAGAAAAGAAAAGCAGTGAAACAAGAAGAGGAAGAATCATTATTTGAAGTACCAGAAAATTTCAAGAAATATGAAGTGGAAGACCGAAAAATTTTGGTACGGATGCCTAAGAGAGAGGCCATTATAGGAGAAGCATATGACAATAAAGAAAAGACCAAAAAAATTGTAGTGACCATTGAAGGGAACGAAGAACGATGTACGTACATAGGAGATGACCTAAGTGCAAAAGAAGAAGCAGAGCTTGTAGCTCTATTAAGGGAATATAGGGATGTGTTCGCATGGCACTATAGAGACTTGAAAGGAGTAGATCCAAAGATTTGCTCTCATATGATTCTGATGACCGCTGATGCCAAGCCCACCAAACAAAAGCCCTACACATATAATGACAATTATGCAGCCAAAATAAAGGAGGAAATTGACAGGCTGATTGAAGCTGTTTCATCTATGAGATTGAGCACACTGAATGGGTGTCCCCCATTGTAGTAGTGCCCAAGAAGAACAGGAAATTGCGAGTGTGCATTAACCTTAAAAAAGTTAATGCCGCTACGATCAGAGATAGTTATCCACTTCCAATCACCGAACATCTATTGGAGCGTGTTGCAGGCAAGGAAGTTTATAGCTTCCTTGATGGATTTTTAGGTTACAACCAAGTAGCCATTGCCCCCGAAGATAAACACAAAACGGCCTTTGCCACAGAATGGGGAATCTTTGCATTTCGTGTGATGCCATTTGGGCTCACCAATGCACCTGCAACATTCCAAAGGCTCATGTGTCATGTCTTCAAAGAGTTCTTGCGAAAGAGCTTAGAAGTATATGTGGATGATTTATGCGCTCATTCCCAAGAAAGAAGTTACCACATCCCTGAGCTCAGACAGATCTTCAACAAGTGTAGAGAATATCGAGTGTGTCTGAACCCAGAGAAGTGTGTGTTCATGGTATGACAAGGTAAGATCTTAGGTCACATTGTTTCTAAGAATGGAATTTCAACAGATGAAGACAAGGTAAGAGCGATAGCAGAGTTGCCAAGACCAAGGAATGTTAAAGAGGTACAAGCCTTTATGGGCCATTGTGGATATTACCGTAGGTTTATCCACATGTATGCCATCATAGATAAACCTCTTTATGGGTTGTTAACAAATTTTGAGTGGAACGAGGAATGCGAGAATTCCTTCAACGAGCTGAAAAGACGTTTGTGCACAGCACCAATATTGACTACTCCAGATTGGAGCAAACCCTTTCATGTCCATGTGGATGCCTCCAATCATGCAATAGGATGTGTGCTAGCACAACCCACAGGTGAAGGAAACCTAGATTTGCCGATAGCATATGCTAGTAGGCAATTAAATGCAGCTGAACGAAATTATACCACAACGGAGAGAGAAGGCTTAGGCATGGTATACGCTGTGAAAAAGTTTAGACACTATTTATTGGCCAATAAGTTCAAGTTTTTCACTGATCATCAAGCTTTACTATATTTGGTCAATAAACCTTGCAATACAGGCCGCTTGGTGAGATGGTTCCTCTTACTAATGGAATACGACTTTGAAGTTGTTGTCAGGAAAGGTAGAACCCATCTTAGGGCGGACCATCTCTCTCGCATCACTTCAGGAGAGCCACCGCAAGGAGTGTCGGATGTGTTACCAGATGCTTATTTGTTCAATTTAGAAGTTGTTCCTAAATGGGAAAATAAGTTGGTACCTGTCCTAACCTTCGGACCTGCAAATAAGAACGTAAAAACAAACAAAGAAGAACTTGTACGATCACAACAATATCAAATATTGGCAGGTAGTATGTACAAGCAAGATACCGAGGGCGTACTAGCTTGTTGTGTCGAGGACGATGAACATACTAGTTGGTTGCAACAAGCCCATGAGGGATTGCTAGGAAATCACTACTCTAAACAACGAACATTGCAAAACCTAAAACGTTTAGGAGTGTATTGGCCTAGCATGGACAAAGAATACATGAGTGGATTAAGAATTGTCTAGTGTGCAAGAAGAGACCCCCAGTGGAGCATGCCACTCTTTATCACGTGTCATTAATTCCGGATTGGAGCGCTCCACTGGTAGAATTTATGAGATCAGGAACACTAACGAACGAGGCTAATCTATCAAGAAGACGAAGCATGGAGCAAGAGGCTCAGGAATATGCCTTAGTAGGAGACAACCTATACCGACGAGGAAAAGATGGTTATCTACCCTCTTCATATGGATGCACATACTTATGTGAAGAAATGTGACACATGCCAACGTGCCCAATATCCGATAAGAAAAGATGAGATGCCTTTGAGGCCAATGATGGGAGGGCGCGCATTCTCGAAGTGGGGTATAGACTTTGTTGGTCCTATTAACCCCCCAGCTAAAAACTCCCATGCGGAATACATTATTGTAGCCACTGATTACCTTACCAAATGGGTAGAAGTAAAAGCCACAACAAAGAATGATGCTCAAACAACGGCTAAGTTCTTATTCGAAAATGTGTTCACTAGATATGGGTTACCAATAGAGTTGGTTAGTGATAGAGGTACACACTTCTTGAATGAGGTCATTGAAAATCTCCTTCAAGAATTCATGGTGATACATAAGAAGTCTGCCCCCTATCACCCACAAGCTAACGGACAAGCCGAGAGCACGAATAAGATCCTATGTAACGTATTGACGAAACTTGTAAATAATAAACGCTCTGATTGGAACAAACAACTTCATCATGCTATTCGGGCATACCGAGTTGCCTACAAAACGGTACTCAATGCTATCCCATTTCAGATGGTCTTTGGACAGAATGTCGTGCTACCATTGGACTTCCTAATCCCAGCCTTGAAAGTAGCACAAGAGCATGAGTGGAATGGACATGAGTTGTCTTCCAGGATCTTTGATCTAGAACGCTTAGGTGAGACGAGGCTACGGGCAGCAGCAGGCATTTATGCTGCAAAGAAAAGGCAAAAGGCATACTTTGATGCCCATGTAAAGGATAAAGGATTGAAGGAAGGAGATCTAGTGCTGGTTTATACGCTAAAGCAACATGCCCGCAAATTGGAGAAACGAGGATATGGACCCATGATCATTAATAGACTCTCCACTAGCGGTGCAGTTCAATTGGCCACTTTAGAAGGTGATATCCTACCAAACTATATTAGTGGATGCCGAGTCAAGTTATATCAAGAACCTCTTATAGAGGAAATGCTCATGAGACTCAACACTGCTAAGAAGCGAAAAGAAGAGGAGTTAAGGGTTAGAGAAGAAGCACAAGCAGAGGCGAGAGAGCGCATTAGAAGAAATAAGCTACGGCGGTTAGGCCTAGATGTCAACACAAAAGCTCCAAAATATCACATGGACATTCACAGAGCCACTTGTCTTGGGTCAAGATTGGATTTACGACCATGCTGTCAACTTGAACCTAAGAAGTCAACTTCTTCATGTTTGGGCACATGAACAATGCATTACATTAGAATTGGAGAATTGCATGGCCACTGACCAAGACACCACACGCTCTCTTCTTTCCTCTAACGCTAATCTTCTCGAACAAGATGTTGTAAATGTCAAAAGATCTATGATCCAGACGGACACAATCATGGAAGGATAGTCGCAAAGGCAAGAAGAACCTTCTTCTTTTTCAACGAGTAAAGCATCCACTTTAGTCCAACCTCAGAAGCAAACAAAACAGTGCAAGATAGCCAGTCTATCAAATAGACAAAGAGCCTTCAAGAAGAAAGAAGTTATGGGCATGAAGCAGATCTGGGTAAAGAAAGGAGTGCAACCATCGATGTTGCCTCAAAGATTCCCACCCAACCAGATCGGCCATGGAAAAAGAAGGACCAAGCACCTACGACAGGCTCAAGCACGAAGAATCCAACAAATTTGGGTACCGAAGAGATCAAAGAAGGTCGACCACAATCATGTACAAATTTGGGTGCCTAAAAAATTAGCTACAGCTCAACACGGGCGATTACAGATGTGGGTACCCAAGAAGCTCTTACATACACAACGGCCTATGCTCCCCACCAGACAAAAGGTCTCAACAAAGAAGCCAAGGAAAGCAAAGGGTAAGAACAAAACACAAAGAACAAACAAAGATAAACTCAACCCTTCTGCACAAGTAAGCAGACAATCATGAAGGATATGGGTTTGGAAGCCAAAAGCACCAACAACATCCACAGAACCAAAAGGCCAACCACACGGGATACCAAAGTTTGGAAAGCATCCAAAGATGAAGTGGCCTGAGGTGATCTCTACAGTACCAAACCCTATTCCAAAATGGGTTCCAATCCGGAGGATTACATCATTTCGAGATCCAATAGACACCTCCAATCAAAGAATTCATCAAGTATGCAAGTAACATCAAAAGCTTCGACCAGCAGCAACCATGTGCCTTTGGCATAACCCAGTCGTTTGCACCATTCAGGTCATGCATTTCCAACGCATGCATCAATATAGGGCCACCTTACATGGCCGTGCATAGACACAATTGAGAAATCCCAGGCACATGAGACACAATTTTCACATGCAAAATATGTTATTGATACTAACCTCTTTCTTCTTGTTTGATGCCATCGTGTGCAACAACAAAAAAAAAAAAAAAAGAGGGGCAAAGAAGAGGACTATGCTTGAAAATACTCATCAGCGAACTTTCAGCAAGGACATCCATCAACAAAAAGGACAAGCCGATGGTCAAACACCATGATGGAACTACAACACGAAGAGATGAAGATCAACAGATCCTTCACCATGGTAAGACGTGTATGCTTCAACAACACTATAACCATGATCGATTAGGAAACCTCTTCGTCAGCATACCCTTGAGCACTTAGCTCAAGACCCAATCTCTTGCACCATACTTCTTGCCATGCATTTTCCAAGTACGCATACGTAGGGCCACATTACAAGGCCATGCACAAGGCACATATTTTGTTCAACCCACGCACTAAAGCACTTACCCATCATCCATTATGGGTTACAAGTACTTGGCATGAAAACTATGAAAGCCATCTTTGGAAGAATCAGAGGACATCACGGTGACCACTACAAGAACAAGGGAGCCATCCACCATTGAGAGTTGCTCATAATCAACATTGAACACCTCCTTTGAGCAACTAGTAGTTTTGGAAAACTCACAAATGCACCATCCAGATGGAATACAAGGCAGAAGTACGTACAAAGGGACTACAAACTGTAAGAGATAACAGTGGCAAAGTGAAGAACCAGACAAACGACCAGGATACATTGGGAAGAAGGACCGCCCCTGTTGGACGCAAAGGATGCTACCTCTCAACGTACTACATGGAACGACCACTACAACAAGGGTCTGTCAGGGACGACAGACTCAAGAGGGGGGGGAGTGTTGAAGCTCAAGATCAAGGACAAAGAATGGAAGTGCATCAAGGAAGTGGACACACAAGAAGAAGGAGCTAGTAGGGAGCTCCAAGAAGCACCTGTCAAATTTTCAGATGAAATCCTTATAAAAATAGTGATTATTATCACTAAGAACCATTGTAAATACCATTTTCCATTTTTGTAACTCCATTTTGTTCAAGTCGAGGAGTCCTTGAGCTTGAGGAGTATTAGAACTACCATCCTACCAATTTTCATAATTTTTAGACTCCGTTTGAGCCCCCAAATAAGCCCTGGAACCTATTTTTTAACTAGGCCGGACACTAGGTCTGGACAGGGCCAAAACCACTCAAAAACTATAAAAAGGGCTGGAGAGCTCATTTTTGAGGTTAGCTTGTTGTAGATTTCAGCTTTGTAAGAGAGCTCTTTGGTAATCGAAGCTTTCCATTGTTCCACTCTTTGCTCTTACTTTGTGCACGTGTGTGTGTATGTGTGTGCATGCTTGTGTGCTTTCACTCACGCACTTGTGCCATCACTTGCTCACGGTCTTCATACCGGTCCTCACGTCTCCACGGATTGACATTTATGAGGTGTATCTCCTCACGTTGGTACTCACCATTGTGCTAGAGTGACAGTTGGCCACCAGAAGCCCGCAAATAGTATTGCCTTGATTACCCGATCTGGTCCAAAGTGTCCTCCTGCTACACCTTGGTGAGCAGTATCCAAGATTTTGAGATATTCGCTCTCATGGACACATAGTCTCAGGTAACCATCTTTACCACGCTTGTATAGATTATCACCAATGAGTGAGTAATCTAGGGCTTCTTGTTCTAGACTTCTTTTCCTAGCCAGAGTCATGTCTGGAGGGAATGTTTTCGTCCTCAGGAAGGATACTAGTGGTTCACTCCAATCTGGCACTATGGACACTTGATAGAGAGTGGCATGTTCCACAGGTGGTTTAGTGCAACAGATTGGGCATTCCTTGCACAACTTTTGGACGTCAGCCTCCATAGTAGGCCAGTGCACTCCGAGTCTCCTTAGTGTCTGTAGGGTTCGTTGCTTTGAGTAGTGTTGCTCTAATGCACCTACATGTGCTAATTGCAACCATTTAGCGTACTCATCCTCTTCCACACAACAAGCCAAGATCCCTTGATCCGTGTGCTTGTACATACTTCCTGCCGTGATGTGATACTTTTGGGCTTTTACTACCTCTCTATCCTGTGTGTTTATTACTGGGTGGTTAGGTCCGTATGTCAATACTGGCACTAATGGTTTAGCCCACTGCGGTACCACTTCCAAGTTAAACAAGTAAGCATGAGGAAGGTCATCTGACACTCCTTGTGGGGCTCTCTAGATGTGAGCCTAGAGAGATGGTCTGCTCGCAAGTGAGTCTTCCCTTTCCTTACCACAACCTCGAAATCATATTCCATTAGCAAGAGAAACCATCTTACTAATCTTCCTGTATTGCATGGCTTGTTTACGAGGTATAGCAGTGCCTGATGGTCAGTAAAAAATTTAAACTTATTTGCAAGCAAATAATGTCTAAACTTTTTAACTGCGTATACCATGCCTAATCCCTCTCGTTCGGTGGTTGTATAATTTCGTTCAGCTGCATTCAATTGTCTACTGGCATAGGCAATTGGAAGATCCATATTACCTTCACCAGTAGGTTGAGCAAGCACACACCCAATAGCATAATTGGATGCATCCACGTGAACATGGAATGGCTTATTCCAATCTGGTGTGGTTAAGATTGGTGCTGAACATAATCTTCGTTTAAGCTCCTGGAAGGAATTCTCACATTCATCAGTCCACTCAAAGTTAGTCAAAAGTCTATACATGGGCTTTGCAATGACAGCATACATATGAATGAACCGTCGGTAGTAACCACAATGCCCCATAAAAGCCTGTACTTCCTTGACGTTCTTTGGCCTAGGTAACTCGGCTATGGCTCTTACTTTCTCTTCATCGATGGATATGCCATTCTTTGACACTATGTGTCCTAAAATCTTACCTTGCCTGACCATGAAAACACACTTTTCTGGGTTTAGGCAGACTTGATATTCTCTACATTTGTGAAAGATTTGTCTCAGTTCAGGAATATGGGTTTGTCTGATGTTGGAATGAGCACAAAGATCATCAACATAGACTTCTAAGTTCTTCCTCAGGAACTCCTTAAATACATGGCACATCAGCCTCTGGAAGGTTGCTGGTGCATTGGTAAGCCCAAATGGCATTACCCGAAAGGCAAATATGCCCCACTCTGTGGCAAAAGCTGTCTTATGCTGATCCTCTGGAGCTATGGCTACTTGATTGTAGCCCGAAAATCCATCAAGGAAGCTGTACACTTCCTTGCCTGCTACTCTTTCTAAGAGATGTTCTGTGATGGGAAGCGGATAATTATCTCGAATTGTGGCTGCATTAACCTTCTTTAAGTTAATGCACACACGCAGCTTTCCATTTTTCTTGGGCACCACTACGATGGGGGATACCCACTCAGTGTGCTCAATTTCATAGATGAATCCAGCTTCGACCAGTCTATCTATCTCCTCTTTGATCTTAGCAGCATAATTATCATTATATGTGTATGGCTTTTGCTTAGAAGGTTTGGCATCCGAGGTCATGGGGATAGTGTGTGAGCATATGTCTGGATCAACACCCTTCAAATCCTTGTAACTCCAAGCGAACACGTCTCTGTATTCTCTTAGCAAGGCTATTAGCTCTTGTTCTTCCTCTTCTGTCAGGTCATGGCCTATGTACGTGCATCTCTCTTCTCCTTCTTCCATGGCTACCACAATTTTCTTTGTGGTTTCTTTGTTATCATAGGCCTCTCCTGATTGCACCTCTCGTTTAGGCATTCTGATCATGACTCTCCTGTCATCTATCTCATACTTCTTAAAATTTTCCGGGACCTCAAACAAAGATTCTTCCTCTTCTGGTGTGACTTCTCTCTTCTTTCTTTTCTTTCCTTCCTCCTTCGGGGTCACATGTGTGGCTAGTCTTACATCACTTGTAAGCTCTCCATACCTCTGGGGTTGAAATTCTACTTCATGGAAGTATTCTTCATCTGATGCAAAAGGTGGATCCATAATGATTGACTCTAGATCGGAGTCATTTGCATCCTCAAATGCATCAGGGCTAGGTTCGCATTCTTCTAGAACTGCCTCTCCCATGATTGGCTCTATGGAGAAGACGGTAATGTCATAGCCATCTTCATCACAGTGAGGTGTCCATTGTTCTCATTGATGGCTACATCCATTGTTGCTAGGATTTCTGCCCAACCGTGGGGTTCAAATTCTTCGTCAGGAAAGACTACAGGTGCATAGGCTGGGTCTTGAATGGGTCTATGTGTTTCGTTTGCACCTATTCCTCTGGCCTTTTCTCTCTTCTCTTCTTCTACTGCTACTTTGCACATCCATAAGTGAGTGTCTTCATACATCCATGAGGATCCTGATCCTATGGAATGCACCGATTCCGTATCATCTTTGGCTCTATGGATGGGGTTCCATTGGATAGGAGGGACATCTTTATGAGAGTAATCCTTGAGATTGACTTTGGTCGTAACACCTAAGTGCTGCAGGTACAAAGAATTGGTTCCCCAATCCTATACCACTTGCAACTGTCGCATAAAGGGTCGTCCCAAGATCATTTCATAGGCATGGTTCTTGCTAAAATCACATATAGCAAAGGTATGCTCGAACTCGACACCACAGGTGGTGAGAGTTATTCCTTCTAGCAATCCTAAGGGCCTCTCAATATGACCATCGGCCATCTGCAATTTCATTCTCGTTGGCCTGAGTGCTGGCTTGCCCCAACGCTTCCATAGGGAAGTGGTGGCAATTGCAACTCCTGCACCTGAGTCCAAAATTGCCTTGGTGGTGTACTCCTGGTAGGTAATGGGAAGATATGTGTTCCCTTCTTCACCTTCACACATATCTCCTAGCTTATCCAAGGGTATCTCTGGCACTGTCCTATGTGATCCTACCTGGGAATGAGGTTTCACTATCGCTGGTACTTGTTTGGCGACATGTTTCCATAATTCAGGTCTAACCTTGAGTAGCTCTTCTAACTTGAGATTGCATTGTACTTTAGTGTTTTTCACTACCTCTGTGTTCCTAGGTATGACTGAGTCCTCATTTTGTACCATGACCATGGGTGCTCTCATACAAGTAGACTTAGCTTCCCATGGGCCTGTGAAGTGGGGTAATTCTTGTAGAGAGTTAGACTCAAAGTCTAATTTTTCCTGAGAGTGGGTGCTCTCCTGCTCCTCATAAATGGATGGGATGTCTTGTGGGAATTGGTCATGTGCGTCATCCACAAGTTCAATGGGAGGAGGGACTTCACTTTCTTTAGCCCATTTGTCTTCTTGAATCTCTCGTAGGAATTCTGGTGTGAATCGATTCATAGAAGATGATGTGTCTGGCTCCGTAGAGTTAGGCACATAGGCTTCAGGCACATAGGCTTCCTGGGCACGAATGCTCACTCTTTCACTTGCCCTGTCCTTATGTTGAGAGGCGGGTTCCTTTTCTGATTGTGCAATCAACTTCTCTATTCTTTCTAACAGTCCATCAAAGTGCAACTGTGTCTTCGCCGAACTAGAGATGTTAAATAGGCGACTGGCTTCAAACATGGTTTGAGCCAATTCCACCATCTTAGCACAAATTTTGGTTCGTTCTAGCTCTAGTTCTGCTCTAGGGTAACACTTTTCATGATCAGTTACGTTTGGCCCTTCTTGGATTCTGGCCTGATATGCTTTAAGCATCATATTAAGGTCCTCGGGAGTGGGATCTGCTAGGACTGATCCTACTCTTGGGGGTGGTGGGTTTAGGTGAGGCGGGTTGGAAGGTGGCGGTTCGGATGGAGTTGGGAATGGTGGAGGTGATGGAGGTGGGGCAGTGTGAGAGGGAGTTTGAGCTGTGAGTTCAGTTATCCTGGCCTTTGTTTCTCTCAGGCTTTCCTCGAGTTCACTCATCTTTTTTGCCCATTGTCTTTTCATTCTTTCACGACTATCTCTCCAAGCTCTAGTCCTCTTCTTTGTCATGCTCTCCGTTTCACTAACATCTGGGCTCTTTTCCTGGCCTACGCTTTGGTTCTGTTGCAAGGCTTGGGCTCTAGTGATTACTTGTACTGGTGCAGTGGAAGTCACACTCCCTGTGGAGTCTACAACTAACCCAATAACATTAATAGGAGTGATTTTTGGCATATTATTAGGATTCTTAGGGCAGTCTCGTAAGAGATGCTCCTTTCCACACTCTTGGCAAAATCCTTGAATTGTTACTGACTGGGGTTGCATAGGTGGAGGTAAGGGACAATCACGAATAAGGTGATCTCCCTGACATCTGTAGCACGGTCCTCTTGGGAATGGAGGTCTTACCTGCCTAGGTTGGGGTCTTGAGTTAGGGTTTGTATACATTACATTGGTGTACTCCGGTTCCCAACTGGGTTCATTTGGCTCTTCACTATAGTAGGACTCACCATGTTCAGGAGATTGCATGTAGTAAGCATGGGGACTATCGACATGTGTAGAATCAAAGCTATGGTCACTTGGATCACTTTCTGAAAGCAATGGTGTTACGGGGACTATAGCTCTATTCAGGTTTTCTTCTACAGCGGCATACTTTACAGGGATCACGTTGGATGGAGCTGGAGGTTGTTGGGCTAACACAGGCTGAGGCCTTTACTGGGCTTGATATTGTGGTTGGTAGGTTTGTTGAGGCCTAGCATACTGCTGTGGTGGATATTGGTTCTGATATCTTCCTTGTTGAGGGTATGTCTGAGGGTAGGTTTGCCTAACTGCTTGCTTGTTGTATGGGCAATCTTGCACGGTGTGATTGGTGTACCTCCGTTCTATGGTGCAGTACTGCCTACTAGAATTTACTTGGGGTTGAGCCATAATAGGGCATACATTCGCCATGTGGTCGCCACCACAAGTATAGCATCTTTTCACAAGGGCAAACCTTGGAATATGTTTGCTAGTGACACCTAATTTCTGAGCTACTTTCTCTGGAAGTTCCTCAATTGATGTGGATTGCGTGGAAGAGAGGCTAGAGGCACTATTTGAATCTTTGTATATCTTGGAAAGCTCTAACTCCTCCCCTAGGTTATCCTCAATGTCAATGCACATGCGTACACACTCTTCTATGGTCCTAGGGTCCTTCAAGTACACATATGACCTCAATTTGGTACTTAGCAATCCGTCCAAGAATAGAGCCACTTGCTTAGCTGGTGTGGGTAGCTCCAAATCAGGGCATCTTTCAAGATATTGCCTAAATCTTCTTCCTGCAAGTCTCACGGTCTCTTGAGGGGTTTGCTTGAAGCTGTGAATCAGCGAGGAGGTATTATGTCTTATGCCACTCTTAGAGAATTCAATAATGAAAGCCTCTAGGAGTTGGTCTATGCTCCTGAACTGCCTCTCGTTTAGTGGCTGAAACCATGTCAGGGCAGTGTTCCTAAGGGTTAGACCAAAGGCATTGTACTGCGTGAATAGATCCTCCACTTGTTCAGCTCTCAAGACTTGCCTAAACTCAGCCACATGATCGTATGGATCTCCAGTGCCATCGAAGTAGTTCTTCATGGACTTAACTAGCTGAGTCGGTCTCAAAGTCCTTGTGTGCTCTCTAAGTCGTGGTAGAGGGAACTCATCCGCATTTCTTTGATTCCTGTGAGCTCTAAGTATCTCAGGTTCTACTCTATTTGTTTCCATTCTTGTTGTTTCTCTGCCCCCTGGGTTGGCAAAGCTTACTTCTGGTCTATCTCTACTTCTGTCTCTTTGAATTCCATGAGCTTGGGATGTTCCAGCTCCAGGGTGACCATAGGATACATTCGATCTTGGTTGGGGGAAAACGAATTCACCCTTCCAAGTGTAAGCATGTCTATCATGTTCTGTAACCACAAAGATCCTCTCTGAAGCGTGATCCAAGTAGGTCACCCTGCCTGGGCTATCAGGATCCTTAAACTCATAGATCATGATTGTTCCTATATCAATTGGCCGATCAGATTTATACCTCCAAAAGGCTTTGTCAGTCTCTCGGTTCAGAAGCAGATCTATGCTCTTGTTGTCTTGGGGAACCCACTCCGGTGTGAGGATTCTAGTAAGAACAGATTTCCCTCGAGGGGTCCTGGGCTCCCCTCCTACGTTCCCTTGTTCTAGGTCATCTATGTCCGATTCTAGGACTACATTCCCGACTTCATCTGTCCTATCTGGGTGACTGGTGACTACATATATTGTCCCTTCCTTGTCTAAGTATGCTCCGTTTTCGAACTTGACAGCTGGGCGCTCTAGTCCTATGGATTGGTCAGGGTTTTTAATCTGGACCACGGATCTTCCTAGACCATCCTCATAGATGCTAGCACCTAATCGGTTGGTCCTAAGGTATTCCAGCTGCGTCTTGTATGGGCCTTCTACCCTGTGCAAGTATGGCACCCCAGAACTTCCTGTAGGTCTCTCCATACCTTGAGACATATTCACTAGTCTCAGAGCTAGGGTAGTATGAGTGGTGGCTCAACTGCTGGGCCCAAGACCTAGCAGTGTGGTTGACACTAGCCTCTGAAGACCTAAGACTTTGTCTATCTCTCCCTAGATGTCACCCTGATCTAAGGTTCATAAGCCTAATTGAATAGCCCAAATTTGCCCAAGTACAACCTCGTTGCTGAGTTCTTTTGTATCAATTACTTGATTCTTTTTTAGTGGATTACAGCGTTTATAATTTTGTCTGATATCACGTCGTCAAGTATACTTGAGTGTGTTTCCGCACTGTAAGTTGATTGTTCCTCGTTAGATTCTTTCCTTTAAGATTATCGCATCACGAAGAGATTATGTTTAATCTTGAACTTTGAGTGCATAGGTAGTCTTCAACTTGATTGATGCCTATCGCCGTCCTGGCCTACTCCTATCACTAGTCGTTCTTAGCCTAAGCTAGGAATTGACAGAGGGAGTTGAGAGTATTCCGACCTTTCTTGTTGATCCCTTGCTTTATGATGCTCAAGAACCCGAGTCTCAAGCTTGCAAAGAAACCCTTGCTTTGTATGCTCTCAATTGCTCTCAATGGACCTGTAAAAGTCCCAAAATTAGCTCAAGACTTAAATTTAAATGACAGACAGGTCACTTTCATGCATGTAATTCACAGGCCAAATCCCCTTTGCCTTTATGGAAAACAATCCCAAGGACCCTTCAGCTTTCCTACCCCGGGGGATGGTCAACTTCAAAATACCCTATCTAATTACCCTTCAAAATACCCTATCTAATTTGGTTGTACTCCTCACGAGCTTTCCAACAAAACAAGAATCCAAGCAATTGGATTTCGTATGAGAAAGTTATGTCAGTTCAGGGTTTTGGTGCTAAAACAGGGTTCAAACAGGCTAACAGGTCACAGGATTTTTCTCAAAAATACATGTGTAGGGACCTCACAAATCACTAATTGCTAGACCAATATGCCCAAAAACTATCCCCAAGGCTTAGAATAAAAACCCTAATTTTTTGGCCGGAAAGCCTGTCAATCGCGATCGACAGGTCTGTCAATCGCGATTGATAGAGGTGTCCGTCGGGGCCTGTCGGTCTCGATCGACATGTCAGTCGCGATTGACAGTGTCAATCACGATCGACAGAGTCGGTCGTGAGTTCTGTCAATCGCGATCGATGGTGTCAATCGCGATCGACACTTTTTCCGGGTTTTTCGCCGTGAATTTAGTCGATCGGGGATGTGTCCGTCGCGATGGACACGTGGCTACGCGAAAAAGTCAATCAATCGTTGAATTTCAGTCGGTCGCGATCAACGGTGTCAATCGCGATTGACAGGGTCTGTCGGTCGCGATTGACAAGGTCTGTCGGTCGCGATTGACAGGGTCCTACGTGGCAGTCAGTCGGTCGTGGGGTCTGTCGGTCGCGATTGACAGGGCCTGTCGATCGTGGCTGTCGATCGCGATCGATGGTGTCGATCGCGATTGATAGAGAAACACGGAATTTTTCAATTTTGTTTAGTGATTTGGAATGTGCTCTTTGTGCTTGTCCTAGTGGTGTACTTAGTTTTACCAATAGATAAAATTTTCTGTCAATCGCGATCGACAGAGGCTGGCGACTGCGAGACAGTTTCTGAGTATTCCGTACCTGTGCAACGTGCTAGAGGGGATGATGCTGCTGGAACCTGCAAGAAAGCTCAAAAAGCATGCAAAAACAACGCACACAATATCGCTCTCTCGCTCTCTCTCACAAGTGGAATGAGGGAAATGAGGTGGAGAAGGTGGTATAAGCAAAAAACTGAAATTTTTTCGCTATGATGGAGATGGAGATCGGATATGGTGATGATGATGATGGTGATGATGGTGGTGAGGTAAGAAAACGAAAAATAAGAAAAGTAAAGAGATTACCTACAACGCCAACGTCTCAAATCTACGTCTTACCATCACACGCTCGTCCTCAAAGCTCGATCCCCGACAACGACGCCAAAATTTGGTGTAGCTCAGTGAGGAGTAGCACCTCCTTTAATGTCAATCCGGGAAGACGTGAGGATGGTATGAAGACCTCGAGCAAGTGGAGGCACAAGTGCGTGGGTGAGAAGCACACAAACATGCACACACATACACACACACACGCGCACACACAGCAAAACAAAGAGTGAGAAGCAATGGAGTTCTTAGATCACTTTCAAGAAGCTCTTACAAGTTCATTTCAATTACAATCTAACCTCAAAAATGAGCTCTCTAGCTCCTTTTATAGTTTTTGACTAGCTTTGGCCCTGTCCAGACCTAGTGTCCGGCCTAGTTAAAAATTAGGTTCCAGGGCTCTTTTGAGGGCTCAAACGAGATCTAAAAATTATGAAAATTGCTTCTAAGGCTCCTCAAGCTCAAGGACTCCTTGGCTTGCACAAAATGGAGCTACAAAAATACGAAATGGTATTTACAATGGTTTTTAGTGATTAAAATCACTATTTGTGTAGGGATTTTCTCTGTTGATTTGTCGTACACATCTTTGAGCTTCCTACTTGCTCTTTCTTCTTGTGTGCTCCACTCCTTGATGTCTGAAAAATTTAGATGGCCTACTTGCCAGATCGTTGTTGACTGCTCTGTCTGCTTGTACTTTCTCTTCTCTCTGACTCCCTTCTTAAGCTTCCTTGCCTAGTGAGTCCTTTAGTTCCAACAATGAGGTAAGCTATCCTTTTCCTTTTTCTTTTTTCAATTACAAGAGATAAAAATGAACTCTTTTACAAGAGGTGTTCACATGACTACACATGTGACTTGCAAATGATCATAATATCAAGCATATCGAGCATGTAGGCTTGGGTAAATTGCACCAACAAGATGGACCATTTTTGTTGATACATGAAGGACACTATCTCTCAAAGTACTACATGGAACAACCACTCCAACAAGGGTCTGTTAGGGATGAGAGACTCAAGAGGGCGGGGAGCCTTGAAGCTCAATGTCATGCACGAGGAGTGGAAGCACATCAAAAATGTGGACACACAAGAAGAACGAGCATGTAGGGAGCTCGAAGAAGCACATGTCAAATTTCAAGAAGACATCCCTATAAAAATAGGGATTTTCATCACTAAAAAAAATTGTAATTAGCATTTTACTTTTTCCAACTCCATTTTGTTCAAGTCGAGGAGTTCTCAAGCTTGAGGAGTATTAGAAGTATCACCCTACCAAATTTCATAATTTTTAGACTCTGTTTGAGCCCTCAAATAAGCCGTGGCACCTAATTTTTAACTAGGCTGGACACTAGGTCTGGACTGGGCCAAAACCACTCAAAAAAACTATAAAAAGAGCTAGAGAGATCATTTTTGAGGTTATCTTGTTGTAGATTTGAACTTTGTAAGAGAGTTCTTTTGTAATCGAAGATCTTCCATTGTTCCACTCTTTGCTCTTACTTTGTGCACATGTGTGTGTATGTGTGTGCATGCTTGTGTGCTTTCACTCACACACTTGTGCCATCACTTGCTCCTTCATAATGGTCCTCACATCTCTGCGGATTGACATTTATGAGGTGAATCTCCTCACGTTGGTACTTTCCATTGTGCTAGAGTGACAACCTGCAACCATATACTGCTGCAAGATGAGGATCACAAATTATAGGTATTTCAAGGCACTCTTGATGGAGATGCGGTAAAATGGCTAACTGAACATCCTCTAGATCATTTTTTGAAGTACAATGAGTTAAAAGAGGCTTTCTTGGAAAGATTCTAGACTTCCAAAGTGTGCTGGAACTGTATGCAACCTTACTGTATATGATGCAGAAGGGTATGATGGAGCAATATGCTTTAGATTTGAGATCCACAATGAGGCATCTCCCAGATGATGGGTGTCGTTCTAAAGAATTACTGCAAGAATTTTTTGTGGATAGATTGCAGCCAACCATAAATGAAAAAATCTACATGTATACATTAGAAAAAGCCTGAACATTGGACTAGATAATTGATTTAGCAAAATGGGTGGATAGAAAGATACAATTAGTTGGTTTGGGTTTCAAAAAAAGGAGCCCTGTCACAAAGAAAAGTGTGAATCCAGTGCAATAACTATACTGTCTACGATGTCAAAATGTAGGCCACATTATTGCAGATTGTGTGCTCAACAATCATATTTTTGAAGAATGCAGATTCAACACCAAGAATACACTAGTTGTATTGGTACAAGGGTTTAGGGTTTCGGGCTTAGGGTTTAAGGTTTAGGGTTTAGGGTTTAGGGCAATGCTGTAGGTTATAAACCCCCTGTCCAATCCAGACCATGGATGGAGATTCAAGAGAGTATCCAGACAGTCTCATTTTTTTGGCTCCAGGTAGTTTTAGGATCAGCATAGATTTTATCGACCTAATTATCAGGATTACGGACGAGGTCACAATTTTCGGCAAGCAGGATCTAGAAATTTTGGGAATCAACCAATTCAATGCCATATCTGTTTGTAGTATGGACATAGAAGATTTGAATGTGAAGAAGCTAAGAAGTATGATCAAAGAAAATAAGAAGCTAAACTTAAAGTAGTGATGGAAAATGTCATGACCTTGGAATATGTAGAACCTTTACCAATGCTTATTACGAAATCTCAGCAAGAATACTAGAATAGGTGACAACTCGAGCACTACTCGCCAACGGAGCAGAAGTAACAATTGAAGAAAGCAATCCAATGGGTTAAGGAATATCCATCATACTATGTTGACCCCAAACCCATTCCGGAAGTTAATAAAAGTGTACCAGTTTAGGAGGATGGAGTAGCTGTGCAAGAAGGAGAAAGCTCGGACCACTTAGCCGAGTTTGTAGTTTTTGATATTCAGAAGTTAAGTTCCAATGGCCAAGGGCCTAGTATCGAATTATAGAAGCACACATTAGTCGAAGAATAGAACCAAAATGTCACAAATTCGGTAGTGTTTGAGGAAGGTACATCCAGACACTTATTACATACTTATTACATAATTCATAGATTCAAATACCCTTGGGTTCCTTGCTGGAGCTAGTTTCAGTCTTCAAAGAAACGTTATTCAAGAATTTGCAAAACAAACATTCTTCGGACTCAATTCTAGAAGCCACAGTCAGCATGGTCAGAGATGTCCCAGATAAGGTAGTGGACTATGCAGTCCCTACTATTAGTATATGGTACCAAAACAAGGCTAGCACAAAAGTTTTGATTGATGGTGGATCTGGCATCAACATTGCTTCTACGAATACTTGTAGGCACCTGGGTTGGAGTAGCATCGAACCACCTCCATTCTTTGTGTGAAAGGCCAACCAATCACTAGTGTAGCAAGTGGGACTTATTCAAGGCATTCCAATAGTAATTTCCCACATTGTATTTCCCATTACCTTTGTGGTGCTTGCGCTGAAAGGAAATAATTTGGGCTATAATTTATTACTATGAAGACCTTGGTTGGGAAAAAGGAAGGGACATAGGAAATGTTTGTTCCAGCTACAGAATGAGCAATATTGCCCTCTAGAGAATAAACCGGTTTTAGCAGAACCACCACACTTGCTGGACGAATTGGAGGAGGATGAAGAGCAACAATTTCTCAAAGCTAACCATGATTTAATTTGGAGTAGTTGATATCGAGCCAATGATCAACTCTGTACACACTGGCATGGAAGCCTCGATTCGTACGGAACTTTTGGAACCAATGGAGCTCGAAAAGATAAGAGTCAAAGAAGATTTGCTCGAACTAGTGAATTTGGGCACACCAAAAGAACCGAACTAGTGAGAATTTGTGTGGAGCTTGCTTCGGAATTCTGGATGGCCTTAATTGCATTGTTAAAGAGCTATAAAGGTGTGTTCGCATGGACTTACACAACACGAAAGGTTTAGATCTTAAATTATAGCATCAGAGAATTTTACTAAAATGAGATGCAACTTTGATGATGCAGTATTGGTATAGAATGAGTCTCAAATTTATAGAAAAGATTAAACTTGAATTAGATCACCTAATTAAAGTGGGTTCATTGTTCGTGTTGTTGTAGTATGCCCTTGGGGAGCCTAGACCCACACCACCTTGCATGGAAGCAAGAAGGAAGGCTCAAGGACTCTCCTTTCATCCACCCCAACCTCCATCATGTTCAAGCCATTGGCCATCAGCCCGCAGCTATGCCACATGCTTGAAAACATGGAGATATGGGAGTCAAGGATCCTAGTCACATATGTAAAATACAAGAAAGTTGCAACACTCTACTTACACATATAGGAAATGCTAGCATGCACACACACCTCACTCTCTCACACTCTAAGACTGAATACATATATGCACAAAGCCTTAAGAGAAAAGAGAGTTCTTCAATTCAAAGGATCTATACATGAGAGCACATCGACAAAAAAGCTCCTCTTTACAAGAAATGAGCCTCTATTTATAGGCTAAGCACAATTCCCCATGTGCTCCTTTGGAAAAGTAAAAAAGGCAACATGTGCTCATATCTCTCTAGATCTTTGCAAATATTCCTTCCAACCACCCACTTCAAGACAAATAAGGGTGTGGAAATTCTCTATGTGGGATTTTGTATGTGTGCAAAAAAGGCCTTTCATTGAGAAGACTTCATAACCATAGCTTAGGGGAAATATAAAAAAGGGCCTTAGGAGAGTGTACTTCATATGGACACAACTCCTAAATACAAGAAAAGGGCATTTTTGTGAGTACTAGAGGGTGCCATTACATAAGAGAAATTGTGGGCAACCCTTATAACCCAACACTCTCCTCCCCCTAGACTTTGTCTTCCTCGACAAAGCTAAGATAGGAGAAGCATACATTGCTGAACTGGTGCAAGTTTGAGCCTTCAACTCTTCAAATATGTAGCTGTTCAAGTCTAAAATTTGCACGTCTACAAAGCTTCGAATCTGCAAGTCGTCAATCTTCAAGTCTTCAACTTGGCAATGCTAAGCAACACAATCCCCTTGGGGGGCAGTCAGCCCAACCTCCATCCCAATGTGCAGCACTTTGTAATGCAGGAGTTGCCTTCTCGAGAAGCTCCAAAAACCTGAAAGTTAAAACATACACAACAAGTAGACTAGATTTTGAAAAGATGTAGCTAGTAATTTTTTATTCCAATTCGAGTTTCCACTTCAGGGATCATCAAGTTCTAGAATATGGGCTCTTCTAGCAAAAGGTCCTCATGAGGATTGGGCTTGTGCCTGCAGTCCAAAAGTAGCTCAAAAGACACAGCCCAATAACTTTTCATATTGCTTATAGGCTAACCATAATCATCTAATCCACCACAAGTGCATGTGTGACTCATTGGAGGGTAAAACCTAACTGTGATATGGTTCTTTTTGTGACTTTATGCAAATATCAACATGATTGCATAATTCTTCATTGTGTGTATAATATCTGTTTCCTTTAACAAAAGTGTGTAGTGAATCAATGAAATCACACAATTATGCCTCAAGCAATCAAGGATCAAAAATAGCTACCATTTCTATGTGTAGTTGAAGTTTTAGATTCCCCCCATGCAAACTCAACCAAGATCTATACATCAATGCTTCCGACATGTCTAGGAGTGCAACCGTGCATCTACTAAAAGTCCAAAAGTTCCTAAAGCATGTTCAATGTGTCCTATAGGGGCATTCATGCAACAAAGTCATCATCATGGACATTTCCTAATACATGCCTCCCAAAAAGAAGATAGAAAGTTCAGTCATTAATCATGAGGTTAATGCAATTTGTATTAGGATGTCTACAGGCCAATGGGGTTCTTACAACATTCACACCTCAACCCTATGGTACCACTAATTTCCTTTGTACCAAACATAAGTGATCACATGCAACCAACACAAACATATAGAGCAAATTATCCATTTCCAATGATTTATGATAGAAGCATGCAATAGGAACTTCCAAAGAGTAGGTATCACCATCCTCCTTCCTTCAGCCTGTAACACTCAGAGAAAAGAAAAATGAGTTCCAAATGAGCAATTGAAGAGACACTTCTTATTAAAGAGATTATCACATGAGAAAACACTCCCATAAGTTCTTTTCAACAATTGGATTGCCATGTTGGGCACCATGCCCAAGGACAAGAAGTCATAATACACCAGTCTCCTACAACTCCAAGAATTATCAGAGAGCGTAGATGGCATTAAGTCAAAAAGGGCAAGTAAGTCATCAAGGAACTGTAGCATCCTGAAGCCTGTAAACAACCACAAGGGAGTGTGTAGCCTACACTTGCACAATAGCATGGGATGGTGAGAAACATAACTGAAAACATGCATACTCTCAAGGAGATCAAACATCAATAGAGCATGGGATGGGAGTGGACCAAAGGAGCTCACCCTCAAGTCCCAGGTGTGCCAAGGGTGGCCTTACAACACCACCTTGAACACGTGTGTCCCTTACCTTACACCACTATGGACATAGTATGACATCCCAAGAGTGATGGGGATCTCCAAGAGAATAGATACTTGAGGCCTCCATGCCATAAGAGTGGCTTTCAAGAATTTAAGGTTTCTTGAACACCAACCCAAACATATGGGCAGTCATAAGAAATCAAGATTTTGGTGGTCTTTGGGTGAGCTACAAAGTGTTCTTCAAAACCTGTGAAAATCTCAACAGCATAGTCAAGGAATTCATTACGACCTTAAAGTGCATGTGCATCACACATCTCTTTTCTAAATTTGGTGGTCAAAGAGAGAAAAATCAAGCTTTCTAGATGGTCGGCAGCCCCATAAATTCTCAAAACAAGATCTCCCCACAATTCCCCAAAACCTTGGTTTTGTGCATTTGACTGCACCAAGTTGTGTATGAGTGTAACCATGTAAAAAGTTTCCCAATGCAAGTTACAAGACAAGTTTGATTGAACAAATGTTAGAACTACACACGAAAATTGAAACATATAGACAAGGAACATGGTAAGTGTTTCCCTTATATTAGGTGGTAGCAGATGGTATCATTGTGGCTATCATTTTCCCACTTTCACCCTATGTGGACCTACCTTCCCTATCAGTCAAGCCTAGTCATAATTTCCCTCGAGGGTAGTCAAAAGGACACCACATCATTATGCGCACCGAAACTTAAGGAAGTTGTAATGGACCTAAAATTTGGACCTAGCAGTGAAAAAAAGGCTAATCTTGTTTTATTAATAGGTTCAGAACCATAAAACAATCATTACACTTCAAAGAGTTAGCAGAGTTTCAGATAGTCAAAATTCTAATGTTAAAGAGTTGTTGGTTTTCTCTAAACAAGGGATTATGCAGACCAACCCTGCATAGGCAGTCGCACCAACCCTTAACCAAGCCATACTTTTGAGTTACCCAACTGCTAATCCTGACCATACAAATAATCAGATCCAACCAAACATGACAAATGAAAATCCTAGGCGAGCTTATTTAAATCATCTTCAAATAGTTGCTTCAATGAGGCTTAACCAAAGAGAGATTAAGGACACATAGTGTTAGCAATCCAATACAAACCGATCGAAAAAAGTCAAGAGATGTATGCACCAACAAATCTTGTAGCTATGTTTGGAAGCAAAAACACAATGACATATGATTAGCATCAACCATCCATTTAACCATGTTAATCATAAAAGTCAAGAGGTCTTTTAAATCATGAAACAAGTGCATTTGACGAGGGCCTCTTCTTAGAACAATAGGACCGCCTCCAGGCATGTACTATAACTGTTAGTCAAAATCAAACCAAGAGGAACCAAAATCAAAGCATCATCTCTGGTCAAGATTTTAAACGAACATCAATGGTTTTAAGGATTCAAACTTATCCCATCGAAACAAGCAGTCATAAACTCTCACTAGATTAGAAGCCTTGGCATATAAAAGATCAATGGATCTTGTAAGTGATGACCTGAACATCCTCTTGGTGCAACTATAAAGAGAGTCCATTGAACAAGACAATCGTCATAGAGCCTTGTCATCGAGGAGTCTAAAGACTTCCAATCAATGTCACTTTGCCTTCCTGCATATTGGAATACACATCGCAAAGTGAACAAAAAATGCATTTACCCTATCATTTTGATTTCCCTTCAAGAAATGAATGCCAAATGGAGGATTAACGAATCACATCTCATGTCCAGCAATATACCGAGTTAGTATTTGTGCTAATTCTTCATATCTCTAGGTGCTATGGACAAGCAGTCATAAGTTGAAAGTGCGCAAAATATAGACCTTGTAGTAAACGCATCAGGAAGATAAATAAATAATCATGATCAAAGGCAACAAGTATATGGCTGCGGTGTGTGTCCCCACATGAAGTGGCAGGGGTTATCCAGGGGGCCCATGCAGGTGAAGTAGGCAGCCATTTTAACCATTTGATAACAATGCAAAAAATCCACCAAGCAAGACTTTGGTGGCCAATGATGTATAGGAACGTCCAAAATGCGGTATGAAATTGCGACCCCTATCACTACACAGCTGAACCTCGAGATAGTCACCACTTTCTGTTGTAGTTGATCCTCCTGTTGGAACCATTCTAGACGTGGGGCCTGGAATTTGTTAACCCTATCAAACCACTTGCCCCTGGAATCGAAGTCCTTTATATTCTGACACATGCAGACTATTGCATGCGATGGGTTGAGTTCTAGGCTACCAAAAATGCTATGGTGTGGATGATCGCCTAACAAATGCAAAATGAGTATTTTCCATGTTTTGATTTACCTCTCGAATTAGTGTCCGATCTGGGCACACATTTATTGAATTAGGTGATGATGGAGATTACTACAGAGTACCAAATGAAGCACAAATTCAGCTCCCCTTACTATCCATGGGCCAACGCATTAGAAGAGAGTACCAATAAAGTTCTTCTGCACATGTTGTAGAGAATGTTGCATGATTCTATAGACCAATGGGAGATCATACTTCCAATGAAGCTTTGGGTGTACCGTACTAGAAACGTCTATTACCATAAGATTTTTTGATGTGTGCATGATGGATAAGCTATGCCAGCTAGACAAACACTAGTATATGAGTTTCTTATTACTATAGGAAGTGAAGAGAAGACAAAAGATATGGCACAATAGGAATTTCCAAACAAAATTTTTTTGGCCCGATGATTTGGTGTTATATTTCACTCCAAATGAAATGCAAGATGGCTAGATTTAAGTTGAGATGGATAGGTTCGTTCCAGATCCATGAGTTATGCAGAATAATTTCTTTTTGGATTGTTACATTTTCCGAAGCACTATTGTTGATAGTCATCAATGGGTCCAAGTTGAGGCCCTATCAATCATTCGATCGAAAAAAAAAAAGAGAGAAAAAAAAGAAAAATATATAGAAGAATAACATGTATATAAATAAAACAATAAAATTGAAAAAAAAATTGAAAAGAAAATCCCCAACATGCAAAATGGCGGAGTAACTACTTGACATGAAAATCGTGCAAACAATCAATGATGGCGGCGGATGTATTGATTCAAATCTAATCCTTTGATTCTCATTTCGAGGTGCATGATTAGTGCAGAACCGTTGAAGTGAAGATATTATCTAGGGCAATCATGATGCAGACCCTCCACTCTCAAATTGATCTTGCAAGCAATAAAAGGTTGAGGATGATTCCTAGCCTAGCCTATTTGGCGAATGAAGGATTAGAGCACTTAGCGATCACACAATCTCAAGCACCCTATAGCAAAGCAAGCACAGTTGATGCCCACATACTCAACATCCTTGATAGCCTTTCACAACCATAGGCAGATAGTTTCAAGTGCCATGGATTGCTAAATTGTGCATTGATTGATTGGAGAAGCATACAACCTCATCCCCTCTCAAAGGATATAATGAGGGAGATAACTCAGCAGACATATGGGAATGACTTTAATATCCCATAAGTTTGCCTATGAATTGGACAACAAGAGCCTTTCTAGTTATCTCCAATAATGATAGCAGAGCAGCTCCATGTCACTATTAGAGGGATTAGTACAGTTATAGAGATAGTGGATGCTACAAAAATTGCAAATCTTTTGGGAAAATCGTGTTTCGGCGAGTACAAGTTCGCTCAACTCCGAGATGACAATCCACTTAAACTTGGACTTTTGCTAATGACTATGATGGTCAACTCTACCAAAATGCAAGTTAACTAGGCAGAATTACTATTCCGGAAGATGAAGAAAGAAGTTCATAGATTGTACTGAAGGACTAGAAGATTATTTAATTCCACCTTGGACTCCAAAGCTGGAGTATTGATTATATTTATTTTCTTGGATTCCCCTTTTGTCTTGCCTCACAAATGTACTATTGTGACTATTGAAGTTTTCTTTCAAGTGTTAAAGAAAAGAGATGCAGAAAGAAAACTCATTGCGGGTACTTCATAGGATCAAGGCACAAGTGATGAAGATGAAGATGAAGAAGCCCGGAGGCAGCAAGTAGAGGAGAACCAATAAAAGAAGGAGGAGCACCGGAAAGTGGTAGAGGAAGAAACAGAAGGATAGAGACTGGCCAAGGAAGAGGCAGAAGGAAAAGACAAGAAGAAGAGAAAAGGAAGAAGGTAGAAGAAGAAGAAGAGGAAGTTAGGTGACGGTTTGAAGAAGAAAATAAATTGAAGGCAGAAGCAAAAGCTGAGAAGCTTTGAAGATAGAACAAACAAGCTAGTCGTAATGCGGAGAATGCACGGAAGATTCCACCACTTCCTACTTTTACATCTTGTAATCTTAGCGATAAGTGGAAACAAGTGGATGGTAGAGTGAAATTACTTGCAATCTGATGTAGTGATGACCACATTTACCCATGGATGTTTCCAAATGAGCTAGCTAGACCTTAATTCTTAGGAGATTTGGCTAGGGGAATCCATTAGGGTGCAATCAAAATGGAGCAATTGTAGAAGAAATGCACTGTTCTAACCCAATAGAAAGAAGAATGGGTAGCTAAGAAAGCTGATATGAATGCAGAAATGAGCGGATCAAGGGCCGATATTGATGCACTTAGAGCAAAGACTATGGGGAGAGAAATTATTGCCCATGAGGAGATGATGGAAGAACTCAATGATGTGCTAGCAGAGAACAATACTTTGAATGTTGCATTAGAGGAGAAATCCAAGAAAGTAGCACAATTGCAAGCCGAGGTAGAATAGAAAAACAAGGCTCTATAGAAATTAAAGAAAACAAATAAAGATTTAGTGACAAAGCTTTAGAAGGAGGAAAAACAAGTACAAAGGTTAAAGCAAAAAGTTAATAAACAGATTGACAAAATATCAAAACAAGAAATGGCCATTTTTGAAGTATAAGAAAGGCTAGTAGTGCAGAACTCAGAGTTTACGGATCTAGAAGCCAAACTCCGCACTTTACAGGAAGTTTTTGACATGGCTAAAGCTCAGTCGATGGTATTGTAGAGTTAGAAAATCAAGTTGAAGTAAGGAGACAAAGATGTACGGATACCATTGTAGTTTTGGAAGGGAAGGAAGCAGAGGTTGAAGAATTAAAGAGAAACGCTACCATTTCAGAACTGAAGCGTAAGATGGATTTAGAAGAATCAAAGAAAATAATTAAAGATAGTTTTGTAAAGTTAATAGATATTACTATAGCCTTTGACAATATTTTGGATAAGCTACACTATTAGATTTTAGAATTAGAAGTAGCAACAGTAAGTTATCATAGTGCAAGCTAGCAGTTACTGGAACCGAAGGAGTTTTTGTTGAAGAAATTAGACTAGCCAAAGAAAATATCAAAGAAATGTTCAAAGAACTTAGATATCTCGATTCATGAAAAGCTATTGAAATAAAGTTTAAAATGATCAAAAAATTTGACTTGATTACCTTCTACAAAGTACATATGAATGTATATGATGAAGTTAAGTTTCTAATCACTTTTCTTGAGCATGTATGTTTTCTCCGAGGCTTCCTTAGTCACCTATGTTGCTAAAGTCACCCTCTGTGAGCCATTGAACTTGATAGTTGACTTGATCCACCAATTGAGCGTTTGCATCCTCTTGACATTGTGGTTTTTCAAAATCGCCCAAAAACATGATTTTTAGGGATTTTCAAATTTTTGGGATAATCAAAATATTATAAAAAAATGAAACATTCAAAAAATCATAAACATTGAAAATCGTGATTCTTTGTGAAAAATGCAATTCTCAGCTCAAAATTGTGATTTTTCTAGTTGAATTGAAAGTCAAAAAGTTGACATACACACAAAATCAACCATATTGCTCTTAGTAAGGACTAATTGGGGAAATAAATGCTATAGCTAAGGTAAAGAAAAATTTAACCCTAGTTCTTTACTACAGATTAGGGGTTTTTTGGGAAAACACCTTAAAATTGATGAGATTGATATCCACGCTTATCACTAGACATAGTTAAGGATGTAGAGAATGTTGGGCACAAAAAAACATAAGTAGAGAGGAACAAAACACACATTTTTCACAAAGAAACATCAAAAATAATAATGAAGAAGCAGAAACATCTAACCAAGGAGACTATCGAAACATCCTTAAATAATAGGTTTGGAGCATATGTGTATCTAGATGGACTGCATAAGGAACTAATTACATTGAGGAACTTAGAAATTCATTTCAACTTTATGCTAGTGGCTTAGTTTATGGCACGCATATATGAAGATACACAAGGATGTATATATATCTTTGCAAATAACCCTCATGATACAAATGATTTAGGTCAGTGTTTATAGAAAGGAAGTTGGGACCAAAACCTAGAACAACTTGACAATCTCAAGAAATAGTAGACATCACAATCTTGTAGAGCCATTGCGAGAGACATCATACATCACCTAAACCTTTTCTAAATGAATGAGAAGTAGTGAATGAGTTTCCTATTAAAAGAGGAAATGAAAGGAATAATCGTAGAAGAACCATGAGACCGTATCAAGTAGCAAAATGTATCAGAAACCAATATGAAGGATTTATAGATCCTCATGATCATGTACCTAAGTACAAACAAATCCTAAGATAAGAAGACATAGGAGAATATAAGATCCAATTTCAAGCTTTTGGGTTAACTTTATTAGGCACTACCTTAACTTGGTTTCTACCATCAAGGAAGGAAATGCTTGTAGACATAAATAAGTTTTTGGAAGCGTTCATTCATAGGGGAATTCTCCAAAACTAGCATAAGATAGTACTACTAAATTAATTCATATATTTAAGCAAAACCATGATGAAATTGTAAGGATAGTAGCCAGGAGATTCAAACAGTATCAACATAGAGGAGGATAAGAGAGAAAAGAAAAATAATCCTTCATGGAAACAAAGGAGAGCTAAACAAAAATCAAATTGGGAAAAGAAAGAAGAACCAAAAAAGACAGTACATACCAAATTTCAAAAAAAAATTAGAAGACAATGGTTCAAAATAGAAAAATGAGTACAAACACATGAAAAATTTATCAAAACAACTAAAAACTTTCACAAAGTCATACGATATGTGTAGGTCCGTGTTTTTTTATACGTGTGTAGGTATGCATGCGGGGAGGATATAGAAAGAGAATATACACACACACATACATAGACACACGCACACACACATACATACACACACACACACACACATATATATATATATATATATATATATATATATATATATATATATATATATATATATATATATATATATAGAGAGAGAGAGAGAGAGAGAGAGAGAGAGGGACAAATTGATTAAATTGTTTGAATGCAAGGCAAAAGTGAAGGAGATATGGTAAAACGATGAATAGAGCTTACTTCATAAGCTTTAGGTTGACCTTGAGCTTGAGTTTCAGAGGAGGATTCATGAGAGTTTGAGGTTGACCTGTACTTTTAGCTTGAGAGGAAGATTGATGATTCCTATCTTATCCGTTCACTCATTGTAGTCGATCTTGCATGGAAGGCAAAAGAAGCTTTAGATTTTTTTCTCCTTTTTGGAGAGCATAGGAGTGCCTAAAAAAATTGTCTTTATACGTTTTTCAAATAACAAGTAAAGGTTTATGATGACTGGAAGGAAATTTGTATAGATGGGTTTACCAACAACCATATTGGCATCCTTGCGTTGTAAAACAAAATCATTAAAAAAATCACTCCCATTTTTGTATTGAACGTAGGCCGATGTGGAATGGGAGAGTAAGGAGATCATAGGAGTTCTTTCAAGATCCCAAGAGTCATAGCGTATATGTACTCAAAGGGTCCCTAAGGTTGGTCAAATGAGTTGAAAGATGACAATCTATCAATAACAAAGCATTCCAAGATGCGAGTGCAGTGGGGACAAGGAGTATGAATAGGTTCAGTGATGCGTGCATGTACATTCTTCTCATGCTCCTTTTCTTATAGATGAAGAGCTCGGAATCAAAGTCAAAAACTAATATAGAGGAGAGAAATTAATACTCATGCGGATTGCTATACATGGTGGAAATGGACCAATGCCAAGGTATGAATTTTTAACATATACATGAGACCTATAATAAAGTGATAGGTAGGAGATGGTTGAACCACACCCTTGATAGATAAGAGATGGTTGAACTACACCCTAAGAGAGAGGATTAGGAAGTTAATCCTCAACCATGGCTTTTGGGGCAAGTGGTTAGCCCATTACATTCCTAACCAAGAGGTTGTGAGTTGAATTCCTTACATTGGTATCAGAGCTTAGGAAGTAGGCTTCGGAAAGTTGGATTGACCTAATGATCTCTAAAAGGGCGCTTGGGCATCCTCTATATGAAAGGGTACAAAGTAGCACATGTCCATTTCACAAGTTAGCCTAACAAAGATTGAGGTGTATCTCTCAATCTGTAGGTCTCATTTAGGCATGTAAGATACCATTGGAAATTTCTCAGAACCCGCTTTCCAAATCTAATGAGGTAGCAAGAAACTGTAAAGCCATGGCAAACTATGGGTGGTACTTGATTGAGGATTCAAGATACCAAACATGGGTGAGAACAAGGTTCAAGACTGAGGTTGAGAACAAGGGCCTAAGGCACCAAGGTTGCGAACAAGAAGGTTCAAGACACAAAGGTTGAGAGCAAGGGTTCAAGAGACCAAGGTTGCGAACAAGGTTCAATAAACTGTGCAAGACTGAGAACATCAATTTAAGGGTACCTAGGGAGTTCAAGGGGCTGATCATCGAGGCTAGAGGTATACAAGAGCAGACCATCGAGGAGAATGATTGACCAAAGGTGGAAGAATGTAATAAAGTGAGATGGTTGAACCACACCCTTGACAGATAGCAGATGATTGAAGTACACCTTAAGAGAGAGGATTAGGATTTAATGTCCTCAACCATGGCTTTTGGGGCAAGTGGTTAGCCCATCACATTCCTAACCAAGAGGTTGTGAGTTCAATTCCATACAAGACCCTTCGAATGAAGGGTGCAATAAGGGCATAAAAAGGTTGATCATCTCTCCATCTCTTTCTATTTCCCTCACAATGTAATAGTTTCAAGGCAGTTGGAAATTGTTGATCTCGATAAGAGGTCACCGGTTTTGAGTAGCAAGAATTAATAGAAGAAGAAACTATACGCACTCATGAGAGTTGTAGCTTTACAGAAAAGGTTTTCTTCAAGGGAATCCGACAAGGTTTTGAACCTAGAATTGCATGTTTTGCTTAGGATTTGGTAAGCCATCCTTAGTCGAAGGATCCAGAATCATGAAATGGAACTCACCTTCAAGGACTCTGAAGAATTTGAATCAATGTATAAGAGACATAAGACAATTTTCATTCCCTAGCCTTGGGATGTGAAGATCATCAAAGGGACTCATAATCTTTTATGGGTGAAAGCATGTTAATGCGAACATTTTTAGGACTGTATACCACTTTTATGGGCATCAATAGTTAACTATTCTAGAAACTCTTTGAAATATGAGAAAGATAAACTTAAATTTTCCTCTATTTGATGTACTATCATTAATTTAGATATTGAAAAACCCCATTTGTGAGGATGATGTGAAAGCCATGGTATCATGACATGAACCTCAAAGTTAATGTGATTACTCATCATGTCTTGCAGAACTTAGCACTCCATGGAATCAGAGATAGTGTAACATAGAAGGTATGAGGAACTTTGTCAATCTTAGGAGAAACCAACCACAAAAAAAGTTGTTGCATTAAACAAAGGTGAAGTAGAAACTCCAAGGATGAGTGTGATCTGGTACGAAAATTCAAAAAGGACGGGTTTATATCATGTCAAGTATCACAAGCATGATTAATGCATCATTTAGGAGCCCACATTGCCATGATTAGGAGTATTCTCTATGGTCCTAATCTAAGAGCTTCTGTTTTTGGTAGAGAGAGGCATCATGAGTTAGGAGTTGGATGTTGAAGTGCAAGCAATGGATAAGGTAAACCCCTGATTGATAATAGTTATTCAACTTATTAGTCATTCTACACCTTCTTAGTTGCATTCATGACCAATACTTTCTATTTTTCATGCAGATGGTTTGTATCCACCATATTCAAAAGTGCTAAAGCATAGAATATTTCAAAAACACAAAAGAGGAACTCAACACCATGTATGGCCTCTCTATCACTGGTACATATTGAGTTATTATATAAAAATAAATTCAATTAGTGAGGCATATTGGTTGTGTAACTCAAGCCAAGAGAAAAATGAAGGTGAAACATATGAGGCTAGAGTTATATGATGCATAGATGGCATTGCATTAAAATGTGTACTAGGAGATTCGCCATTTTCCTCCTCTACTTTGACTACAAAGTTTTTATCCATTGCTAACACATCTTATACATAGTTTCTATCACCTTCAAATGTAAAATTGGATATTGATGAGTAATCTAATTCATCTTAGTTAGTGATAGGAGTCGAACTATGGTACATGCAATTTTGAAGGTAGCATTTGTTGATGCGTATTTTCCACTGAACCTCAATACAATGAAAACAGTAGCTCTCTAACACCAATGCACTATCCATCTAGCCTTAAATAGCCACATATCAAATGCAAGGACCAAACTTGAGATATCCCCTTACAATACCAAGAATCCTTGTCCTTTTCCCTTCTTTAGTCTTCACTTCTCAAAAGACTCCTATGACATATCTCCCTTTCGACCTTGGAAAATGTCCTCTAAGAAATTGCACAACATCTGTCATACACTTCAAAAGTACATCATCAAGTTTAAGTTCTTCATAAGGTAGCAGCCTTTCCACAACTTTACCTACACCATCATGTTCTCCCTTCCCATGCCCTGGCTCAAAGAAGTTCCAAGTCATAGTCATGCAAGTTAGAATTGGATATCTCCCTATGAAGTAAAATAGATGTTTAGCTTCAAATTGAGAAGTTGTGCCATATGACCATACCCAATTTTGGATTAACTCTAGGTTTATCTCTCTCAATCATTGCCAATTAAATTGGAAACAATGTAAAAAAAATGTTGTCATGCTTCTTATCATCAGATATGAAGAAGTAAATTACCTTTTTAGGGATGCCCTCCATGTGAAAATATGTGATATGCATTAAAATAGTTATCTGTACAATGCATATAACATATTTCATTATGCTCATGGAATGTATAGTTTTTTGCAAAATCAGCCACTAAAACCACAATATCACTTGGAAATTCAAAGACACACATCTTAAACTGGGTTGCTTGCCAAAATTCTGCTTGATAATTTTCTTTTTGTTTTTCTCAAACTATCTTGTTACAATTTTAGGATTCATGCCTCTTTGTAGCAACTCTTTCTTTTTACAGAGTTTTCCTTCATACATTGATTCAACATCTTCAGAACTCTTTACACGAATATGATATTCCTCAATGCGAGTATCTCTTGGATGCCACTTAAAATATCCTCCTCCATAATCAAAGCACTCATCAATCATGCATTTGTACTTGTGGAATATGATATCATTCTTACATGTACCATAGAATAATATCTTTAATGCTGCTAATTGATAGAAATTTAGTTTTTGAAGCATTGGAGCTTGATTTCTACCCTACTTGACAAATAGAACAATCACAATTACAAAGAAAAATATAGATGATAGAGCTTGATTAATAGAGGAGATTGATTGCATCCTTAAGGTATGACATTTGTGTTGGAACAAATCCATTACAAGCCTAAGTATTGGCTTGAGTTCTAAGAAAAGTAGTAAGAGAAGACAATGTATGGAGATCTAAGAGTTCACTTGTGAACTCATCCTTGTAATTGTTTGATCATTTACTTGATGTAAAAGTTAAAGGAATCAAAAGTGGTTGAGTTCACTTGATAAAAATAGAGAGAGAAACCACAAATTCTTGATTTGGAGGTTGGAGAATCAATCAATCTCAAAAAATTAGGAAACTAATTTTAGGTGAGCAAGATTCAAATTCAAATCTTGGCTCCAAAACTCTCTATATATACATGGCAATTTAGTTGCACTTTTTGAGGTTTTCATAAGCTGAGCTATATGCTATATCAAGTGTGGATACAAAACACACACATGTATCGGTAAGTTCATTGTATTCTACAATCAATGTACATTCATATTTATGATCACACAAGTTCATATCTTCATGATTGTGTGAGTCTATTGTTCACTATTATGCTTCTCAAAATTTTCAGTTAGATTGCAGAGATCATTTCTCTCAATGTGGTGTATCATTTTCAATGCTTTGACTTGCTAAAGTTTTCTTTTAGAGACTACTATATGTGCACAAAATTTCCTTGCTATTGGAGCTCTCAGTCTTGAGTTATGTTCAATTGAAGTCAACCTTTTCTGTTCATATTCACTTCTCTCTAGATTTTTGATTTTTTTCAGCCAACTTGTCAGATCTGGTTCTCCGCCTGTACTTCATCAAATTGCATGATTCAAAGCTTTTTGAACTCACCATACTTTCTAGTATCAGAATAAAAAGTTTCCTAATCATTGAGTATTTGAATCTTGAGTTGTGATTATTTTTCCGCTCACTGGTCTAAGTACTATTGTATTCTGTGAGAATCGGGATGATATCATAACTTGTTAAACTTCATTCTCATTGTGTGATTCCTTATTTCTGATGCCATTACTCTTGAAAGTTAGCTCTCTAAGGTACTTAGAGTTACCCAAAAGGAATTAAGCTAATTACTACTGTGCTTAGAGAATTATTCAAAACACTCGAAAGGTGTATGAATCAAAATAGCAAGTTTTTCACCTCTGAATTAATTCTAGCTCATCTGTTTTGATCTATCTTTTTGAGATTGATCTTCCAAGGTGCATAAGGTGTCTAACACATCCATTGGCAAGCTAAAGGGCCCACCACATACTCCTGGAGATCATTTGGCTAGTGTAGATCAAGGATTTTGGAGCACCACTTCATCTTCAAGCACATATCTATCCATCTCTTAAGAGTGGTATAAGAGAAAAGATGGCAGATGGATTTCCTTCATCAATTGACAAATTGGATAGAGGTAATTACTCAGCTTGGTAATTAAGGATGGAAGCTTATCTCCAAGGTAGAAATCTATATGGTTATGTGGCTGGAGATGAAGTTATGCCAAGTTTTAGCAACAAAAGTCAACCAACAGAAGAAGAGCAAGAAAGATTGAGCACATGGTGCTCCAAGGATGTACTTGCAAGGTCTTATATCCTCAACTCTATCTCAAATTTTTTGTTGCCTCATATTAGAAGTTGTAAGACATCTCAGGAAGCGTGGGATGCACTTGAAGCCTTCTTCTCTTCAAGTACCAAAACTAGGAAGCATCAACTATGGCTGGATTTCACAACCCTCAAGAAGGCTCCCAAACAAAATGTGACTGATTTTGTCACATTTTGTTTGGGAGTCTTCTTGAGGGTTGTGAAAATGGAGAGGTAATAGATGAAGAGAAAATTGTAAGGTAGGTCATCAATGGATTGAAAGCAGATGACAAGTGGGAAGCATTCACCATATTTATGGATTTGTACATGGACATGCATGTACCTGATTTCAATACACTCATTGGACAACTACTCACTCAAGAGGCAAAACTTATCAAGAATGGAGAAAAATCTAAAGGTAATCAATCTTCAGCTTTATATACTGATAAAAGCAAGTCCAAAGTAAACAAAGGAAAGTCAAAGAAAGTGGATGATGATGTAGTAACATATCAAGCTAACTATGCAAGTAGAGGAAGACATGGCAGAGGTAGAGGAAGACATGGCAGAGGTAGAGGAAGAGGAGGTAGACAAGCCAGGGGAAGATCCCAAGACTCCAACCCATGTTCTATTTGTGGATTAACTAATCATACAACTGAAAATTGCTTTAGGCATTCCAAGAATCAAAGAGGCAGAGGATACAATAGAGGAAGTTATGGCTACTCAAGAGCAAGGTTCAACAATTATCATGGCTGATGGAGAGTGTTAATCTCCAAAAGAACAAGCTATTCTTGAAGTTAGAGCACCTCTATATCGAGAATAACTCAAATCCTTCACCAATCTGGAGGATCAATACTCAACTACCAAATTCTTGAACAAACTGTGAAGAAGATGACTACATAGAAAGTCTAGTGCACATAACTCACTCATTGACTTATCAAATGTGTAAATTTTTTGATAAAAATTTGGACAAGGTGTTGCCTACAGTTTTTGAACCTCCTCCAAGTTAAATCATTCCAAAAGACTCAGTAGATCTTGAGAAATGATCTCAAACGAGTCACCTATGCCTAAAACTGTACTTCTTTACAATCGACTTTGACACCTGCAATTTCTAAAGCTTGGTTCTCCCAAACTAGAACCCGTTTATGCAAATGCTTTTAGCCATAGATGGCTTACCTTGCAACTTAGATTTTGACTCCTCATTTCTGCAAAACTTTACACTGTGCACTGAGAATTGACCATTTCTTTGACCATCAGGATTGCGCTTGTTTCAGAAGACTCTCAACACTTTCTCACATATGAATGTTCCTATTCATAATTCTCACAGCTTGTTTACAATTAGGCTCTCAAACTTTAACCATAGACTCATTAACTATGGAATTAGACATCTACAAAAGGATTCTTGAAATGATCATGCACAGAAGGAGAACACTTAGAAAAATCGGGCGCAACTTTTCTTCATTTTTGGAAAACTTTACATCTGAGTGATGAGAGAGATCTTACTCACTTCTAAAGTGTCTAATGACTCATATAACTTCTAATTTCTCTGTTCACATGCTCTCTCCTATATGCCGCGACATTTTTCCTTGTATATATAGGCAAATATGTACAAGCTCATAACCATACAAAAGTATAAGTGAGATAACTCTAAATTAATGTACATATGTATACACATCTTTATCCTCTGAACATGTACTTTCTTCATGCTTCATAACTTGATCTTTTCTTCAATCCTTCACTTCAAAACTTCATCAAAACTTCAATTGTTGATTGCCTTGCACCAACAGCTCCCCCTCAATTATCAATTGAGGTTTTCTCTATCTTCTTTATACCTGCCATGTCTTTGAATCTTTGTAGCTTTAGTCCATCCAAGATTTTGGTTAGCATATGAGCTATCTGATCTTTTGTTGAAGTATGTATAAATTTAATCTCCTTATCCATTACCTTCTCTCTTAGAAAATGATACTGAATCTCAATGTGTTTAGTCCTGGCATGAAAAAACAGGATTAGCAGCTAAATAAAATGAACTCATGTTGTCCCCATGAATAGAGGGTGTACTCTGAATGATGTCAAAACTCTTCATAAGAGTCTTAAGCCATATCACTTCCTTTGCAGCTTCAACCATACCTTTGTACTCAGCCTCTATGGATGATAAAGCAACTGTATGTTGCTTCTTTGAACACCATGAAATTAACTTATCTCCCACACAACACAAGTATCCATAAGTTGATCTCCTATCATCAGGATTACCTGCCCAATTTGTATCACTATATATCTTGATGTTTGTATCTGATGTAAAACCATAATATAAACCTTCTTTGAGTGTACCCTTAATGTACCTCAACACTCTTTGTCCTGCAACCCAATGTTCTTTCCTAGGCCAATGCATGAATTGAGATAATACTCCAACTGCATATGACACGTCAGGCCTAGTTAATGTAGCATAGATCAGACTACCAACCAAACTTTGATATAGCTTCATGTCCTCCAATTCTTCTCCTCCATATTTGCTCAATTTGTGATTCACCTCCATTGGAGTAGGTGCTATCTTGAAATCATCCATTTTAAACTTGATCAAAAAGTTTTTCAAATACCTTTCTTGAGTTATATACACTCCATGTTGAGTCTATGAGATCTCCATGCCCAAGAAATATGACACGTCTCCCAAGTCACTAATCTTGAACTCTTTCTCCATTTTCTTCTTTAGACTTTGAATGCCTTTCTCATTTGTACTTGTAAGAATTATATCATCAACATATATGCACATGTAAATGAACCCATCATCACTTGCTTTGACAAGCAAGCTACTATCTGCTTTAGATACTTGAAAACCAAGTTCCTTCAAGAACTTCACAAGTCTATAATTCCATGCCCTTGGGGCCTGCTTCAAACCATACAAAGCTCTCTTGAGCTTACATTCATGATCTTGATACTTTTCATTTCTGAATCCTTGTGGTTGCTCCATGAAGACATCATCTGAAATGTAACTTAGAAAAGCATTCTTCACATCTAATTGACATAATTTCCAACCTTTACATGCAACAATAGCTATGAGTGTCATGATGGTTGTCATCTTTGCCACAGGACTATAGGTCTCATCATAATCTATACCATATGTATGAGCAAATCCTTTCACAACATGTCTATCTTTATACCTAGACACACTTCCATCTGCAAACCTCTTTGTCTTATAGACCCATTTGCATCCAATGATCTTCTGACTATTTGGTTTAGGAACCAAATCCCATGTGTCATTTTCCATCAATGCATCATACTCTTCCTGCATAGCTTTCTCCCAATTTTCCTTACCTTTTGCCTCTTCATATATAGAAGGGCCTTCATCTGCCTTTATCATATAAGCATAACCTTTGGTAGCCAAAAGAGAAGTGTCATAGCTATACCTTGTAGGTTGCCATTTGTGTCTTGATGACCTTCTGAGTTCTCCACTTCTTGAGGTTTCTGGTTCATCGCATTCTGGATCAAACCGTGGCACTTCTTCAACTTCAACATGTACTTCATTATTCTCTTCTTCATCAAATATTTGAACCTTTGATTTACCTTTCTTTTGAGTCACAACTTCTTCATCACCTGCATGAATATTGATTGTACCTGCATACCAAGTACCTTGCTCATCAAATGTAGCATCCTTTGACACAAGGAATTGTTTTGTGGATGGACTCCACAACCTATATCCCATCTACTTATCATCATATCCAATGAACACATACTTTTCAGCTTTAGGTTCCAATTTGTGCCTTAATTGAGATGGCACATATGCATATGCCAGACATCCAAATACTTTGCAATGATCTAGAGTAGGTCTCTTACCCCACCATGCTTCATATGGTGTCATACCCTGCAAAGCTTTACATGGTAATCTATTGACCAAGTATGTGGCTGTATTTACAGCCTCAGCCCACAAATAATTTGGGCAATTTTTCTCCTTCATCATGTATCTTGCAAACTCAACAAGAGTTCTATTCCTCCTTTCTGCTACACCATTTTGTTGAGGAGAGTACCTGCAAGTAATTTCCCTTTTTATACCTACATTCCACAAGTAATCACTGAACTCATTAGAGAAATACTCTCCCCCTCCATCTGACCTTAGTCTCTTCAACTTTTGACCTGTAATTCTCTCTGCATACACATGATAATGTTTGAATGTATTGAATACCTCTGACTTATCTTTGATCACATAGATAGTGATCCATTTGGTAGCATCATCAACATAAATCACATTATACCTTGAACCATTGATACTGAAATCCTTTGATGGTCCCCACACATCTGTGTGTACCAATTGAAACTTCTCTGAATACATAAAACCATGCTTGGAATAAGATTGCTTATGAGCCTTACCTAATTGACATGCCTCACATCTATATGTCATATGTTGACCTGCAACATTAGGCAATCCAAGCACTGAACCCTTGTTAATCATATCTTTAATACCTCTTTCATTGAAATGTCCAAGCCTTTTGTGCCAAAGATCTAACTCAGAGATCTTATGTCCTCCATAGGTGAACAAGGCATGGCCAATGTTACCTTGAATATTCAATGTGAACAATATTCCTTCTTTCTTCCCTGAAACAATTTGTTTATAACCATTGCTAGGGTCTTCCACAAAAACTCCTTCATTAGTGAACCTAACTTCATAACCCTTTTCAACAATTTGTCCTACACTTATCAGATTCTTTGGAATTGTAGGAACATACAAAACCTTACTCAAGAGAGTACTTCCATCCTTGGCCTTCACTGATCCAATTGATTTCACATTATGCTTTGTATTATCACCTGTTTGAACTACATGATTAGTTACCTTATTCTCCAAGTCAATCATCAAAGCTATGTTGCCACTTAGGTGATTGCTACACCCTGAGTCAATGTAGAAAACTCTTTGGTCTTCACTTTGCCTTTCACAAGTTGCATTCATTATCAATGTTGAATCCTCCTTCTGATCTGAAGCATAATTGTAGTAGGTATTGTTGTATTGTTGAATTTGGAATCCTCTACCTGTATTTCTTCCAAAGTAACCTCTACTACCTCTACCTCTGAAATTACCTCTTTGATTTCTGCCACCTCTTCCTCTTGAATTAAAGTTCTGATTATATCCACCATTATTTTGAGTATTATGCCAACAATCATGAGCTAAGTGATTTGTCTTACCACACATCCAGCAAGATTTGACTCCATCTTTATTACTTCTGCCTCTTCCTCTACCTTTGCCACCTCCTCTTCCTCTTAGGAAGTTAGCTTGGCTAGTTGTACCTTCATCTTCATTTGCTTGTTGCTTCCCTTTTCTATTCTTCTTTTTATCCTTTGAATACATTGCTTGACCTGTAGTTTTATCACCTTCACCTTTGACATCCTGCTCAAAGGTTAGCATGTGTCCTAGCAACTGATTTAAATCAGGAGTAAAATGATCTAGTGATAATTCAATATACAAAATGAATGGCTTCCATTTGTCATCACCTCTCAAACCTGTGAGGATTTGCCTTACCAATTTATCCTCCTCAATATCTTCATCAACTGCTCCTAATGCATCTGCAATGTCCTTCATCCTTGTTACATAATCTGAAATGGATTGAGAGGCCTTCTTCTTGAATGTGGTAAACTCTACCTTCCTTGACTTTGTGGTGTTTTGGAACTGCTCCTCCAAAGCATTTCATATATCACTTGCACTTTCAAGACCTCTAATGTGAGGGAGCAAGTAGTCATTAACTCCCATATAGATAATGCTCCTAGCTTGAGCATCTCTTTTCATCCAAGTCTTCAAATCTGACAATTCATCCCTAGTTGGAACACTAGGATCTCTAAACTGAGGCTTTTCCTCTTCACCTATGATATAACCTATCAATTCTTTGCTCATAAGATGAGCTTCCATCCTCATTGACCATGCTAGATAGTTCTCTCTGTCCAGTTTCTGTATCTGAAGAGAATCTCCCATCCTTTTTTCACCTGTGTATAAAATCCTTCAAGCTTTATGAGGAATAAGATTACCTTTGCTTCAAATGAAGTTCATTTTGTCTTCCTTGATATCTTCTGTCCTCCTTTTCAAGTTTTTCTTTCAAGCTTTCACCTTTTGTATCTTCAAATGTTGAATTCTTTATAACTGCAGCAGTCGGGGTCCTTCTTTCTTCAATTTTGATGCTTCCTGCTCTGATACCACTGATGGTGAGTGTTAATCTCCAAAAGAACAAGTTATTCTTGAAGTTCGAGCACCTCTATATCAAGAATAACTCAAATCCTTCACCAATTTGGAGGATCAATACTCAACTACCAAATTCTTGAACAAACTATGAAGAAGATGACTACACAGAAAGTCTGCTGCACATAACTCACTCATTGACTTATCAAATGTGTAAATTTTTTTATAAAACTTTGCAGAAGGTGTTGCCTACAGTTTGCACACCTCCTGCAAGTTAAATCATTCCAAAAGACTTAGCAGAACTTGAGAAATGATCTCAACAAGTCACCTATGTCTAAAACTATAGTTCTTTACAGTTAACTTTGACACCTGCAACTTCTAAAGCTTGGTTCTCCCAAACTAGAACCCGTTTATGCAAATGCTTTTAGCCATAGATGACTTAATTTCGAGCTTAGATTTTGACTCCTCATTTGTGCAAAACTTTACACTATGCACTGAGAACTGACCATTTCTTTGACCATCGGGATTGCGCCTGTTTCAGAAGACTCTCAACACTTTCTCACATATGAATGTTCCTAATCATAATACTCATAGCCTGTTTACAATTAGCCTCTCAAAATTTAACCATAGACTCACTAACTATGGAATTAAACATCTACAAAAGGATTCTTGAAATGATCATACACAGAAGGAGAACACTCACAAAAATCAGGTGCTACTTTTCTTCATTTCTAGAAAACTTTACATCTGAGTGATGAGAGAGATCTTACTCACTTCTAAAGTGTCTAATTACTCATATAACTTCTAATTTCTCTATTCACATGCTCCCTCCTATTTACCCTGACATTTTTCCTTGTATATATAGGCAAATATGTACAAGCTCATAACCATACAAAAGTATAAGTGAGCTAACTCTAAATTAATGTACATATGTATACACATCTTTATCCTCTGAACATGTACTTTCTTCATGCTTCATGACTTGATCTTCTCTTCAATCCTTCACTTCAAAACTTCATCAAAACTTCAATTCTTGATTGCCTTGCACCAACAATGGCAACTACAACAACTACAATCATTCAAACTATCAAGGAGGCTACAAAGGAAGGAGAGACTTCAATAACTACACAGAAGACTCAAACAAAGAGGATTCACTATTATTCATGAACATGGCTATGCCACAAGGTAAATCTGATGAGCATGTTTTCTACATAGATTCAGGTTGTTCAAATCATGTGGTAGGAAATGTGGCCCTCCTATCAGATTTAGAAGGTCCAAGGAACAAGCATGAGGTACAAATAGGAGATGATACAAGACACCTTGTGGAGAAAATAGGAAATGTCAAGGCACTTGATGGAAACATCAACCTACTCAGTAAGGTACTCTATGTCCCTACCATTACAAAGAATTTGATAAGTGTTTGGCAGATAATAGAAAAAGGATTGCAAGTTAGGTTCACAAGAGGAGCAGCATATGTGGAAGACCCTATTCAAGGGTTCAAAAGAATAGCAAAGGGAGAAAAAACAGGTAGACTATTCACTTTTGAGTTGCAAGACACAAGGAACATAGCTCTCTTCCACTATGGTAATCAAACACTCAGAGAACTAGAGGTATGGCACAAGAGATTGGCACATATTGGTGAAATATCATTAAAGAAAATTTGCAGGGACCAAAGTGTACTTGGACTCCCTAACTTGTCAAAACAACACATGATTTATAAGTGTAGTGCATGTCAATTTGGAAAGTCTCATAGGTTGCCATTCATGAAGAAAGGTTATATGCATGGAGATCTCTTGGAGTTGGTTCATACAGATGTATGGGGACCTAGCAAGGATGCTTCAATATCTGTATCAAGGTATTATGTCTCCTTTATTGATGATTGCAGCAGATGGACTATCCTATTCTTTATGAAACACAAAGATGAATTTTTTCATGCTTCAAAAGATATTTGGCTCTTGTGGAGAATCAAACAGGTAAATCACTAAAAAGACTAAGGTCAGATGGAGGGGGAGAATACTTCTCCCATGAATTTGATTCTTTTCTTCAACAAAGAGGAATCAAAAGAGAGGTAACTACAAGGTACACTCCTGAGAAAAATGGAGTGGCAAAAAGGAGGAATAGGACAATTGTTGAAGCTACAAGGTCCATGTTAAATGAAAACCATTTGCCTAATTATCTATGGTCTGAGGTTGTATCTACAACCACTTACTTGATTACCAGGTTGCCTTCAAAATCCCTTGATGGGATGACTCCATATGAGGCTTGGAATGGAAGAAGATCTAGCTTAGATCATTGTATAATTTTTGGATGTATTGCTTTTGCTCATGTTCCTTCATAGGTTAGAGGCAAGATGGATCCAAAGGCAGAAAGCTGTGTATTTATTGGATATGACAACAATCAAAAGGGTTACAGGTTATACAGCCCTACCAACAAAGGATTCTTGGTAAGTAGAGATGTAGTTTTTTATCAGAACAACTCATGGTATGAAGATTCATGTAGGAAGGTCAAATTTCCATATGATCTTGAAGAAGATTTTCCAAAGCTTGGCAGAGAACATCAACCAAACATTGAAGAACAAGATACTTCAGAAGATGATGAAGAAACTCAGATGAAAAAAATCAAAGCATGGAAGTCTAAATCTAAAGCAAAATTGCAGGAACTTGGACATGAGGCAGAATCATCACAAGATGGATTAAGAAGATCTATAAGGGAAAGAAAAAAACTAGAAAGGTATGGGTTTTACACCTCATTGGTAACTAAACATTCTACTTACATAGCACATGACATAAATCAAGAGAAGCCATCATCCTTTGAAGAGGCCAAAGAAAAATCAGAATGGAAGCATGCAATGAAAGAAGAGATTGAAGCACTTGAGGAAAACAACACTTGGGATTTTGTGCCCAAGACTTCATCTATGAAGGTAATAGGCTCAAGATGGGTCTATAAACTCAAGAAGAATTCTGATGGTTCCATAAATAGGTATAAGGCAATGCTTGTAGCAAAAGGCTTTGCACAAACTCAACGAATTGATTATGAGGAGACCTTCTCTCCTGTGGCAAAGATGCCTACTATTAGGGTTTTGTTGAGTATTGCCTCTTCCAAGAATTGGAAGATACTTCAACTAGATGTAAAGAATGCATTATTGAATGGTTGGATAACAGAAGAGGTATATATGGCACAACCTCCTAGTTTTGAGAGTCAAGTTTATCCTGATTATGTGTGTAAACTTAACAAAGCATTATATGGTCTCAAGCAAGCCCCAAGAGCTTGGAATTTCACGCTTGTTTCATTCTTGCAGGACAAAGGCTTTCAACCAAGCAAGGAAGATCCTTCACTCTTTATTATAAAGAGTAATTCCGAGGTCATCTACCTATGTGTATATGTAGATGATATTATATTGACAGGAAATGATGCAGATGGTATGAAGAAGATCAAAGATCATATGAGATAAGAATTCAAGATAAGTGATTTAGGATCACTTACCTACTTCCTAGGTTTGGAACCTATCTATAAAGATCATGGTTTATTTTTCACTCAAAGGAAGTATATCAAGGATATGTTAGCAAAATTCAAGATGGAGGATTGTAAAATTGCATGTATTCCAATGGAGGTCAACCATAAATTGAGCTCACATGAAGGTGAACTCATAGAGGACATCACATCATATCAAAGCCTTGTGGGTAGTCTCAACTATGCCACATTGACAAGGGTAGATATATGCTATAGTGTGAGTGTGCTAAGTCAGTTCATGCACACACCAACGAAATCACACATGGATGCTGCTAAGAGGATACTCAAATATCTCAAAGGAACCATAAATGAAGGACTTTATTATCCTTATGTATCTGATTTAGGGTTGAAGCTATTTTTTGATGTAGATTGGGCTGGCTCCAAGGAAGATAGAAGGAGCACTTCAGGTTATCTTACCTTTTCAGGTTCAAAGCTTATTTCATTATCATCCAAGAAGCAACCCACAGTTTCTCTCTCTTCTATTGAAGCTGAATACAAAGGTCTTGCCATAGCTACACAAGAAGCTATGTGGATGAAGACATTATTCAAAGATCTTGGATTGGACTTTGGAGCTCCAACTATTTTTTGGTGACAACATGAGTTCTATTCATTTGGCTGCTAACCCTATTTTTCATGCAAGGACTAAACACATTGAATTTCATTATCACTATGTAGGAGAAAAGATTCTAAGCAAAGAGATTCAGATATCATATGTGTCCACTCATCAACAATGTGCTGATATTTTGACCAAAGCATTGGATGGAACAAAACTTTGCAAATTCAAGACTATGATTGGATTGTAGGTTATTCTTGAAGATTGAAGACCTCAAGCATACTTGGCTTGAGGGGGAGCTATTGGAACAAATCCATTACAAGCCTAAGTATTGGCTTGAGTTCTTAGAAAAGTAGTAAGAGAAGACAATGTATGGAGATCTAAGAGTTCACTTGTGAACTCACCCTTGTAATTGTTTGATCATTTACTTGATGTAAAAGTTAAAGGAATCAAAAGTGGTTGAGTCCACTTGATAAAAATAGAGAGAGAAACCACGAATTCTTGATTTGGAGGTTAGAGAATCAATCAATCTCAAAAAATTAGGAAACTACTTTTAGGTGAGCAAGATTCAAATTCAAATCTTGGCTCCAAAACTCTCTATAAATACATGGTAGTTTAGTCACACTTTTTGAGGCGTCCATAAGCTGAGCTATATGCTATATCAAGTGTGGATACAAGGCACACATATGTATCTATAAGTTCATTGTATTCTACAATCAATATACATTCATATTTATGATCATACAAGTTCATATCTTCATGATTGTGTGAGTCTACTATTCACTATTATGCTTCTCATATTTTTCAGTCAGGTCGCAGAGATCATTTCTCTCATTGTGGTGCATAGTTTTCAATGATTTAACTTGCTAAAGTTTTCTATTAGATTCCACTATATGCTCACAAAATTTTGTTGCTATTGGAGTTCTCAATCTTGAGTTATGTTCAGTTGAAGTCAACCCTATCTGTTCATATTCACTTCTGTGCAGTTTTTTTATTGTTTTTTAGTCAACTTGTCAAAGCTAGGTCTCCGTGCATACTTCATCAAATTGCATGATTCAAAGCTTTTTGGATTCACCATACTGTATAGTATCAGCATACAAAATTTCATAATCATTAAATATTTGAATTATGAGTTATTATTTTTTTTTGCTCATTGGTCTAAGTACTATTGCAGCCCGTTAAAATTGGGATGATGTCATAACTTGTTAAACTTCATTCTCATTGTGTGATTCAATATTTTTGATGAGATTAACCTTGAAAGTTAGCTCTCTAAGTTACTTAGAGTTCCCCAAATGGAATTAAGCTAATTGCTGTTGTGCTTAGAGAATTATTCAAAACACTGGACATGTGTATGAATCAAAATAGCAAGCTTTTCACCTCTGAATTATTTCCAGCTCATCTATTTTGATCTATCTTTTTGAGATTGATCTTCCAAGGTACATAGGGTGTCTAAAACATCCATCGGCAAGCTAAAAGGGCCCAGCACATACTCGTGGAGTTCATTTGGCTGGTGTAGATCAAGGATTTTGCAACACTACTTCATCTTCAAGCACATATCTATCCATCTCTTCACAATTTGAACATGTTAAATGTAGGAACAACTTTTATTAATTAGCTTGTTATGAGTTAGCTATTTCTACTAAGTAGGTATCACTATTTAGCTTGTTCTTAGTTTGTTGGTTCTAAGTAGCTTGTTACTAGTTAACTATTTCAATTAAGTAGCTTTTACTATTTAGCTTGTTCTTAGTTTGTTGATACTAATCAACTTGTTACTAGGAATCTATTTCAACTAAATAGCTACTACTAATTAGCTTGATCTTATGAAATTATTATTAATGACCTATTAATAAAATAGCTTATTCTAAATCAACTATTACTAATTTGCTTTTGACTAGCTAGCTAGGTATGCATAACTTTCACTATTGCTTGTTACTTTATTAGTACCTAACTAGGGATGCATAAATTCTACTTTTAACTATTATCTTGTTACCATAGGGAAAATAACATATTACAAGTTAAAACTTATATTAGTTAGTTATCACTAATTAAACTTTTGCTATGTCTAGTTAGCTGAATCTAGAAACCAACAATTGAACATAGGATTACCTGAGGTACATTAAGAAGGTGAATAGGGTGCTCCACATATTGATTTCTACCAAATTGGGTTTTACATAAATCCTTCTTATTTGGTGACAAGTGCTCTTTGTTTTCCAAAACATGATAATAAAATCCTTGATCTCTTGTGTAAAACATGTGGTGCATTGCAGTCTACCACTTATCTTCAAGAAGCTATGATCAGACTCAATTGCATATAATCGACCAATCGTATAATAGAACATTTTCTTACTTACTCCCAATACCCTCAGAAGTCATTGAAATATTTATTTGATTTGCTGATGAATGTGCATCACTATTTAGAACCACCATGAATGTTGATAGTTTCAACACAAGGCCATCAATTCTTCCTCATACATTGTGGTGTATTTTGAAGATTGGTGATAAGTACCAATGTTACATGATCTTTATTCTTGACCATTGCATCAATCATTTTCCCAATACATGGATGTCTAGTTTAATTGTTACAATATTTGATGATCTTATCCACAATGCCATCCATGTTGCTTGAACTGGGATTAGCATTACCACATTAGTGCCCGACCTTGACATTATTGTGTCTCTATTTTTCCTTTTCTTCCTTCCAATACATCTTAATGCTTTCTCATCACTATCCATTATTGGTATTGTATTAACTTTCACCAGTTTGCTTCTCCGTGATTGCCCTACATGAACACATTACATATGAGTAAGAAACCATAAATACAAGAATATCTACCAATTATGAGTGTACTTTATTATATTGATTCTACGTTGACTATGCTCATTTGATATCAATATGTTCTCCATCGATTATGTATGTAGACGTTATACCACTTTCAAACCTGCAACAATCATCCAAAACCTCAATGTTACATACAATGATTGAACAATATGAAACTAAAAGAACATTTGAAACCACTTTTAAACCTACAACAATCATCCAAGACCTCACATGTTACTCATATATATCTTCTAGATGTTATTTAACTTGTACACATACAAAAATCCATGTATCTAAGTTGATAAGATCTAGGAACTTGACATATATGACCGGTTGATATTCACGTGCACAAACCCCATCACCACTTGTACGATGAATTATGCAACTACAAAAGTGGGTGACTCTATTGATAAGAAATGGGACTACAACATGTAGGATTGCCTGATACTCACATGCGTAAACTCCATCACAACTTGTAGGATACGATGATTCTTGCATGTGGAAATATGGATTGTAAGGAGATGACACATGTGCAAGCCTAGCAGAGTAGAATGAAGATGTGCTCGGATGGAAATAACATAATATTCTCTATACATAGACTATGGAAAGATGCTAAACTTGTGGTAGAATCCTATCATCAATGCTCTTGCATAATCACTTCAAAACATGAATACCCCAATATCTTTGTTTAATGAGACATACCACCACTAATGCCTTTAATTTTCTCCACATTTAATTTTGTCGATTTTAATAAGTCATACGTATGATTTTAAATTTTAACATCATAATTTATAACAATCTCACATGTTTCAAATAGCTAAGTAGTGTTATCTTTTTTCAACTAATTAGCAATGATCTAGACTTTGCATTTTTGTAAACATTAATATGCTTTCACCATTAGCTATTAGGGATTGACCTTTCACTATGTCTAATTAGCTAAAACCATGAACTTACAACTAAAAGTAGAATTACTTGAGATACATCAAGAAGGTGAATAGGGTGCTCCAAATATTGATTTTCACAACTAGGGTCTTGCATAGATCCTTCTTAATTGGTGAAACTATGGTCTCTATTCTCCAAAACATGATAATAAGATCCTTAAACTCTTTTCTAATACATGTGGTATGTTTGGATCTAGAATTTTTCTTGAAGAAGCTATGATCACACTCAAGTGCTCTTAATAAGCCAATCATATCATAGAAGATGTTCTTACTTACTCCCAATACCTTAGAAAGTCTTGAAATATTTATCCAATTTGTTGATGAATACACATCACATCACTATTTGAAAACCTCACCAATATTGATCTCTTGAACACAAGGTCATCAAAATTCATCCTCATGCTCTATAGTGTATTTTGAAGATTGCTCACAAGTGTAGATGTTACATGATCTTTACTTCTGCCCATTGCATAAAAAAATTGCCCAATACATGGATGATACAACATCCTATTTAGTGGCTTGATTTTATCTTTACAACAAATGTGTCTAGTTTGATTGTAAAAATACTTGATGATCTTATCCACAATGCCATCCAAGTTTCTAAAACTGCAATTAGCATTACCCTCCATATTAGTGACTAAACTTGATGTTATCGTGTCATATATTTCTTTTTTTCCTTCTAATAATATCTTAATGCTTGTTGATCACTATCCACTATTGGTACTCTATTAACTTCCATCTATTCACTTGCTTGAGATTTCCTTCCACCAACACATTACAAATGAGGAAGGAGCCATAAATCAAATAAAATTTTGTAGTTATCAATCTACTTTATTATATTGATTTTACATTGACTATGCTCATCTAATATCTATACCTGCTCCATCCCTTATGTATGTAGACTTGTTATACCACTTTTAAGCATGAAAAAATCATCTACAATGTGAGATATAACATACAATGATTGAATAATATGAAACTAAATGAACATTGTTAAACTAGATTTGGTCCTACAACAATCATCCACAACCTCATATGTTACATGTATCTAAATTCCAGATGTTCTTTACCTTTTGCAACTATAAAAACCCACAAATCAATTGGGAACATGAACTATAGGATTGATTGATATTCACATGTGTAGACCCCATCACCACTTGTAGGATGGATTGTGTAGCTATGAATATCTGTAAACATCTCTTGATAATAAATGGGAAACATGACATGTAGGATCATTTGATATTCACATGTGTAAACCTTGCCACAAATTGTAGGATATAATGATTCTTGCATGTGGAATGGCTTTTAAGGTGACGATATACTTGCAAGCCTAGCACAATAAAATGACATAATTTTCTCTTTACATGAACTTTGGAAAGAAGCCTATCATCATTGCTCTTGCATAATTACTAGAAAACATGAGTATCCGTTTCACAGTAGGTTGGGTGGTTGGGACATTTGCCTCTCGAGGCAAGGTGAGGAATCAGCCCCTCCCTATGACAGGACATATATGGGCCAAAGGGAAGTGTATTGCCTTCATGCAGTATTACAACCAATCACCTTAAGCCAATCATTAATCCTAGTGTCACCTTCGAGTAGTCTCACCCCTACTTTGTGGAATACGGAGGGTCCCATGGGTACTATGCCATTCACTTGTACAATTGTTCTTTCAATCAATCCAAGAAAAGGGAGAATAGGTTTTAGTCGTACTTCCTCTTTAAAGAAACATGATTACCCCAATATCACTGCTTAATAAGATGTACCATCACTAATGCATTTACTTTTCTCCACATTTAATTTTGTCAATTTTAATAAGTCGTACATATAAATTTTATTTTTGAATTAATCATTTATAACAATCTCACATATTTCAAATAGCGAAGAGGTTTATAATTTTTTTCAACTAATTGCCAATGTCTTAGAATTCACTTTTTTGTAAACATTAACATGCATTCACCCTTAAAATCCCTTGCTTTTCCATTGTATTTGTTAGATATGAATTATATTTTGTTGATGATGCTTGGCTGAAGTTATTATTAGATTCCATGCAAATTAGTTCAGTTGGTTGGATCTTTCACCTCTCAAGGTTGGGAGTAGGGGTTGAACACTTAAAGAGTTTTACTAGACACTGCTCAACACTTCGATAGTGAGATGTTAATTGAGGTCCGTGAGAGAGCATTGGGCCTTCACGCTACCTAGTTCAAACAAGTTACCACTTCTAGCCTTAGAGCCATCCCTTTCTAGTGTTCATGTTAGAAAACCTTTGAGCTTTGTATCTAAAAGTCGCTAGGCATCTTTCATTGAACTTTTTGATTAATTCAAGCTTAATTGAAAGAGTAGATCTCAACGATCCAACTTCCATTAAAAGTAGTTAGTATTGAAAGACTTTGTAAGCTTTTCCAAATGTCCTAATTACCCTCTTTGATGCTTAAGGAAAACTCCTTAAATGAGAGGCAAGGGCTCTGACTTTCTTTGTTTCTCTTTCTTTGTTCTTATAATTTCTCCTTGGTTTTTTTTATTAGTATAAAAGAAGTTTGGTCCTGACCAATTCTCTTTTGTTAATATAATTACATTTGGTTAATATAATTGCAATTCGGTCTCTTCTTTACTCTCATAAGTTCTCTTTTGTAATATCATTGCAGTTGGTTTCAAAAAAAAAATCATTCATTTTGAACGGACAATTTGGAATAAAAGAAAGGGGAAAATAATTAAGGGTTCGGATATTTGTACGATACTTCAACATGGATGATATCTTTTGTATTCTCTCTTTGATACATCGTTCATGATGGCATTACATATATTGTCTCTCTCATACACACAAACAAGCGCACGCCTACACACACAGGTTTTAGTTAAACTCTACATGGAAATGGACGGGTGTTTCTGCAAGACATCAACCGCCAGGCCTAGCAATTATGCCGACCGGTGCACCTTTACTTTTTGACTCGGACGAACTATTGCGACTGCTCGAAACAAAATGGAAATTCAGAATCAACCTGCTCCTGTAAACTCCCTCACAGCGGTCTTTCACGATTACGTAGGTCGTCGAGCTGGCATCATCAAAGCACTCACCATAGGTATGGCCTGTTTGCCTGTTGGTTCCATTCCATAGTTTACACATAAAAACGATCTTTTTTTCTTGACGTGACTCATTATGTTCTTCAGAGTTCCTCGAATTCCTCGCTGAAATCAATCCAGGAAAGTTGTCCAAATGCAGTTAATTAATTGCCTAAATTTGATCTGGATCTTCGTCAATGTACGTCTGAATGAAGTCCGTAATTTTTGCAGATGGACCCAGCCAATGCTTGGTTGGTCTGCCTGACCAAACATGGGAAGTAAGGCCTCACGAAACATGGAGGATAGAAGAGCCATACTATGACCCTAGGCCCTGGAGACTTCCGGAGCCACAAAGAAGTATCAACATAACAAGGGGCACGATTTCATGGAAAGATTGGATTGTGTCATTGGCGACTCACAGCCAAGCTTGGCTTATGTCTGTTGCATTTTTCCATGCTGCTGACTTTGACCAGGGAAAGAGGTATGTACCTATCTTGCTCTACGGCTCGCAAAAGAAATAGGTCGTTGCGCTTCTTATATACTATTAATGCAATAATTTTTCCACAGAAGACGTTTGTTTCAGAATATCAACTGCTTTCCAACAGTTATTGAAGTAGCAACAAGCGAGGCAAATCTTGTGTATAGAGGTGAATTCGACAGTACTCCTTATCTTCGACTCCGATCAAATCCAGCAAGAAGATTAAGGATGCGGTAAAGAATTAAAGTTTTGTGAGTCCCTTGTTGCATGGGAACTAGTTCGGAATGTTCTAAAAGGAACTTTGTTTTCTAATGTTGAAGCTGAAATAACACGGACCGTCAGATTTCCGCACTTCCGCAAATATAATATCAGTAAAGTAGGATAGAAATACAGAAGAAGACTCCGAGACAGGTGTATGAAAAGAATGACAATCGGAAGCAGATGACAGTACTGAAAATCATGGAAAGGAAAGAGACATCATGGAAAGGAAAGTTTCTGCAACTATTTCAGTAGCAAGTATTTTGAGAAAGAGTTCTAACTTTTCGATCATATGCACATTCACGAGCTCTGAACGGGATTATTCATGTAGATTTTTGAACAGTAGTATCTGCAAGAAGACGTACATGAAAAACTAAAACTACCAGTAGCCACTTCTGAACGTGAACATTACATTCACTGTCCGAAAACCGTAAAACTTACGTCCTATATTGAATGATATTACGTTGATTAGAGAACATGAAGCATCTATTTCGCAGCAGTATCCCTAGAACTTGATACTCGAAAATAAATGACGTATCGAAAAACTCGTATTACAAGAGGATATTCACAAAGACTTGAGATTAGGTGGGGTACTTGTACGCTCCTTTAGACCTCGATACTAGGGCTATATGCGCATATCATATCCTGATCGCAAGTCTTTGCGAGTTAGTCGTCTTAATTAGCATTTCATCGAATTATTGATACCTTTTCTTGTCGGAAGAAACATAGTTTAGACAGTAACACATGTAAGAGAAACCCCGAGCACGAGGGGACGCGCTCGAAATCGGCTATCTGACTTTTCACTACGAGCTGCATATGTAAGGATGATTTACTTCAACTGTTGTTGCAATCGTTGCGGCCCGCGGGCTGTCCAAAAAGTTGTAAGCCAAAACAAAAGATGAAAGAGTGGCAGTATAGCCCTAACTAAAGAACTGCAAAACGGCATGTTGAAAAAACGGCAGTATGGCCAGTAAGGAAACCATTATGCAACAATAAAATCCATGATCAATCTGATCGTAGAAACTTTCTTCAGGAAGTGTCCATGGGCGAGTCTTTCACAATCATCGTTCGCTCTAAACTTGACGATCAAAACTTTTGCTTCGGCCGCGGGATCTTTCTTTTTCTATTTTACTTTTGGTAGTTAGCGAGGTATTTTTCATCTTAGAGGGTTATTGCGCTTTAACATCTTTCTAGAACATAGGAGAATAACATATTTTACTTTTGGTAGTTAGCGAGGTATTTTTCATCTTAGAGGGTTATTGCGCTTTAAAATCTTTCTAGAACATAGGAGAATAACAGCTTATACAAGGAACGTGATGAGAGAAATTGTCTTGTTCAGAGCACTTACGTGGAGGATTATTCCTCTGAAATATCGCATAAACGCATATCCAAATCCATATATTCACCAAGGCTTCCTTTCCATCAAAATAAGAATGGGCCGAGGCGGCTCAAGGCTTTATGTATTACCAACCAATCAATCTTCACGTTTTCACAATACATCAACCAACTGTAAGCATATGAAAGACATCTTCTTCAAGAACAAATCTGCTTGCGCTTTAGGTAACACTACAAAAATTCCTTCCATCCATAATCCCTTTGTACATAATTCTTCACATGCTTACAAGATTTATATTAGACGGATAAATCCTCTTTTTCATGAATTTATCCTGCCATCTCCTTTTGTTCCGCAAAAGACTTTTTTTTCAATAAAAGGAAGTTCAGCCTTAGCCTATTCTCCCGGACTTTAATTAAAGTAAAGAAAAAAAGTTACAATTGAGTGGGACTAGTCCGCAAAAGACTTCATTGCCGGTTCAGGCCTTGCCACTTAAGCCTCTGCACGGGAAACTTAAAGACACTTGTTGTCACGCTCTAAAGCATAGTTAATGCCATTCATTCCGACAGCATTCTAAAAATAAAGTTTCTATCGTAATACCAAAGAGAGAATGCTATTTTTCTCCAGTTTCTTTTGAATTCTATTAAAAGAAAATAAAACAAAAATTAGTAAGGGATGGAGTTATCAAGGAGAAGAGTGGATATCTCATCTATTGGAAATCCATTTTTGATCTTCATATTGCCACCTTAAAGAAATTATTACAAACGGATCTAGGCCTTAGTCGTACCCTGTGAGATTCAATTATCATTGAGCTAAACATTCAATGAATGGGCAAAGTATTCGTGGGAACACCTTGTATGCCCCTTATAGCGAGGCATACACTAATTGAAATGTAAATCAATCCAAAGGTCCTTTGAAGGTAGAGATGGACCAAATACAAAGAAGATTTGTGGCTCAAGGGCCCATTAGTCTTTGATCCAAATGAAAACCTTTTGGAGAAGACATATGGTCTTCAATTCTCGGTGCATTAGAGACCTCACAATCACCTTTTATTATGTCCATACATTTGTTCTAACGCACACCCCTTGGCTAACAAGCCTTTGCGCTTAATGCTAAAAAGGACCATTCCAACATCCAAATGCAATCTTTAAAGGCCAGCATCTTGAATGGGATTTCAATTGCGTTAGACAGAGTAATGAATCAAAACAACAAGAGAGGAAGAAAAAGCTCAAAGATAAACGAGAGTTCAGGTGGAAAAAAATATAAAGGCTTAAATATAAGGAAATGAAGTAATTGAGATTGTAGTGGAGAACAAGGGTGACCAAATGTTCTTGAAACGGCTTCCTTCTCTCCGCCGTAACTATCGCTTTATCATAAAGGTCTTCTATAGTCTTTCCATTTTATATATGTCATTAAATGCACAGTCTTCAAAGCATCCTGCATGAGTCCAGAATTCGTGAAATTAACCCATTTTTGTGTAAGAAGTGAGGCTAGTTCTAGTAGATTCCAAAGTTGTGAGACGGAATATTTTTAAATGTTGAGCATATAATTAAACTCATTCAATTTTGTCAAGACTCTTTGCCATGATGAATAGGCTTTTCACCGAAAAAATCGTAACGCTCGATTATGAAGGTTCTTCCGTGCCTGCGGTGTCTGTATAATCTTATAATGCCTAAATAAGGTGTCACAAGGTATTGACTGTGAAACTATGAAGGTGTTCATTACTAGGTCATTGAACAAGGCAGTTACTGTAAAAGTATGAAGGTGTTCATTAGTAGTTCATTGGACAAAATAATATGAATGTTTTCTTTTCACGATTACAGTAAATGTGGAATAGTTCTACGCACTTGTCCCCAGTTTTATTTCATTCCTCAATTTCTTGCTTTCTGACAACAGAAGCTTTGAAATAATAACGAATACAGGGTTGCTCCAATTAAGGAGGTCCACTTTTTTTTGTGCTGATATAAATTGACACATTGGTTCTTCAAGCAAAAGTTCTGAAACTCTGACTACATCCGAGATCCTTGGAAACGCAACGACCCAAATTAACGTGAACGGCAAACTTTCGAAGGCGATCCATCTTAGAAGATCTATTAGACAAGGGTGCCCGCTGGCCCCCCTTCTTTTTGCCATCGCCACTGAGGGGCTGAGCAGACTTGTAGCGCATCATGTGGAGGCTGGCAATATCAAAGGCCTCCGACTGCCTCACGACCACAGTCAAATCATCATGAGACTATTTGCCGATGATATGAACGCGTTCGTTCACAATGATAATACAAGCCTGGAGACTTTCTGGAGGTGTCTTGCTACCTTTTGTGAGGCCTCTGGATCCAAAATCAACCACTCTAAGACCGCCTTTAGGGCCATTGTGGGACATCATCCTGGCCTTCTCATTGATCATGGCTGTCAAATCATTCCGCAGGGCCAAATCTTTCGTCTCCTTGGAATCCCATTGGGGTTTGGCGTCTCTATGGAGCAGCGATGGAACTGGGTGTTGGCCAAACTCGAAAACAAGCTTAACTATTGGAAAGGTATGCAAATCAATCTTTCTGGGCGTGCGATGGTTATCAACACGTTCCTCCTCTCCTCTACCATCTATTTCCTTTCTTGCTGGAGACCGAATGAGCAAGGCTTGTCCAAATTGAATAGTGTTTGTAGAAACTTTCTTTGGACGGGCGATCACAACAGAAGGGGAGTGCCTAAAATCAAATGGGCCATCTGCACTAGCCCCAGAGATTGCGGGGGGCTTGGTATCCTGGACATTGGGTGTATGGCTAACAAACTAGCAGCCAAATGGATGATTAAGGCTTGGTGCAATAGGGAGGCCTCGTGGGCCAAGCTGATCTTCAGAAACAAGAATGAGTTGGCTCTCATGGGGCTCCCAAACTGGAAGAATCTCGACATCATGACCCTGCTATTCTCCCCGATCCCTGTCTTCCCGAAAGGCTCCAATCTCGTGTGCTCCCTTTGGAAGGGCTGGAATAAAGTCAAAAGGTTCACAAGAATTAGCGAGGACTGGAAGTGGGCGGCCGGAATCAGACAAAACGACTCTATCTGGTTCCCGATACATGGCATCCGGAGTGTGGAGTCGTGGAACATTCAAAATGCCAAGAGATTATGGAACAAAGGATTCAAAAAATGGAAACACCTCTGGAAACATGACACCAACAGCTGGATCAACTTCGAGGATATTGACCCTCGCATAAACATCTCCTACGAAGAATGGAACACTTTGCAAAGCAGATGCCTCGCTTGGGATCGTCACAAGACTCGCCTTCTCATGGGACACGACACACCGAACGAGCGTGGGCTCAAATGGCATAATGGAAATAGCCTACTCAAAATCCCGAACATCAAAGAAACGATTGACCTCCAGATCAGCCTCAACAAGAAGTGGTGCTTGTCTTGGACGCGGCTTCGGTGGGACATGAAATTCATGGGTATCTGGCACCCACTTATAGAGATTAAGAAGTCTGTCCTCTTATGGCAAATTCTTCATCGAGGAATTTGGACCAACCATAAGGCAAGCAAACTTTGTGGGATCCCTCCTTGGTGCAAACGCTGCCACCGTGCAATCGAAGATGTCCCACACATCTTCCTTACTTGCCCCAACTCCTACAGAATCTGGCAGACGGTTGAAATGAAAATCAGACTTCAGAAACAGCTTAGTTGGAAACAAGTCCTTTTGGGAGAAGCGATGGGCTGCTCTGCGGCACTCTGGAACGCAATCAGAGGTGAAGTCATGTGGAAAATCTGGCGGGAGAGGTGTGCTCCCAACTTCGGCGATCCCCCCAGGGAGTGGTCGATCGAGAAATCACTATTCCTCCTTGGCAAAAGGATTGTCAACAGTAAGAAATCCCCCCCCTTCAGGCACCATCAAGTCCTCCTTTTGATCAACAACAAGCTCAAACCCAAGTGGGCCCCGCATGAGGGCGACGAGAGGGTGATCAACCTTCTTTGTAATGCAATCTAGGATTCAATCAAGCTTCCCCTGCTTTGTGGGATTTGGGGGGTCCCGTGGGCACTAGTCCCCTTCTATTGTACCTTTGTTTCTTAATTTAATTCAAGTCCGGGAGAGTAGGCTATTGCCGAACTTCCTTTATATTAAAAAAAAAGTTCTGAAACTAGATAATAATTATTTAAATTGAAAACTTAAATGAAGCAGATGTGAATTCGTTATAGGATTCACACTTTAATATGCACATAGTGTATGTTTACCTTTGAGTGAGTGAAACACTTCTCAGCACGTCACCAGAAATTTTTAACTAATTTAGCTTAGTTGGATTATGAGATGCGTATTTGTGTGCTTTTTGCGTTGGAAGAGTTGAATAAGACATTTCCACACTTATTCTTTGGTAACTTCTGAAAAGATGCAGAATTAATTCTAGACCATTTCTAGGGCTCCAAATAAGTACGGAAAAAGCTCGGGAAAACGTGGAAATTAACTTTATCCATGCAGATCTCTAATTTTCTTTTTTATTTTGAAGAGAATGTAGGCGGTATAGATGCTCCTAGAGGTCTCCACAGTCCCCATGCCACCATGAACTCCTAGTTCCCTTGATTCATGATTCCTCATAAAGCATCACAATAATCCGATTACCTTTAATTTTTTAATTCTAATAGGATCGTGACACTCTCCCTATTACGGTTTTCTCAAAATTCCCCTAGGTCCACAACCTCAATCCCTATTGAAGGATTGCACGATGCCATTCTTGAGTGCTCGTATCCCTCTAAGTCTACGGATTGTCACAATCCATCATTTTATGTAGATGCACAACTCTCCAAAACTTGAAGAGTTACGAATCGTATCACTATGAACATTCTTCTTTCTTAGTCTCCATGAAACTTTCCTATAAGATATTCCATTGATCATACTATCAAGGATTAGTGAAACTCCCGATTAAAGAAGAATCATGTTCTTCTTTGTATTTTCATGACTTCTATAGATGAATCACCATAATTCCTCAATGCCACGGACATGCACGAGTCTCCAGCTACCAAAAATCATAACTCGTTCCGATGATCCCTCCGATATCAAAAATTTCAACACCATTAGTGACTATGAAAAGTCTCCACAATCCGAGTGTTTGAAGGATAATCAAGATCATCCATCTCAATATATTTTGATGACCATTCTCTCTGTCATAAGCAATTACACATGATTTCGCCTTTGGAATGAGCAATTTTAGGGACTTTTCGACCCTATGGAGTAGTATTTTCCAAAAGTTCCTTATTTTATGCCAAGAGATCCTTTAAATGGCAAAACTTTCAGACTACATATTAGTTTATTCATGTTTTTATCCCAAATGAGAGAAAAATATGACATAAGAATTAGGGTCCTTTTAAAACGCGATTTGAGGAGTCAAAGACCTATATTTAGAATTACTATTCACATATCAATTAACTGTCGCCAAGGAACCGATTTACCAAAAGAAGAAGGAAATTTAGAGGCTGATTAAAATGGCCCAAGTATTTTCAAAGAGGCTATGGAAAGATAAACATCGCTACATAAAGGGACTGTGATGGCCACTATCCTTTGTCATGCTACATCTCCCAGGATGCAGCGCGTGCTTCTTGGGTTTCCTCTTTTCAATTGGAGTTTCTCGAGTGAATGGTGCATACAAAAGAAAATCCTCTCTCTTGTGGTTAAGTTGGGTATCGAAGGGGTTGGTTTAGGTAATGGGGCCTTTGGCTCGTTATTTCAAATCTAGCCCTTGGTGGTATTCCTTCCTAGAGATGAGATGAACAAAATTCGATAAGTCTTCAATCACCCTTGCATTATCATCTAGCTCTTTCTTACTTGCCCCTTCATTGATGATCTTCGATCTTGGTTCATGAAAGAGTGGTTCCCAAGGGCATCAAAATTAAGAAAATGTCAATTTCTTCCACCCAATCACGTGTTGATTTTTCTAGAAAAGAGATGGACTTCGAGGTGTTTTATGTCGGCACAAGGCAGATTCCAAGAACTACCACGTGTCTCTTCGAGTAGTTTCCAAAGTTATTGCCTAGCGAATTAAAATATACGAAGCTTCCTCTTTGGATGGAGCTCCCAAACCTATTGTTTTGTCTTTACAAAACATCTTAGAGAGCTTCAATGCAACTCACAACTATGTCGATCTATGTCTACACCCTCATCATCTGATGCACTTGATTCAGTCTCATACTGTTGAGAGCTCTCTTCTTCTTCTTCTATATCCACAAGAGCTCTATCTTCATCCATGTACATACCAAATTCTGTAGGATCATGCACAAATCTTCTTCTTTGCCTATGATTTCCTGTACCACATACATCTAGAAGCTTTTGTTTTATCATATTGATGGTTGCTTTCCTCAAGTGACCTGTTTTTGTCAAGGAAAAATCATAAACAAGAATATCTACATCATCCATTTTAAGAGTGGATGTGCTTCGAATATTCTTTTTCTTTTTTGAACCTGTTCGTTTAGTATCACACACCATTTCTAAGTTATATTTACCTGTGAATGCATTACTACTTTTAGTGTAATACCAATGCACCATCAAAGCCTCTATTCTTCTCTGATCAATATCTTTAGTTATCTCTAAAATCTTTGCAATCCAAAATGGTCTGGTAGCCTTATCACCATCAGCAAGTACTGCAATAAGTGTTCCAACATTTATCTCTATTAAATTTCCTTGCCATCTTGCTTCTGCCTGTTTTGTCATCCTTGGGCCTACATAAATATTTCTTTCTGGTGGATGTATAAAACTTTGAAGTGCATCTGCATTACATGCTTGGGCCACATTCACGGATCTTTGTATACAAAAATCCCATGTGAATGGAACATCAACTGGCCAGTGACCTGCAATTGTATACTGTATAATCTCTTCTTGATGATTGAAAAAGTCCTCCCACCAAGATACATCTTGATCTCCAGCATATTTTTTTGCAGGCTCAATATGTCTCTTCTTTTCAATGAGTGCATGCATCCAGCTTTTACTTTGATCAACCACATTTCCACATCTTTCTGTATTGTTTTTATCTTCTTATGGTGATTGTTCTACACCATACACTGTAGACAAATTAGGCACCTACGATAAGAATCTGCATTCCTCTTTAGGCTCCCACCCAAGAGAAGATGAATACTGCTTTGCAAATAAAAGGGTTATTTCATCAACCCTCCTCATCGAGAATACATGGTTGAAACTAATATTGTGCAATGGAGCCAAAACCTTAGCACTGTTATCAAGGCCCATTGAGCAAAAGTGCTTAAAGTTATAAATCTGTGTGAGGTGTTGAACTTCTGGTTTTGGAGTATATGCTTCTGAAATCAGCTTAGATAAAATCGGAAGAGTAAAAGCATTGTTACGTGCCAACTTCTTAGAGAAAGTATTGAACATTTGATCAATGTGATCATGAGTGTGGCCAACCAGAAGGAAATTTACCTTAACCTTCTGAAATACCTGTTTTTCAACAAGCATGCTTAAATATCCAAAGACTGTAGAATTTTTATTCTCTCTTGCAGTATTATCAAGTTGCAAATATAGAGTTGGTGGCAAAAGACCCTTCCATGATTGCAAAACACGATGAATGACAGTAACTGTAAGGTTTGGATCATTATGCACATTTGGATATGTGAAGAAAACCTTGGACATTACAGTTCCATTGTATACCAAAGCACCAACCAAATGCATTTGCACAAGGACTGCATCTCCAATGTCCTTAGGGATGCGATAAAAATGTGGCAAACAAGTTTTTTTTTTATCCATACCATCGATCAATAAACACATATAACGCTCCGGATTTTTGAGTGTTTTACTTCGATGATGAATTGCTTTCTTTCTCTCTAAAGCTTGACTCTCATGATGGTTGTTAAGAAGGTTTTTAAAATTATTCTTTTCATGTGGTGTTGTAGCCCCTTTTGCCATGTTTTTCAAAGTGGTGCAAACTGAACATTCACCCATTCTAACTTTACGAGGAATAGACACATTGTTAAACTCTTCCTTCCATAATCGAGTAAAGTGACGATACAACACATACTTCTCATTTCTATTTTCCATGTCTTCTCTATATATTGAGATACCTCTCGACGAGTAAAGTTATCTGACAAGTGCAACCTTCCAGTTGTAGGCATAACCTCACAATGCAAGCTAAAATAGTTCATCATCCAATTCATTGCATGATGTCCAACAGATCCTTTGGTCCCAACATGGAACGTATCCAAAATGAGATCCCCATTCAAAAGCCCTTGTTGAACCCTATGTATTCTAAAATTTCCCACACCCATTGCAATTTTAAATGCAGCCCTACAACATCGCATCCCTTGACTAAAGAAATAATCAAAAGCAACACGTGTTACTGACATGTTATCCTTAATCATTTGCATGCGAGAAACAAGGTATATATCCTGCCTTTCACTATCTAAATGGAGGAATTTTTCTCTTTTGCTTTAGTTTCTTCATTCCTAAATTGTACAAACATTTCAAACCACAACAATGCTTGACAATATCCAATACAATCTGTCTATCTGAAATAAGAAATTTAAATCTTTTTTGACTTACTTCACGAGGCCTTCTTTTAAATCGTAGATTGAGCTTGCTTTGCTTTTCCGTTGCTCCACATGCACTCGAGTCAGAAGGGAGATCAATGGTTGGATGAGATGGGAGATCAAGAGGTGCATTTGGTTGAGCAGCATTGCACTGTGAATTGGATAACTTAAATGACTCAACAAAAAACATAGAATCATCAGCACGTTCTAAACCATAGGGATCATCACTTCTGTGGAAAGGGTCAACTAAGAACAATGAATCGGAAACTGTATCAATATGAGCACAGGAAGCTGATGCCCAAGCATCCACAGAAAAGATTGAGCTCATCTTCACTTAGTTCACAGAACACTGAAGATGAATGACCTTTTTAAATAAGTAGAAATCCGAGATCAAGTGAAAATGTCACATCAAATGTCACATCAAGAAGATATGAAATCAAAAGTTCATTAAACTACATTAAATTACATTAAACATCAAATAAATTAATTACTCAAATATACACTAATAAGGGAACCAAAGATTTGATTCACTTTTGAAAGATGAGATACACAGTTGATTTCTAACTAGATATGAGTCATTGAGTCTTAGCATTATGAGTGAATCAAAATATATCCAAGTTGAGTTCCAACTGAATTAGATATTCAAATTGTTTGGAGTAGTGCCATTGAAGACTATACAAGAAGAAATTTTACCTTTGGTTAAGATTTCAAGGATTAGGTTTTATTGTGGTCTTGGCTAGATCTCAAAGAGGTAGATGAAAGTATATTAAAAAAGAATTATGTGTAAAAGAGGTACACGGAAATGTATATGTAAGAAGTATATGGAAAAGTATATGTAAGAATTATATGTAAGAATTAAGTATATGCTTGTTACAAAAGATTTTCAAATGAATTTTGAATCTACGATTTTTCTCAACGTTGTATGCAAAGACAATGAGTGACGTTTGAAATTACCAAGCTATTTTGTTGAAATTATCAACCTATTTTGTCGAAATTACCCCAAAGTTCTTTACTTGAACGTTTATTCATACATTTACTTGAACGTTTACTTGAACGTTTATCTTGAACGTTACAAGATAAATGTGAATATGAACTCAAGTGAGAAGGATAACACTATAAAGATGTCATTAATCTCCCATATTCAACACAACTTAGACTTGATTTTTTCCCAAGCAAGAGATTCTAAGAAACAATTTATACATGAGATTAGACATCCTCATGTACATACCATACTCTTGCCATTGAAGTGTAAATTCCATGCAAATGTATATAAATAGTTGCAAGGTTCTATGAATATTTCATAAAGGTCGAGGTGATACAACCTATTTGTGTGAGTGGTATTTCCTGGTTAGATAAGTTGATAGATATAGTTAGCAACTGGACTCATTCAGTTAGATCTAGTTAGTCTCTGGTTCAAGTTACCCAATTGCCTATAAATAGCAGAGGAGGAGATCATTCTCATTTTCAAAATCCACGAGCAAGAGAGAGCAACAGAGCACAGACAGCCATGGAGCACAGAGCTCAGCATACCAGCAAGGCAACTCTCATGGAGAAGAAGAATGTTGGCAAGAGTACGAAGAGGTAGACAAAATCATACCACAAAAAAAGATTCCTAAAAGATTCCTTTTGTATGTTTGAGTAAATAGTCTACTTTCTAGGTTTTTATTTTTCTTAGCTCCTAAAATATAGATCCAATAGGGTACAAATCGATGCCTGGCATCGACTTGCACCCTCAAGTCGATGCCAAGCATCGACTTTTAGGTGCAACTCGATGCCAGGCATCGACTTGAGGGTGCAAGTCGATGCAAGGCATCGACTTGAGGGTGTAAGTCGATGCCTGGCATCGAGTTGTACCCTCAAGTCGATGCCTGGCATCGACTTGCACCCTCAAGTCGATGCATGGCATCGACTTGCACCCTCAAGTCGATGCATGGCGTCGACTTGCACCCTCAAGTCGATGCCTGGCATCGACTTGCACCTAAAAGTCGATGCCTGGCATCGACTTGCACCCTCAAGTCGATGCCTGGCATCGACTTGCTTGGCATCGAATTTGGCCTGAAAGTCGATGCCAAGCATCGACTTTAGGGTGCAAAGTCGATGCCAGGCATCGACTTTTAGGTAAAAGTCGATGCCAGACATCGACTTTTAGGTGCAAGTCGATGCCTAGCATCGACTTGGACCTTTGAAAAACACAATAACGTATGAGTTGATATTTCCAAGCACCTTTAGGGATGCGGAGTCCAAGAGTGAGAGGCCCTTCAAGAAGCTGAGAGTGACCATGAGCTCTGGTGATCAGCAACGTGACAAAGGCATTGGTCACCAAGCAAAACCAAAGAAAATTATTGCATCCTTATCCTCTGAGAAGGCCAGCAACCCGGTTGGAATATCCTCTGGTGGACAGAGTAGCATCAAAATTCCTGAGGATGATACAACTATGAAGGATAGGTCGAGGGACGCAGAGGTCTTAAGGACAGATCGTCCACTGCTTGACATGACAAATCTGGAGTGGTGCCTTCAGTATGTTGAAGAAAAGAATGCAGTTCTTCTTGTGTTCGCAGGGGCATATGGGAGAGGAAAGATCACGACAACACAGGGTTTTCAGTATGGCCTTGTGTACAAACTGGATTATGAAGATGAGGATTCTGACAACCTCCTTTTCGTGGTAGAGACATCGAAAGGTTTAAGAAATGTTATATGCAAGATGGATTTCTTGTGCCCAGAGTGCTGTGTTCCAGATGGGCTTGCAGAGATATGTAGGGACTCAATGAATCTTATCAAGGACTTGATGCCATGGATCCAGGGCTACATCATGCCAACACAACAGAAGATGACAACCCCTGTAAAGGCAAGGGGTAAGCAGAGCATGCAGAAAAAGTTCCAGAAGAAAAAGAAGAGAATTGCAGAACAGGAGTCTTCTGACTCAAGCTCTAGCTCTGAGGATATAATAGTTGCACCTGGTGGACAGCTTGCCTCGGGTGTTCTTGGTACTGAGCAGAACAAGATGAGGGAGGACATAGCTAGAAGAAAAGTTGTGAAGAAGGGGCAGTTGTTCCACCTACCAAACAATATCATCCATAGGCCACCAATAGATCTAGTCACAGGGAGGAGGCCCCTTGAGATCAGGGAGCCACACAATTTGCACGTGCAGATCTTAAGAAGAAAATGAAAATAAATCCTCATGCTACTGTTGTGCCATTCCTTGTCATGGTGGATCCGAATGAGTGCAACTCTGTGGAGGAGTTCAATGAGGGTTTGTTTGAGGATTATACTTATTATGTGATTGGAGGTTCACACTCTGCAGAGGCCCGCAGACAGATAGTGAAGGAGCACCCTACCACATTCTTCTTTAGGTATGCAGAGTGCAAGATATATGCTGGTCTTACAACTGAGGAAGCCAAGCTTCTTGCTTGGGATCACAACAATGACAATGACTACAGGCAAAAAATATCCTCCATAGAGAGAATTCGGTTCTTCCACCATGAATATGAAGATTGTCTCGTGAAGGAAGTTGGAAGAATACATCCCAATCTACGAAAGCAATGCCTTATTGAGGTTGGAATTGCACTGGATGAGAATAGAAGGTCTGATGCTTTGAGGAAATATGATCCATGGTTTCAATTGGCATTTAGAAGAGGTGAGATCTGGGATCTGCAGGATAAAATTTTCACAATGTGGAAGAACAAGGAGGTCAAGGGCCAGAAGCAACGGAAGTCGAGGCCAGACCCACAGGTTGATCTGAAGGGAAAGGGAAGGAAAGTTGACCTCTCAATTGAAGAGGCTCTTGAGGACATGAAGCTGACACCATGGAGGGCCCTTCAAGGAATCAAGGATGATACATTGATTATATCAAGTTTGTCAAGGGTAATCTCCAAGGAGTCAAGCCTAGAGGAGATGGTGACTGAGCTCAATAAGTATGTATGTTATTCTCAGATCCTTTTTCCCTCCTCCCATGTTTCTGGTCTAACCTAGTCTCTTTTTGATTTCTGTGACTGTAGTCATAAAGTATACATGAAGATTCAGGAGGTGATGATGAAGAGGTTGGGTTGCTTTTCTTGGACAGAGGTCCAAGCAGACTATCCAACCACATCATCCTACAAAGCTTTATCAAAATATTTTATCCTGTTTCGTGATTGGGTAGGTTCTCTTTCAGAGGTCATGCCTGGTTTGCTATTAGGTTAGATGCCTTGATTCACCTAACCAATTTGATGCCAGGCTTTTAGTAGGAATTCGATGCCTATCATCGACTTACTGCTAAATTCGATGCCTGGCATCGACCTGCTGCCAAAAGTTGATGCCTGGCATTGACCTCCTAGCATAAGTCGATGCCTGGCATCGACTTGGGGGCATAAGTCGATGCCTGGCATCGACCTCGTGGCATAAGTCGATGCCATGCATCGACTTTTAGTAGAAAGTCGATGCCTGGCATCTACCCACACACGCAATCGATGCCATGCATCGATTCCTTATGTTTTGTTTGCTGTATTGAAGAGCTCATTTAATTGTCTTTCCACTTTATTCTGCAGAAACCAAAGAAAAGTAAGTCTGCAGAGCTACTAGATGATTGCCCCCGTGCATTCCTGGCTCACATTCAAAGAGCAAGGCATTAGAAATCTAGATTGAAAGCCAAGGAGATGGATTTTGATGATGAACCTGATCCGAAATGTTTCTCCAATCCCCTAGACCCCCTTAGGCCTGCATATTACAATGTATCTGTAGTGATGTAAATAGCATTTGTTCTGTTGTGCCTACAAAGCATTTCTCCCTTCTCATAGCAGACATGCCCTATGGATTTAGGATGTTGGGATCAGTTAATGATGATGAACCCTTCAAACACCCTCAGATTCGGAAGATGGTCATTGATTTTGCAGAGTTGACTATGTCTCCTCTTTGGAGGATAGTAATTTTCCATAGCAGAGACCAGTCTTTCTCTGTTTCAACTGCTCTGAAGGCAAGATGTCATGCTGTGGAGTGCCTCACGTGGTAAGTAATCTTCTTTCTATCTCCATGGCTTTAATGATGCTCTCTGTGACTTATAGTTCTTGTTGGCAGGGTGAAGGCAAACGTCAATCACACTCCTTTGCATAGGTTTGTGAGCTCCACTGAATGCATTACAGTTGGCTATTATGATGAAGTAAGCAAAAGGAGAGTCAAGGAGCATTGCAATGAGAATGGGATCTCAAATGTGCTCATGTTCCCAGCCGTTACCAAGAAACTTCGTCATGTAGCTGGGGACATGACATTGGCTAACCCCTATCAGAAGCCACAAAAGCTCATAATGAGATTGCTTCAACTATTCTCCAATGATGATGACTGGGTCCTAGACCTTTTTTCGGGCACAGGTAATTTCAATTTTAACAATTTTCATTATTCATCATGTTGATTGAGGCCTCTAAGTGGTTTTTTGTTGTTTCAAGAACGACTCTGGCTTGCTCCTTAAAGATGTTCACGCACTGCATAACTGTGGAGAAGGATGATGCTCAAGTGAGCTTCATTAGAATGAGAATCAATGGGCTGAATGAATGCCCAGATGAAGACCAAGAGGTTGGAAGGAAGCACATTGCAGACACGGAGAGATTCCAACCGGCTTCAAGGGAGCCTGTTCCTCCACTTGCAGATGAACCGGGGGACATGGCTGACCTTGAAGAGCCAATCTTGGAGCAAGAGAGGCAGGATATGTGTTCTAATGTTGCAGAGGATCCCATTATTCTTGAGCCTGAGGAAAGCTATGATCAGCTTCTATTGTAGATTCATATTACTCTTGTAAAACACATGAAATGTAAAACATCATTTTAATAGAAATATAATGTCGAGTTCTGCTTCCACTTTGTGTTCAGCTTGATTTATCTTGAGCATTTCTCTGATCATGTGTGAATGTTTCTTAGTATAATTTTGTTGATTATAATCTTCTCTTGGGAATGCTTTTGTGAAATGTATTTCATATTCTGTGAATATGGCCCAGCATTCAATGACGATCTTAACTATAAAAAGGGGATGATCTTAATTGCCTTGTTAAAATGTTACGATTTTTGCAACACATGTACTCTGATTTTTGAGTAGCTTTTAATCAGCTATAATATGTGCTTGTTGAGGTTATAGATGTAATGAAGGAGCTTCCCGAATTCTTACTTGTACCTTCAACTCTAATCTCTTGTCAAAGATCATGATGTGGGATTCTTGATCATGCTGAACAACTAGTTTTCATGGAAACAAGTATTTTATTATATCTATCTTGACTACTTGGGATATAAGATCAAGCTTCTAGTGACAATATTTACAAGCAAGAACAAGTGATGCTTTCTAGATATTGTAAAATGCCCACTTTATTGCTTGATATCATGGTCTTTAGGTACAAAGGAATAGAGAACATGTCTTTGTTCTCCTTTGTTGTGACTCAATGTTAATAATCGGTGCCTATTGTATGATTTTATTTCAGCTTGGCGGAGGGAAGACATGTAGAGGATTTAGTTCGTAAGTAAACCCCACCTGAAATGCTTAAAATAGAACAATGTAAAACGAAACTGAGAAAACCCCCAAAGAAAACAAAAAATGCGGGCTTCCACCTTAACTTTGATAAAAAGTAGTGCGTTGAGAATTCTTGGATCATTTGGGAGCTGATGTTTCAAGGGCTTTGGCAACCATTATGAGAAATGATCCCTTGTTTGATGAGGAAAGGATCCCTTCTTTGGTGAATTCTTCACTTCAGCATTTGGAACAAATTTTCACAGCTCACAAGTTATGAAAGGGCCCTCCATGGCACAAGAAATACATCAATTCAGAGAAGGAAACCAGACACTCGTTTCCTTAATAGTCTTGATTATGGAATTTTTCACAACAATTAGGGAAAGTACATCAAAAAATTGTATAGAACTCGTTTTTAAAGGAACTTTGGCTTGAGGTCTAATCTCCCAAATATCCTTGAATTAGTTGAAAGTACAAATGAAGGCGGTCTTAATACCCATGGCCCCCCCACCCAACCCCATATCCTACAAAGTAGAGATTAGATGTCTGATGGAATCATGATTACAGAGCCGAAAGGCCCACTGTGGTAGAGCTGAGAAGAGGCAGCCCTAACGCTAGAGGAGAAGACTCATTTGGCGGGCATGAAGGCTGAAGACTAGGTCTCATTGGCTAAGAGGCTGCAACAAATTTGAATCATAAAATATGCTCAACTTTTTATAAGTTCATCTTTTTCTTTTGTTTGTTCTTTTGCTGCTGCAAGCTCTTTATCACTTTGCTTCTTGTTTTCTCCGAAGATGGCCATTTGGTCCGCATCTTCGTTGTATTGTTCGATTTACCATGATTGGGTAGTTTTCCATTTCTTTTTAATTTGTTTGTGTCATACATGTACTTTCTTTTCCACTCTTCCCTCAGTGCTTGCTCTTGCTTTACCTGATCCGCATACTTGGCTATCTGAGGTTCTAACTTTTGTATATGGTGTTGATTACTATCTTGTACTTCAAGTGGTTGATTAAGCAGTATTGCATTCATTAACTCTTTATTCCTACTTCTTAGGCTATCAACCTCGTCCATGTACACCTTGATTTGGGCTTCTAAAAGTTTTCTTCTATTTGACAAATGTACCTTTTGAGCTTCACTGGCTGCATATTTGTCTGGCTTTAATTGCACCACATCCACATTAAGCAATGTTTTGGGTATGTTCAACTCTTCACCTCTTTGTACATCCTTACCCTTTTCAATATTTGCTATCTCATTATGCAGTTGGTGAATTTGTAAATGAATGTGATGCTCTTCCTCTTTATATGTAGTAGACTTTGTAGCACTTCCTTGAAAAGTTATCTAGTGGTGAAGGTTCTACTACTATTTTCATAGGCATAAACGATTCTCGTTCTCTGATTTCTTCATGTGCTGGTTCTTCCTTTGAATTCTTCATGGTAGATTAACTTGCAAGGTGGGTTTCTGTGACTTGAAACTTTGATATGTCATTCATTTTCAAAGTATGTACCTCCTTTTCAATTGGCCCTTCTTCTTGTTCATCTTCGAACGTACTTGATCCAATTGTTTGTTGTCTACCTCAAGTGAATCCTTGACTTGATTTATTTCATCCCAATTACCATCATCATTTGATTCACTCCGGACATCAATGTTCATAGTTGATGGTTCATGTATTTCTTCGATTTCTGATGAAGAGCTGGAATTGACTAACCCCATTTCTCTATATCGGTGGAACTTGGTTAGTCTCTTTCCAAGCATAGATGTGATATGAGCTTGATGGTAATGATGCCCTTCAACTCGCAGATTGATCTGTCCTTCCATGAACTTGTGAGTTTACTCCATGGCATCTTGCAATTCCTCTTCATTAATAGGAGTATTGCTCTATTTTGGCTCTAGGGAGTACATGTGTCCTCTTCGATGGTGGAGTTGCTTCTTCCACTTTTAGTACCTCCCTTACTCTTTTTGCTCCTCGCATCACTGGTTGTGAGCTTGTGCCCTTTCTTCTTTTTCGGTATCGTTGCTAGTTTTACATACTTAGCCATTTTAGTAGATGATGGTATTTCTGTGAGGTATTGAGGAATGCCTAATGTGTGGTATATCAATATTGTCAAAGACACACTTCCATTCAAAAACTTTTTATGACCCCATTGCTTCTTGGCCTCAAATAATTGTTCTTGAATGTAGGTCATCAATTTTACTTGGTTGCCTATTTACTTGGTGGCATGAGATAGTAATTGGACTATTATCTTTTGTGGTGCCATATATCTGTGCATATTAGGAAATCAAAAATGTTGATGCACCAATCTCACTTCTTCTTCAATATCAATACGATTAAAATCCTCAATGTTCTGGTTTTGGTGCCATGACTTTCTTCCTTGAGATCCGTGGTCCCATCCTTGATCCATCCAAATGCATGTTTAATTAGCTCATGCGTGAATTGCATTGTTACCCATTCACCTTCTGCATCAAGAACTTTTGCATCTGGCATTGATGGTTTGTCTAAGGTTGGATGAAGGGTGTTCCTTACTTGAGTGCATCTCTGGAAATCAGGCTTGTAGATTGGTAACTCAAAATACTTATGGATTCTAGATTTTTTCATCATGTCCATCGTCGATGGAAGCTCATGTAAGACCTTGAGGTCTTGGGACATCAGTGGAAATTGATGGTCCGTATCCATGATCTTAATAGTCACAAAGAACAAATGGTTGCCCATTGGTTTATCTTCTCGGAACCAATGACCTTTGGCCTTTGTCACACTCTTCATTGGAAATTCAAGCACTTCCTCTTGAATCGTTGCTTTAGAGTGTCCAATAACCATCTACACTCATAATGTAGTGGAGATCAGTTCAAGAAAGAAACCAATTCTCCATGTTTATGTCTAGTTTGTTAATATGCCATCCTCCACTACTCCATACTCCCTTGCGTAAGTAGAGAAAACTAATGTACTTTACCATACTTTTTCTCAATTTTCAAGTTTGAAAGAAAACAAGAGATTATTTTATATCTGAAGCATTTATTTATTTAGATCGGATTTATTTATTCCTCTGATAGTAGAGGTTAAGTCCTGGAAATGTGCACCACTACTTTTATTGAAGAAGCTATGTGCCGAATGCGTGGACTTGTAATGTGGCCCTATCATGCATACTCTGGATGCAATTGATCCTTTATGAGTGCATGAAGAGTCTCCTTGATCCTCTTGGTCGATTCCTTGTTGCTTCTTGGGTCTCCATATTATCCATTCTATGCTGGTGGCATTTGCTTCGATCGTGTTCCCCTTCCTTTACTCTTGAATGTAGTCTTTGACTTATTCCTGTTCTTGGGTTGGGTTTTCAATGTTGTGGTCTTATGGGGTTTTCTTCGATCCTTGATAGTTTCCTTTGCTTTATTCTGTTGGTATGATACTTCCTTGAGTTTTTCTATCTCTTGATTTGATCTTCTTTGGACTGCTTCCAAAATCCACATGCATTGCTATGATTTCTAAGCCTCCACCAGCGATTTTGGAAGCCATACATGAAGAATTATTGGTTTATCCCCTTGAGATTTTAAACAATGTTTATTTTGCTACCTTTCTATTGGAGGGGCAATCTCTTCTTGCATCGTACTTGTATGCTGAGGCCATTGATCCTTGCGTATACATCATACTTGCGTGTTCATTTGAGAAGGTATTCTAGCGGTCAATATCCATGTCAGTTTTTTTTCTTGTAATGTTGATGGGTTGAGAAATGTCCTCACTTTTTTCCTCATCTCATGTCCTATAGGAGAATTTTTTTATAGGGTCATGCAACACCTCACTACCAACAGATAAGCTTAGGATACTCATGAGATACATCCCTGTCTGAAGCTTCTTCCCGATCTTCCTTTAGGTCTGCTTCCCTAGGTAAGATTTTGCTAAGGATTTGTGACAATCTAGCTTCCAATAGACTAAGGACTTCTTTAGGCCCTAGTTTGGCTAATATGTATCACTATGTAAGGTGTATGTTGACTTCATTTTCAAAAATCCAATCCTCTCCTACGATCAGATCTTCAATAAGTTCTTCATCTTTGCATACCAAAAATCTTTGCTCGATAATGGAATTTCCTAGTTGTAGGATTTGTCCGCCGATTCAAATCGTATATGCTTTAGTGGGACTCATTTTGGTTTTGAGGTGAGTGGCTAATGATACTCCCATGCAACTTAATGCCGCTCCTGTGTCAATCAATGCATCCACTAATTGATATTCCATGTTTCCGATTCCTAGATTTAAGTATGGTTGAGAAATAATATTGTGTCCATTTTTTGCATTACCTACTTGGTGGTTGTCATGGGTATTGGTTCCTCTCCCTGTACATATCGTTCGTCTCTTTGTTCCATCCACTCTTTTCGTTTCCTGATTCGCTCCAGAGCTTCCATTCGAGCTTCTTCTCTAATCCTTTCTTCTTCTTTTTTTCGATTTTGTGCTCCCACAAGTTGTGCTAACATTTGGTCCGTCAATGGTTCCATATACCTTTTAACTCTATAGCCACTAATGTAATTGGGAAGTACATCTCCATCTAGTGTGGCTAAATTTACTGCTTTGCTGATTGATATAATGAATGGATCTACTCCCTTGAGGTCTTTTTAGGTCCATGCAAATACATCCCTGTATTCTCTAATTAGTTCTATCAGTTCTAGTTCTTCTTTAGGAGATACATCTTTTCCAGTGTAGGTACATCTTTCCTCTTCCTCTTCCATGGTTACTAGTACTTTCTTGGTTTGTTCCTTATTATCGTAAGCTTCTCCCTCGGTTGCTTCTCTCTTGGGCATTTGAATAGCTCTCCAGCAAAATGAAAAATGTACCCTGATGTAGACTTACGAATGTCTACACAACAAGCATAGTCAGAATCAAAATATGAATATAACAATCTAATCCAAATTTCTTCTTGAGTAGCATTGGCTAATCCTCTGTATTCAGCCTCAGTTGATGATAAAGCAACAACAGGTTGCTTCTTGGAAGACCATGAAATGGGCTTATCACCTGCAAAAGAGAGATAACTAGAAGTACTCCTCCTGTCATCCTTACAACCTGTGCAATCTGCATTTGAATAAAGTTTGATGTCCAAATCTGAAGTATATGAAAAATACAAACCTTTATTTTGAGTACCCTTGAGATACTTAAAAATCCTCTTGGCAGATTCCAAGTGAGGTGCTCTAGGTTTGTGCATAAATTGACTTAAGACACTTACTCCATAAGCAATATCAATCCTTGTCAATGTAGCATAGTTTAGGCTTCCCGCTATGCTTTGATATCCTGCAATGTCTTCAAGCAAATCACCTTCATGAGCAATTAGCTTTTGGTTCACCTCCATAGGAGTGCTAGCTATCTTGGCATTCTCCAAGTGGAACTTCTTCAACATGTCTTGCACATACTTTCTTTGAGTAATATAAATTCCAACATTTGTATAGAATAATTCAAGTTCAAGAAAATACTTTAGTGATCCTAGATCATTGATTTTGAACTCTTGCATCATTTGATTCTTGATGTGTTTGATTCCATTGGCATCATTGTCTCTAAGTATGATATCATCAACATACACACATAGGTATATCACCTCTAAATTACTTCTTTTGACAAACAGAGAAGTATCTACTTTGCTCATCATGAATCCTTGATCTTGAAGGTATGAAGTCAACCTATGGTTCCATGCCCTAGGTGCCTGCTTCAATCCATAAAGAGATTTTTTTATTTTACACACATAATTTACTTTGCTTGGGGCTTCATAGCCAAGAGGTTGAGCCATGTAAAACTCCTCAAAAATCCAGCCATTAAGAAAAGCATTTTTTACATCCAAAAGGTACATATTCCAATTCCTTGATGCAGCCACACTTACCAATACCTTGATGGTTGGAATTTTTGCCACACGTGAGAAAGTCTCTTCATAATCAACTCCTTGGGTTTGTGCAAAACCCTTAGCCAAAATTCTAGCTTTATACTTGTTTATGGATCCATCTGAGTTTCTCTTGGTTTAAATCCATCTAGAACCAATTACCTTCATTGATTCCTTCTTTGGCACTAGCCCCCAAGTATCATTCTCCTTGAGTGCTTGTATTTCTTCATCCATAGCTTCCTTCCATTCTGCCTTGGTCTTTGCCTCTTCATATGAGGTAGGTACCTCACATGATAAATCCTTAGCAAGATAAATAGAGTGCTTGGTAACTAAAGAAGTGTCATACCCATACCTGATTGGCTTCTTGCTCTCCCTTTTTGATTTCCTTAGAGCTTGGTTGGATGATTCAGTAAATCTTCCAACCTCTTCATCTTGGCCTTGCCCTTTGATTTCCATGCCTTGAATTCTTCTAAGTTGATGATGTCCTCATCATCTGACTTGATGTCTTTAATTTGACTTGGCTCCTCCTTGGTGAGGCTTGGAAACTCCTTTTCCAAGTCATATGGCAACTTAACCTTCTTGCATTCACTTTCAAACCAAGAATCATTCTCATCAAACACAACATCTTGTTAAATGTAAAATGGGTTATGGGTTAAACTGATACCGATACGTTCTATTCAAATGCTTCTCTTTCACTTGGTTCCAAATCTTTAACCGCGATCGTTCTCTTAGCCACGTGGGTTCTTTGGAGTGGTAGGGGTCTGTTAGACAGAGGCCCTGTACTATTTTCCCAACTTTTCACACACTCATAAATACTCCATCACGTCTTAGCTCAGTGGTTGATTCTGACTACTGATAATTATCCGGCGTGCGGGACTTAGAACTTCTGGACTGGACCTGCTATAATAACAGAGCGGAAGTCCTGTTCTGACTTATCACTAGTAGAATACTCAACTTTATTAATCGGATACTACTCAATATGCTGCTTCTGTGTGACCAATAGGTATACCGAACAATAATACAACAGACAACTATACTTGCAAACTTATCGTATACCAAATCAAGCAACAAGTTCCTACCAACAGTCGATTCATCACAAACTTATCAATGCTTATGTTCGTGTACAGACCTTTACCGATACGAATCTTTCCTGGAATCGGAATCCCCAGTGAACGCAGACTATTGTATCGAATCTGGTTACTTAACCGAAAGAATACTAACACATAATTAGTTCCCTTCGGTCTTACGCAGTCTCTCGTTCAATAGAATGACGATAAACCACACTTATGTCGTGAAGGAAAAAGATCCAGAACTGCGTATAACTTATCACCAGACAGATTCACAACACAAGACTACCGAATAGAACTCGGCACGACAGGAAGAATAGTAGAATAGTTAGATGCGAATAGAACAGAACAAAACTCAATATTCTCATCAACACCTCATACATGGTCTCAAACAGGATGCTCGCAATTTCCCAAATGGAATCAGTAGAACAGACAAACAGAACACCTACACACACAATGCTATACTTGCAAGTTCCAAACACCTCGGCTCGAGACGTAATCAACCCAATCACTACAATACCCAACAGAAGCAGAGACTCTTCCCAAAAACTGCCGGTCCTTACCGCTTTCCTTTGTGCGCTTTAAATAGAAGTCTGCTACAATGTTTCCGCGAATCCACTTTTTACGGCACCTGTCCGGGTTCATCCGTCCTGGTTCGGCGGCCCTCTAACAATCTCTACTAACCATAAATCCTTTGTTGGATGGATTATAGAACGTGTATCCTTTTTGGTTTAAATCCTACCCTATGAAGATGCACTTCTCTACCTTAGGGTCTAGCTTACCTATGATTTGGGATAGAACATGCACATAAGCAACACATCCAAAGATCCTGCAATGATCAAGTGATGGTCTCCTACCATGCCATGCTTCATATGGGGTCATCCCATCAAGTGATTTTGATGGAATCTTGTTAATGAGATAAGTGGCAGTAGATACACTCTCTACCCAGAATTAATTAGGTAGAATTTTCTCATTAAGCATTGATCTAGCTGTTTCAACAATTAACCTATTTCTACTCTTTGCTGCCCCATTTTTCTTAGGGGTGTACCTTGTTGTAATTTCCCTTTTGATTCCTCTATCTTGCAAGAATGCATCAAATTCATTTGAGAAGTACTCACCTCCTCCATCTGACCTTAGTCTTTTTAGACTTCTTCCTGTTTGGTTTTCCACAAGTGCAAGATACTTCTTGAAGCAACTAAACACTTCATCTTTGTGCTTCATAAAATACAAGATAGTCCACCTACTGAAATCATCAATGAAGGACACATAGTACCTTGAGCCAGAAATTGAAGGGTCCTTACTTGGTCCCCACACATCTGTGTGGTCAAGCTCCAAGTAATCCTCATGCATATAACCTTTCTTTGAGAAGGGTAACCGAGATTTACCAAACTCACATGCACCACATTTATAGATCATGTGTTGCTTGGATACATTAGGTATTCGAAGCACACATTGATATCCACATATTTGCTTCAAGGGTTTCTCACCAATATGCCCTAATCTTTTATGCCAAATCTCAAGCTCTGACAATGTTTGATCCTTGTAATTATAAAGTGCAATATTCCTTGTATCTTCAAGTTCAAATGTAAATAATATACCTGTCTTTTCTCCCTTGGCAATTCTCTTGAATCCATGTTGGGGATCCTCCATAAATGCTCCATATTTGATGAACCTAACCTGCAAACTCTTTTCCACAATCTGTCCAACACTCATCAAATTATTGGTGATTGTAGGTACATAAAGAACCTTGCTCAACAGATTTATATTCCCATAAGAGGTTTTAACATTTCCTACCTTGACCACTGAATGCTTGGTGTCATCACCTATTTGTACTTGGTGCTTTCCCTTGGGTTTCTGAAGGTTAGAGAGAAGAGCTACATTGCCTGCCACATGGTTTGAACAACCTGAGTCAATATAAAAGAGGTGTTCATCATTCATACCTTGCTTTGAAGTCATGTTCATAATCAGAAGGGAATCCTCTTGATCCTCTGTGTAGTTGTTGTAGTTCTTTCTTGATTTGTATCCTCTTTGATAGTTGTTATTGTAATTTTTGTTGTTGTAGCCATGGTTGTAGCTTTGATTGTGATTGAACCTTCCTCTTGATTGTGTGTAGCCACCTCTTTCATATCCTCTTCCTCTCTGATTCTTGAAGTTCCTATAGCACTCATCTGTAGTGTGATTAGACAATCCACATATGTTGCATGGGGAAGCATTGAAAGGTCTCCCCCTACCTTGCTTACTTCCTCTACCCCTTCCTCTTGAGTTCCTGCCTCTCCCTGCATAGTTAGCTTGAGAATTAGTACTTTCATCTTCTACTTTCTTGCTTTTCCCTTTCTCTTTAGTCTTTCCTTTATCTGTGTATAGGGTAGAAGATCTATTACCTCTTGATGATTCTCCATTTTTGTTGAGCTTGGCTTCATGGGTAAAGAGTTGCCCCATGAGTGTGATAAGGTCTCGAATCTGCATATCCATGTATAAGTCCATGGCAGTTGTGAAGGATTTGCATTTGTCATGTGCCTTGATGCCATTAATCACTTGTCTCACTATTTGCTTCTCTTCAATCTCCTCTCCTATGCTTGCCAATAGGTCAGCTACATCTTTGGCTTTGTTCACATATTCTGAAACACTTGGCTTGGGTTGTTTCCTTTGCGTGGTAAACTCAATCGACAATTGATTCTTCCTACCTCTTGTATTGGAAGAAAAGGATGAAGACAATGCATCCCAAGTCTCTTGGGATGTTTTACAATTCCTAATATGTGGAAGAAGGAAGTGAGAGATAGAGTTAAGTAGATATGACCTTGCTAATGCATCTTTGGCACACCATGAGTTGAGTCTTTCAAGCTCCTCCCTTGTAGGTTGTCCTTTGCTTCTGAAAATGGGCATCTCCTCATCTCCTGATATGTATCCATAGAGACTCCTTCCTTGTAGGTATGTCTTCATCCTCAAAGACCATGCTTCTTAGGTGTTCCTATCCAATTTATCAATAAAATAATGGAAACCATCTCCCATTTTACCTCAATTGCTCTGATACCAGTGTTGATTGAGATGGATATGGATACTTCAAGAAATGAAGTGGTACTTGCTAAACCTGCTTGGTTGTCATCCCTGATACACATCAGAGTTGAGTAGTAGGCCTTCTTGGATTCCAAATGACACCAATAAAGTACTAATGTAATTTGAATTTGATGAATTTAATGATTGATCCAAACCAGATAACCTCATAAATCACAAGTTGTCAAAAGCTTGCTATTTTGGTTCACATACCTACTGGTCCTTAAGCTCAGTGCTCCCAGCACAATAGCAATTAGGAAAATTCCTTTTAGAGGAATAAAATTAGCTTAGCAAGCTAATGTTTGCAAGTGGAATCATTCAAACTAACAAACTATGCTTAGAGAAATCAATTTAACAATCTTAGACTCACCCCTGACTTTTTAGGGACTACTCAGAGAAATATCAGTGACTGCTTTGGTCATGATTTCTCCCTGATGGAGATCCAAGTGACTTGAAAATTTATTAGCATACAGAAACTTCAAGCAGGTTCTAACAAGCTATAGAACTTGCAAAATGATGAGTTATAATTGGGATATGCTCAGTTAAAGTTGATTGTTCTAAGAGATCATAGTAGGAGATTAGACAGAGTTGATCAATGACAAGTTTGCATTATAACACAATGTTGTAAAAGACCATTGGCATAGAGGATGATGCACAATGATGGTAGTCGAGTAGCTATGGAGTGTGCATACTCAAGATTAGCAAATGATCAGTCAAATGGGCTCAAATGATGAAATGTTATCCCGCGACTTTTCCATAGTCCTTTTATCACTTGCTTCATAATTAAAATTCAAATTAAAATTCTTGGCTCTCTCTCCATAAAGTGACTCCTATGATGGAGGCAATATTCTCTCATTAGGAACTCATAGCTATATTTTCTCCTAACTTCCACAAGTTGTGGCTTTTACAAAGATTCTTCAAGTAATTGACTTTTACCAAGGATAAATGACTAGCTATTACAAGATGTGGTTCACATGAACCAATTAGTGAAGCAAGACATGTCCATAGAATTTCTCTACAATACGTCAAATGTGAAGGCTTGGGTAAATTGCACCAACAATATGGTCATAGGGCTCTCTCGTGCCATGATAATGATTTCTCATGCATTTGGCTACCTGGATTGGTCTCAACCTTCTCGTTGGCTCTGGGGGTGTGATCACTATAGGAAGTGCTGGACTTAATGGTTGAATTCCTAGTCCTCTACCTAGTTGTGGTCTTGCCCTCATGGGTGGTCTATTCATATTTCCTATCCTTGGATTAGCTTGGTTGTGTGAAAATGCATTCCTAGCATAGTGAATTGAACATGGGTCCTAGTGGGGACACTATGCTGACTAGTTTGACCTGACATAGTGTTCTCCGTTCCTTGATGGGATCCAAAAGGTTTTTGCAAGATAGTTGCATGTTCTCGAGGAGGGAATATAGGAAACCCCATGTAATTTAGTTGAGACTTATCAACTTTGTCTACCAGCTAGTATCTCCTTCGATTTGGATCTAGGTATGTGACTCTAGACACATACTCTGGATCATTTTGCTCATATATAGTTACTAGGTTTAACCCTTCTCCTCGTGTAGGTGAATCGGTTTGTAAAAGTAGGTGTGATCCATGGATCAAATACACATTTACAAGGTAATCATCTTGAGGTATTAGATCCCCTCTCAAGACTTGAGCTACTATGGACTTGCCCCGTGGGGTAGTCACAATGTCTCCATTGTTAGGTCTTCTTGAAGTTCCTTGCCCTTCTAGTTCCCCTTTGTCATTGATCTGGTCTAGGTTTTCAATCACTACATACATTTGACCCAACTTGTCCATATAAACTCCTCCTTCATACTTGATGGCGGGTCTTGGAACTATTTCTGAATGTGTCGTGTTTTTCATTCGTGCTAGTGACCTATTTATGCCATCAAGATAAATGGGTACTTATTGTAGGTTGGTGGACACATACTGTAGGGACTTTTGGTATTCTCCCTCTATGGTGTACATGTTGGAGGATAAACACTCCTATGTGCACAACAAAAGCAAATGAACCCTCCTAGGATCCTGAAATTTTTCAAACATAGGCTCTGTATTTTCTGATTTTCTCTGTGTATTCGCAGAGACTGATAATGACATTTTGTAGACTTAAACTAGACTCTAAGATATTTCAAATGAGAGTAAAATCACTCCATTTGGACACTGGATGATGCCTCAACCAGCTGCAACAAAACAGATAACTTGATCTCTTCACAGAGTATGAGCTAACTAGACAGACACTATTCTAGACATTTCTCTTCACATGTGCAAGCACTAAACCCGAGACTTAAAACAGACAAAGTAGAACTTATAAGCTCTCCATTGAGGAAGGCATTCTTCACATCCAACTGATATAAGCTCCATTTCCTTGATGTGGCCACTGCAATCAAAGTCCTAATTGTTGGCATCTTGGCTACGGGGCTGAAAGTTTCATCATAATCTATCCCGTAGCTTTGGGAGAAACCTTTCACCACCAACCTTGCTTTGTACCTAGCAATGGAACCATCTGAATTTCTTTTAATTTTGTAAACCCACTTATTACCTATCACCTTCATGCCTTCTTGAGCTGGTACCAAGCTCCAAGTATGGTTATCATCAAGTTCTTTGAGTCTTCCTTCATTGCCTCTTGCCATTCCTTGCAATCCTTAGCTTCTTCATAACTAGTTGGTTCTTTGTCCTTGATTACCTGAGTCATGTATGCATAATGCTTTGCAATGAAATTATCATATGTTAACCTTTGTATTGGATATCTTACTCTTGAAGACCTTCTTTCACTTCCTTTAGGTGTGTTTGCCATCTTCTTTCTTTGTTTTGCCACTCCTGGAGTTTGAATTTCTTTTATCTCTTCATCTTCCAACATGCTCTCGTCCACATAGCTTCCTTCTTCAATTGAAATCTTCTCTTTGCCTTTGACTTTGCTTCCTTCAGAGCTGGTCTCTCTTTCCCTAAGCCTTCCACTCCATGGTGAGGGTGTCCTTATATTGCATGAGTTGCTTGGACCACTTAAATCCATGCTTTCTTGAACTCTATCATCATTCTTCAAATCTCTCTCACCTATGTCTTCAACCTGCAATGGACTCGTGCATGCATACCAAGGCTTCAACTCATCAAAGAAAACATCCCTACTTACCTTCAGTTCCTTGGTGATGGGATTATAGCATTCATACCCCTTTTGTTCCATAGAATATCCCAAAAAAATACACCTTTCAGATTTGGCATCTAACTTTGACCTCAACTCTTGAGGTACATGTACATACCATATACAACCAAAGATTCTAAGATGTGAAATGCAAGGTTTTCTTCCACTCCATGCTTCCTCAAGGGTTAGATGATGTATACCAGATGTAGGACATCTATTCATGATGTATGTGGCTGTATATGTAGCCTCTCCCCAATAACAATGTGGCATAGTCATTTCATTAAGCATACATCTTGCTACCTCTGCTTTGTGTCTGTTCTTTCTCTCTGCTACCCCATTTTGTTGAGGGGTATACCTGCATGTAAATTGTCTTTTGATGCCATTGACCTGCAAAAATTAAGAAAATTCATGGGAGAAGTACTCTCCCCCTCCATCGGATCTCAAAGTTTTGATAAACGTGCCAGATTCCTTCTCCACCTGTGCTTTGAATTTCTTGAAGTAGTGGAACACATCTGATTTGTTTCTAATGCAATACAACCACACTTTCCTTGAAAAGTCATCAATGAAGGTTACAAAATACCTATTTCCAGCAAGGGTGCTTCTCTTGTTGGACCCCAAACATCCGTGTGAATGAGGTCTAAAACATTTGCACTTACATAGGTACTCTTCTTGAAGGACAGCCTTGATTGTTTTCCTTGTTGGCAAGCTACACAAATTTCATGCAACATTTTAGATGTAAAATTTGGTAGGCCTCTTACCAAGCTCCTCCTTTGCATGTCCTTGAGCTTTTGTAGATTGATGTGACCTATTCGTTTATGCCATAGATCCAAATCTGCTATCCTCTTGTCTCCATATGTGACATACATCGAATGGTGTGGCTGATTTATGTCCATTGTGAACATTCTCGCTTGCTTCTTTCCTTTTGCTATGAGCTTGAAACCTACCCTTGGATCCTCAACAAAACATCCTCTTTCGTTGAACCTAACTTGCTAGCCTTTTTCTACCATTTGGTCTACCAAAATCAAGTTTTTGGTAATAGTAGGGACATGTAATACCTCTGATCAGCACTTTGCTCTTTGATTTCCTTCCAAACTGATATCTCCCACATGTTGAATGGTATGCTCTGAGTTATCACCTATTTCCACATGTCCATGATGCTTTGGGACCTGCAAATTACTAAAAAGATCATTTCGACATGACATATGATTGCTACATCCATTGTCTACATACCATACATCTTCACTAGCTTGAGTTGTATCTTCACCATACCTCATGGCAAGTAAATAATCATTCCCTTGGCTGGATGATGTGTTTGCATAATTACCTTGCCCTCTATAATTGTTGTTGTTGCTTTGATTCCCTTGTCTTTGAGCTCTATGATAGCATTCATTTGCAAAATGACCTGGCTTACCACATACAAAGCATCCATTTGAAGTGGGTTGTCCTCTTCCACCAAATCTTGCACCTCTTCCTCTATTTGGGGGTTGAGTACAATCTCTCCAAGAACTCCCACACCTTCTTCGATGTATTCAAATCTTGAATATGCCCTACCATAGAGTTGCTAATATGCTGAGATAAAATGAAAATGACCCTTTTGTCCCTTTCATCCCACTCTGTTACTGCTCTTCTCTGGTCATTGGTTGGATTTACCTCATCTATGTAGGGTTTTGGCTCTCCACCACTCACAAGTTCCCACAAACCTTTCCCCATCAAAAAATTGCTTATTCTAAATCGCCATGGTTGGTAGTTTCCTTTTTCGAGCTTCTCAATCTGAGCATTGAGATCAGCCATGGTGCCTCTTAACTCTTTTGAACCTCCCCCTTGATGCAATGAAGTTGAAAAGGATGGCTTTTACCTCAAAAAATAGAGCTACTCCTCTTGATGAAGCTTCATCTTTGATTTGATGATGTATTTGCTTCCCCTTGTTATTGACGTGCATGCTCTTTGCTTCCTTCCTTCAAAATTTGATGAAGTCTTTACTTCACTTCAGTAGCTCCTTCTTCTCTCTTTGATACTCCACTTATAACTCTCATACCACTGTTGGAGGATAAACACTCCTATGTGCACAACAAAAGCAAATGAACCCTCCTAGGATCCTGAAATGTTTCAGACATAGGATCTGTATTTCCTGCGTTTCTCTAAGTATATGCACATACTGATAATGAAATTTTGCAGGCTTAAACTAGACTTTCCTCTTTCAAATGAGAGTAAAATCACTCCATTTGGACACTGGATGACGCCTCAACCAGCTGCAACAAAACAGATAACTTGATCTCTTCATATAGTATGAGCTAACTAGACAGACACTGTTCTGGACATATCTCTGCACATGTTGAGGCACTGAACCCGAGACTTATACCAGACAAAGTAGAACTTATAAGCTTTCCAACAAGACAAAAATCATTGCAAATGGTTTTCGGATGAAGGAGAAACAAGAATTACAAGACCGGGGGTCTGCCAAAAACATCTAGATAGATAGAGTGTGTAAAAGTGAAATTTCTGCAAAATATGCAGAGAATAGCTATTAGGGGGTGTGCTTAAGCAAGGGGGCAGCTTGGACACGTATTTCCACGACTCTAAGTCATAATACAATTCATTAGAGGTTTTAAAGACCACACACTAACCTCTTTAACCAATCAAAAGCATATACATGTCAAAAGTGAGGTCCAATCACATCAAGAGGTGAGATAAATCTTCTCTCACCAACTTCTTTCCATTATGGGCATAATTTGATGCCTCCAACTCATGGAAATCAGCTTCCTTTGATTGTGGATGATGTGGAAGGTTCAATTTGGGGCATGTTCCCACACTCTTGAGCTTGAAAAACTTTCAACAGGACATAAAGCTCACCCTTGGGACTGAACCGTGCATGTCCTTAGAGGCCATGGGTATTTCCTCCTCTAAGTAACTAGTTGTGTTAGAGTAGATTGAGTGAGAGTTTGATTGGGCAACACTTCCTACCAATGAAATGATGCTTCTTTGACTGCCTAACACTCATTCAGATCTCAAGTTCATTCACCTCTTAAGTGCTATACCTTCGTTGTTCTCTCCCTATTGTTTTTTTTTTCCTCTCACTTTTCACTTCTAGGGTGTTTGAGTTTTCCACGATATATGATACTACTTAGGACGATATCAACTCTAGGGGATACACAATACTCGATTGGGATGATGTGATACCTTTTGGTTTTTTTTATATATGATACCGATATGGGCAATACCAACCCAAAGGCGATATATGATACCACTGAGGGTGATACCTGATAGCCACGATATGATACTGTTGTAAATGATACAATACTAGAAAGGGTCATGATACGATACCACTAGCATTAATGATACAAGATATTGCTTTGGTGACACGATACCTGCCAATCGACGATAAACAATACCATGATACCTAAGGCACAATACGATACCAAAGTGCCTCATGATATAATACCTCAAGATCGATGATACATGATACCTCCTCTTTTCATGATATGATACCTCTAGTGACTCACGATACGATACCACAAGGCTAAACGATACGATATTGCTCAAATCATCTATCCATGATACCTCAGCTTGGCAATACATGATACCTTGATGCTATCACGATACCTCAAGGAGGCACTCCTGATACAATATCTGGTGAGCATCATGATACCAAAACTCGACTGATCATTTTATGATAGCCAAATGTGATCTAAACTCAAAAACGTTTTGTGCAAAGTGCCTCTCCCATGCCCCTCTTTTCTCTTGACCAAGTTTGCATTAAAAAAACTCATTCCAACCCCTTTGTTCTAACCTGCAATATCGGTGATGTGTCATGTCATGTCTCTGAGTGCATTCTTTGATTTTTAGAGTTTAGTGGGTAAAGAGCTCACCTCCAAGAGTGTATCCTCCAAGTTTTGTTCTCAACAACATGCAAATTGGTGTGCTCTCCCTAATGCTTCACACGTGATACTAGTTGCTCCCCGCTCATGATACCAATGTTATAGAAAATAACTTCTCAATGAACTAAGTCCTATACTTGAGGCCTTTAAAGTGACCTTGGTTAGAACTGAAAAGAAAAATTTGACCTTGGTTAGAACTGAAAAGAAAAATTTGTTTTGGGATTTTCTTATGGTGACCTACCTATCCTAATCCTACCTCTCTCTCTTCTCTAAAACCTTACTCTTCCTCACTCCTTCACTCCTAACCCTAGTAACTCATTACACAACTCCTAAACTAAAACTACCTCTACACATCCGATTCATTCACTCTGTAGCTATAACTATCACGAAGGCACCTTGATTGGGATATTCCCTAGCAACGGTGCCAAAAATGTGTGTACCTAAGTCATAGAGCCTTAGGGACTTGTGTCAACTGATATTATACCTCAATCGCCCCACAAGTGCCTAAAGTGGTGGACTAATACATGTTTAATTATCAATCCAAGAGATTAATTGTATCAAGTGTATGAATACATGTGCACATGTGATGGTAAGTGAAGTGCCTATGATACAATGCATGTGACTTGTCTCAATTACCTCTCTGACTCACTAATTCTCTGAAAATGCATGTCACGATACCTATTATAGCAGTAAGAGATGATCAATAATGGGTTCATTCCGAAGCTCTTGATGAGATGCATCTAATGCTCATATTTTCAATCGGATCTGACAAACATGCTTCAAGTTATGAGAAAAATAGTGAATGGCAGGAAACACCAACACCTCCTCAACAACCCCTCAAGTCTCACACATGCACTACAACAATTCAAATGTGAAGGGGAGGGGTAGACAACAGTCCTACACATACATTTCAAGCATGAATCACACACACCAGCTCTAGGAGAAGATAATCAGCAAAAAAGAGGCAAATTAAAAAATGAGCTTCAATTCTCAATGGCAAAAGTTTCTTTACAAGAGTCACCAAGTGACTTGTATACATGTGCCCTAAAATTGGTCCTTTCACACAAGAGATTGGCACCTTTATTGAGAACTCTAATCTCCTACTATGTTACAAGGGTTATGTTATAATATTTGGGATTCATGCATCTAGAGGACTCCTTTAGTGCATTTACATAGCTTCATGAGGTATTTAATAGAAACTCAAAGAGGAAAATTTATGTCCATAATTTGAAAATTTGTGGCACTCCATTTTTTGTGCTCCTTTTCTCTACAAGAAGGAGTTCCCATTGCCACCACTTTCTTATGAGAATGTTGGGACAAACTAGCTTTGAGACCCATATGGATGAAGCTCCAAATGGTAGGAGGGCATAGAGAGAAACCATTATGATTGTTAGAAGAAATCCCTCTCAGTACTTGTGGTGTAGAGTTTGAGCACACTTTTTCCATACAAAAATTTGGAAAGAATCATGTATATGAAATGATCTTTGGTAGATCTTTCATGAGACTATTGCAGATTATGCAAGATTTAGGGAATAATTATTTTTACTTACAACATTTAGGGCTAACTACCAAGGTTAATCTCAAAGACTGTATGCATAGAGAGGTACCACCCCTATAATGAAACACTATCCATAGGATCAAACCCTCCATGGATGTAGGAATATACTCACTTATGGATGTGCAAGCTTGTAGTGGAGAAGAGAAAATATTAGAAGCTAGAGACATAGGAGCCTTAGGAAACCATAGTTCACTTCAAGACCTAGCCTATGCGCCTATGATATTTCTTGATGAAGAGTTTGAACCCCATGGTTGGGTAGAATATTTTAGCTACGATGAACAAAGCAATAAATGAAAAACAATGGAATCCCCCTTGTGATGAGTATGGTTGTGGCATCTCAATGTTCATGTGTGAACCAATCATTTAAGAGTGTGAGCCTATTATAGACCCATATGAAGAAGATAATGATATGAAGAAGATAATGATGAGGATTTATAATCCATCATCATGGATCCCTTTTGGAATTCAGAAGAAGAGTAGCTATACTTGATAGATGCAAAAACTCATGAGGGAAATGAGTGTAAGAGTGACATAATGTTAGCTACACAAGTAGACATAGATATTAAGAAAAAGAAACAAAAACATAATCCCACCATAGATGAAGAAGAAGAATCTTTGTTTGAAGTACTTGAGAAGTTCAAAAAGTATGAGATAGAAGATAGAAAAATCATGCACGAGAAGGCCAAGGAGAGAAGCTCTCATGGGAGAAGCTTATGACAATAAAGAAAAAACCAAGAGAGTAGCAATAACAATTGAAGAGGAAAAGGAAAGAAGTACATACATATGAAATGACTTAACCAAGGAAGAAGAATAAGAAATGAAAAAAGTGTTGAGAGAATATAAAGACATATTTTCCTGAACTTATGAGGATTTGAAAGGAGTGGATCTAGACATAGGATCCCCATGAGTTTAGAAGCCAAGAAAACAAAACAAAAGCCTTACACATATAATAAAAGCTATGTAACACAAGGAAATAGATAGGTTGATAGAAGCTCAATTTATATTTGAAACTGAGCATACATAATGTTTATCCCCCATTTCTAGTGTGCCAAGGAAGAACATGAAATTTCATGTATGTATTAATGTAAAGAAAGTTAATGGTTGCACAATATAGAATACCATGGAATGTGAGTTAGAATGCATAGTAGGCAAGGAGTGTGTAAATTCCTTGATGTATTTTTAGGTTATGATCAAGTAGCCATCTCTCCAAAAGATCAAGACAAGATGGATTTTTCCATAGAATAGGGAATCTTTGCATTTTTTTTAATGTCTTTTGGGCTCACAAATGCATCTGCTACATTCAAAGGATCATGCATCATGTGTTTCAAGAGTTCTTGCATAATAATTTAGAAATTTATGTGGATAACCTCTATGCTCATTCCCACATAAGGCAAACCCAGACCCCAAAACTCATAGTTCTTTATTCTCTCATGAGAAACTCATAGTTCTTTAATCTCCTCCTAACTCCACGAGTTTAGTGGCATTACAAGATTCCTTCAAGTCAAATGGCTTTTACAATAGTTAATGGTAAAAAATCATAAGAAATGGTTCATGTGATCCTTCCAATGTTTGCTCATAGCTTCTTCAATACCTATCCAAGTGTGAAGGCTTGTCATTTGCACCAACAACTCCCCCTCAAGCCAAACATCTTGGCTTGGTCTTCTTCATGAATCCTCTTGAATGTCCTGCAATCCAATCATAGTTTTAAACTTGCAAAGTTTAGTACCATCAAGTGCTTTGGTCAATAAATCTGCACATTGCATATAAGTACACACATATGCTAGTTGAATTTCCTTGCTCAATAGCTTCTCTCTCACATAGTGGTAGAAAACTTCTATATGCTTGGTTCTTGCATGATAGATAGGATTTGTTGCAAGATGTAAAGAACTAGTATTGTCACCAAAAATCATTGGTGAGTTAGAATGTAGTCCCAAATCTGAATATAGCAATCTGATCCATATGGCTTCTTGTGTAGCATTGTCTAATCCTATGTATTCAGCCTCTGTTGAAGATAAAGCAATAGTAGGTTGCTTCTTGGAAGACCATGAAATAGGCTTATCACTTGCAAATGAAAGATAACCAGAGGTACTCCTCCTGTCATCCTTACAACCTGCCAAATCTACATCTGAATATAGCTTGATGTCTAAATCTGAAGTATATGGAAAGTATAAACCTTGATTTTGAGTACCCTTGAGATACTTCAAAATCCTTTTGGCATCTTCCAAATGAGGTGCTCTAGGTTTGTGCATGAATTGACCTAAGACACTTACTCCATAAGCAATATCAATCCTTGTCAAAGTTACATAGTTTAGACTTTCAACAATGCTTTGATATCCTGCATTGTCATTAAGCAAATCACCTTCATGAGCACTTAATTTTTGGTTTACCTCCATAGGAGTGCTGGCTATTATCCAAGTGGAACTTCTTGGCATTCTCCAAGTGGAACTTCTTCAACATGTCCTGCACATACTTCCTTTCAGTAATATAAATTTGAGAATTTGTGTAGATCAATTCAAGTCCACAAAATTACTCTAGTAAACCTAGGTCACTGATTTTGAACTCTTGCATCATTAGGCTCTTGATTTGTTTGATGCCATTGTCATCAGTACTTGTAAGTATGATATCATCAACGTACACACATGATAGGTATATCACCTCTGAATTATTTCTCTTGGCAAATAGAGAAGTATCTGCTTTGCTCATCATGAATCCTTGATCTTGAAGATAGGTAGTTAACCTATGGTTGTATGCCCTAGGTGCCTGCTTCAATCCATAAAGAGCTTTGCTTAGTTTGCACACATAATTTACCTTGCTTGGGTCTTCATAACTAGGAAGTTGAGCCATGTAAACCTCCTCTGAAATCCAACCATTTAGGAAGGCATTTTTTACATCCAATTGATATATATTCCAATTCCTTGATGCAGCCACACTGACCAATATTCTGATGGTTGGCATTTTAGCCACAGGTGAGAATGTCTCTTCATAATCAACTCCTTTGGCTTGTGCAAAATTCTTAGCCACAAGTCTAGCTTTATACCTATTTATTGATCCATTTGAGTTTCTCTTGATTTTGTAAATCCATCCAGAACCACTTACCTTCATTGATTCCTTCTTTGGCATTAGCTTCCAAGTATCATTCTCCTTGAGTGCTTCTATTTCTTCATCCATAGTTTCCTTCCATTCTGTCTTGGTCTCTCTTCATATGAAGTGGGTTCTTCAAGTGATAAATCATTAGCAAGATAAATAGAGTGCTTAGTAACTAAAGAAGTGTCATACCCATATCTTAATAGTTTTTTGCTTTCCCTTTGTGATCTCCTTAGAGCTTGGTTGGATGATTCAAGTAAGTCTTCCAACCTCTTCATCTTGGCCGTGCCCTTTGATTTCCATGCCTTGAATTCTTCTCGGTTGATGATGTCCTCATCATCCAATTTGATGTATTTAATATGGCTTGGCTCCTCCTTGGTGAGGCTTGAAAACTCCTCTTCCAAGTCATATGGAAACTTGACTTTCTTCCATTCACTTTCAAACCAAGAATCATTTTCATCAAATACAACATCTCTACTGACCATAAAACCCTTGTTGGATGGATTATAAAACATGTATCCTTATGTAAATAATACTCTATGAAGATGCACTTCTCTGCCTTAGGGTCTAGCTTACCTCTGATTTGAGATGGGATATGCACATAAGCAACAAAACCAAAGATTCTTCAATGATCAAGCGATGACATTCTACCATGCCATGCTTCATATGGGATCATCCCATCAAAGGATTTGGATGACAACCTGTTTATAAGATAAGTGGCGGTAGATACATTCTTTGCCCACAAATAATTAGGTAACGTTTTTTCTTTAAGCATTGATCTAGTTGTTTCCACAATCAACCTATTTCTCCTCTCTGCTACCCCATTTTGCTCAGGGGTGTACCTTGATGTACTTTCCCTTTTGATTCCTCTATCTTGCAAGAATGCATCAAATTCATTGGAGAAGTACTCACCTCCTCCATCTAGCCTCAATCTCTTTAGGCTTCTTCCTATTTGATTTTCCACAAGTCCAAACTACTTCTTAAAGCAACTGAACACTTCATGTTTATGCTTCATAAAGTACAAGATAGTCCACCTACTGAAATCATCAATGAAAGACACATAATACCTTGAGCCTAATTGAAGGGTCCTTGCTTGGACCCCACACATCTGTGTGGACAAGTTCCAATTAATCTTCATGCATGTAGCCTTTCTTTGAGAAGGGTAACTTGTGTTATTTACCAAACTGACATGCACCACATTTATAGTGAATGTGTTTCTTGGATACATTAGGTATCCCAAGCACACATTGATCTCTACAAATTTGCTTCAAGGTTCTCTCGCCAATATGCCCTAATCTTTTATGCCAAATCTCAAGTTCTTACAATGTTTGATCCTTGTAATTATAAAGTGCAATATTACTTGTATCTTCAAGTTCAAATGTAAATAATCTACTTGTCTTTTCTCCCTTGAAAATTCTCTTAAATCCATGTTGCGGGTCCTCCAGAAAAGCTCCATATTTGTGAACCTAACCTGCAAACCTTTTTCCACTATTTGTCCAACATGCATAAAATTCTTGGTGATTATATGTTCATATAGAACCCTGCTCAACAGATTTCTATTCCCATCAAAAGTTTTAACATTTCTTACCTTGACCACTGAATGCTTGGTGTCATCACCTGTTTGCACTTCGTGCTTTCCCTTGGGTTCGTTAAGGTTAGAGAGAAGAGCTACATTGCCAAGCACATGGTTTGAACACCCTAAGTCAATATAGAGGAGGTGTTCATCATTCATACCTTGTTTTCTATTCATGTTCATAATCAAAAGGGAATCATCTTGATCCTTTGTGTAATTGTTGAAGTCTTTCCTTGATTTGTAGCCTCCTTGGTAGTTGTTGTTGTAGTTGTTATTATGGTTGTAGTTGTATCCTTGAGTATGATTGAATCTTCCTCTTGATTGTGAATAGCCACCTCTTTGATATCCTCTTCCTCTTTGATTCTTTTAGTTCTTATAAGACTCATCTATAGTATGATTAGACAATCCACATATGTTGCATGGGGAAGAGTTGAAATGTCTCTCCCTACCTTGCTTACCTCCTCTTCCCCTTGCTCTCTAGTTCCTGCGTCTTCCTGCATAGTTAACTTAAGAAGTAGTTCCTTCATCATCTACTTTCTTTTTTTTCCTTTAGTCTTGCCTTTATCTATGTATAGGGCAGAAGATTTATTACCTCTTGATGGTTCTCCATTTTTGTTGAGCTTGGCTTCATGGGTAACAAGTTTCCCCATGAGTGTGGTAAGATCTCGAATCTACATGTCCATGTACAAGTCCATGGCAATTGTGAAGGCTTCCCATTTGTCATCTTCCTTGATGCCATTCATTACTTGCCTCACTATTTGCTCCTCTTCAATCTCTTCTCCTATGCTTGCCAATTGGTCAGCCATATCCTTGACTTTGGTCACATACTCTGAAACACTTTGCTTGGGTTGCTTCCTTTGAGTGGTAAACTCAATCCACAATTGATTCTTTCTTGCTCTTGTATTAGAAGAAAAATATGAAGACAATGTATCCCAAGTCTCTTGGGATGTTTTACAATTCCAAATGTGTGGAAGAAGGAAGACTAAGATAGATTTAAGTACGTATGACCTTGCTAATGCATCTTTTTTGCTTCTGAAAATGGGCATCTCCTCATCTCTTGATATTATCCATAGAGACTCCTTCCTTGTAAGTATGTCTTCATCCTCAAGGACCATGCTTGGTAATTGTTCCTATTCAATTTATTAATAAAAGAAGGGAAACCATCTCCCATTTTACCTCAAAATTTTGCTCTAATACCACTATTTGGAAAGATGGATGAATACCTCAAGAAATGAGTTGGTACTTCCAAACCCTGCTTAGTACCTTCGCTATTTTACTTCAGAGTTGTGTTATGGGCCCTCTTAGCTTGCAAATGAAACAAATAAAGTACCCATTTACTTTGGAGATGATGCTTCAAACAATTGAATCAAAACAGGTAACTTTGCAACTAGCTTGTGACCAAAAACTTTCTATTTTAGTCTTGACACTTGTTGGATATTATGCTCAATGCTCACAATACACTAGCAATTAGGAAAATTCTTTTGGGTGAATCAAATTAGCTTAGAGAGATAATGATTCTAAGTGAAATCACGTAAAATGATAAAGCACACATTGAGCAATCAATTTAGCAACTAAAGCCTTACCCCCGACTTTTTAAGAAATGTGCAGAGAATGACCAATGACCACGTCGATGTGGATGTCTCCAAATTGGCTGACTCAAATTTCTTCAAATTTTTTATCTTGAAGTAGACTTTGAGCTTGTTCCAACAAGCTATAGATCATAAAAAATGAATAACAGCTCACAGAGATATGGTCATTACATTGTTATGCGTAGACATAGCAGAGAAGGAGATGAACATGATCCATAATATAGTGTATTATATAACAATGTTTTACATGATCAGTGGCATGAATATGATGCCCAACGATGGTGATAAAATTAGGCTATAGTGTAAGCCTCTCAACTTCAACAAATGATCTACAGTATGCTCAGTAATGGGGACTCTAATAGCAGCAAGATTACAAGTCTCTTTTATAGAGAAATTCTTCAAATTTGAATTTGAAATCCAAATGATCTTCCACCTAGATGTTCTTCCTCTAAATGAGGAGATATTCTCTCATGAGAAACTCGTAGTTCATCATTCTCCTCCTAACTCCACGAGTTTAGTGGCATTACAAGATTCCTTCAAGTCAAATGGATTCTACAATAGTTAATGGTAAATAATCATAAGCAATGGTTCATGTGATCCTTCCAATGTTTGCTCATAGCTTCTTCAATACCTAGCTAAGTGTGAAGGCTTGGCATTTGCACCAACAGAATCTCCCATGTGGAATATATTATTGAGAAGGACATGTGAAAGATGAATGCTTGAAAGTCGGTGATTTACATTGGTGCAAAATTTGAAACAACTTGTAAGTTAGAAAAATGCAATTATGGAACCATGATTATCAGTAGACTATCAACAAGCTTAGCGAGATGTAATACCCAATTATATTAGTGGATGTAAAGTCAAGCTTTATCAAGAACCATTGATTTAAGAGGTGCTTAAACAACCCAACATAGCTAAGAAGCATGAAGAGGAGGAGAAAGGAGTCTGCAAAGAAGCTCAAACTGAAGCTCTAGAGTGCATTAAATGAGTGAAGCTAAGAAAATATGGCTTAGGCTAGTATAAGAATGCCAATGTTGAAGGGCTTCATCTTTTGAATGTCATCCCACAGTTAGATGCCCCCACATAACACATGGAAATGTGTCAAACAAAGAGGAATACTTCTTCTAGCATAGTGGATAGATGACATTTCATTTTTGTTGAGCTAGGACAAGGCACTATAATCAAGAGGATGAGGGCCTTGAATTATTCAAGATTTGCCACTAGTGCCAAAAGGTACTCATGTTGTCAAGATATGAACCTACAAATGAGTCCAATTGAGGCTTACCTCATAGGATTAGGAGATGTGCAAATGCCTTGCATTGGTGAGGTGGAAGTTGCTAGTCTAATATAGTATGTTACCTTGATAGTAAAGCTATTAGTTCTCCATGATGAAGATCTTATAGAATCTTTGATACTAGGACAAGATTGGATATATGATCTTGCATTTGACTTGAACTTCCAAAGATATCTTCTTCAATTTTAGGTTAATAAACAACATATTATAATAGAAACTCTTGAGACCTCTAGGCATGAATTGACAGTAAAGTTAAAGACTCTTGCGTCTTTTACTTCTCCACCCAACATAAGGTTGGGGCCTCTCAAGATTTTGAGAGATACATCTATAGTAAAGATGAAGACTTGCAGGTCTTCTAGCTCTAAAATTGTTGTATAGCTAGAGACTCTCAAGTTCTTTGGTTATAAATCCACACGGTGCATTTACCCCTAGATTTGTTGTATAGAATGCCTCCACCCCTAATGGACATGTCATGCAAGTTTTGAAACTCCTTTACTTTCCAAATATGAGTGTCACACAAACAACTCAACTAGAAATGTGTATAACTCAACTGCAACAAAACATAAAGCATGATGATCACCCTCCACTATGCCATCAAAGCAAAGAGAATACCCACTTGTTCTAGGCACGAGGCAAATGTAGGTGAGAAAGGGTGAGAAACCAATAGCCACGCCGAAATCAAAGTCACCCAAAAGTAGAGTGTGAATTTAAGGCGATGAACAAAGATGTAACAAGGAGATCAACCATAGAAGACTTGAGAAATTCAGAAACCTAAGCGATCAATGATGACATAGCCAAATAACTCGTGCGTTTTGATGCCTAAGACTTGCTTGAAGGCCTAGATTTCCCCACAAACATCACCATCCTTTAGGAAATCCTAATCTATCCCTACTCATGATATGCCTAGAAAGATAGACTTTGTACATGAAAATCCAAGTAAATCAGCTCCTACGACAACTTGAAAATGGTTGCCTGAACATTCCCAAGCCCAAGCAAGATTAGAGTCTCAAAAATTATAAAAATCAATAACCTCTCCTTGTAATCATTCATTCAAACAAATTTGTAACAAATCCATATCTCACAAAAATGTATCTACAAAACACCACAATCATGCTGAGATCATGCATTATCCCAAGTATGCATATAGGTGATCTAGTGATATGCATTAGGCATGAAAATGTCATTGTGCACTATTACACAAAATAGGGCTACATGGGAAGAATGTTAGTATTGGAAAGGGACCAAGGTCTCACCATACTAAGATCAAAGTTTACTTCCATGCTAATGTGTTCACCATGACAGCAAAAGATCCCTCAATATTAGGCCCACTCAATGACCTATGGACTATTGTGCTTTGCCCATCGATGAGTATCTATTGCTCACACCATGTGAGCTAGTAGGATTCCAAGGCTCACTTCCAATTGAAGATGCCCTAGGATGGACTAATCGAATTGATGTGAAATCACATTGGTTTTAGGGTCTAGTAGGACAACTTACTGACACAAAGTACATTTTTGAGTCAAACTTGGAGTTTGACCATCATTGGGGTCACTTTCATTTTTTCTCATAGGAATTTGAGACATTGCAAAACTAAAGGAATTACAACTTATATGGGAGAAAAATTGTTTGATCGAGTATTTTGCAATGCCCTTGCCCAATTAGATTTCTATAGGTGTTATTTTCTCATTCATACACTACAATCGGGCATGGAAAAAGATGTTCCAGGTACCTTTGTATTCCCCTCACTCTTATTGGATGAGCCACTAAAGAAATTCCAATTAATCCACAAGCCTCTCAAAGAAGGATTGAAGATTTTTGGTACACACATTCCATTGGATAAGGAAAAGCTAATATGAGAAGTCATAAAGAAGAGTGACATACTCAAGCTATCTCACATGTCCTCAATCACACTTAACGTTTCTACAAAATTTTGCACTTGTATTCAAAATTTTCATTTCCAAGATAGGATATATTCATACAGCCACACAAGAAGATATGGTTTATCTTGACATGCATATTTGTATTGAATTTTTGCACTAGATTATCAATCAACTATATGCATCTGAAGTGCTTAATGGCTATTGTGCCATTAGAAGGATTGTTTACATGTGCTTAGCCTATCACATTTCTATTGAGAGGGCACTTACTTGTGGTCAATTACAAGCATTCAAGAGCAGCATAGCATCAACCTCCTAGCCTACCAAGTGAATGTGGGGCAGCATCTCATGCCTCCAACCAATTGAGACATCACCTTCACCTCAACCATCTCCTCCATGTCCCAACCTTGTGATTCCACACATTGACATTTGTATCCCAAGACCCACTCCTTTAGAAGGTGAAGGTGAACTTTGGGCAAAGAAACCCATAGGAACCACCACCACAAATCCAAAAACTATAGAATAGATCAAGACTATTAATCTAGAAGGTTTTTTGTTCCTCATTTCTCATGCTTTTAAGAAAAATCATACCGACCAAGAAGATCATGATAGACCCCTCACAATGAAGAAGAATATGATGGGACTAATCCAAAAGATCAACAAGATCATCTTGAAATAGAAGATGAACAAGATGAAAGAAGGGACAATCAAGACGACTAGGCATAGAACATAGTTGCTTACACCGTCACATTACAATGCCTCTACACAACCATGCAAGCAGTTTGCAATTTTTGTGAACTCAATAAAGAGCAGAGCCATGCTATCTTATAGTAGGAATTGAACAACAATGGCCTTGATGCAGTCTTCATAAAAATGATCCACCTTCTCACCTAGGCAATAGGTGCTCTAAGAGAATTACATTATCTTTCAAACACACCTCTAACACCATATGATCCTCATTGAGTACATCTTCAATGTCAATCATTTCAATGTATTCAAGTCCTTCTACCCCCAAACCTCTCTAGACAATCAAGACTTTGAGGAAACATGCCCCCTCCAATCCCACCCATCGACACAAGCTCATCAATTTAATAACATATTCCACCTATTACCACCATAATCCAACTCTCAAAAGAAATCCACTCCACTATTGAGAACCTGCCACAAAACCCACTTTGCTACGAGGTATGAGTAGTATCTCCACCCCGGTACTCCCATCGTATGTCTACTTTTTCTGCAGAGCACTTTCTCATAACATCTTTTCCAATCACCACCATATCAACTAGTATCGCTATCCCTTTTGTACCTCCTATAATTTATCCATTTCTACACCTCTACAACAAACATTTTCTCTATTCCCCACTCCACTCTACCCCCTTTCCCTCTATTATTTCCCTTGATTTTCTCTTTAGTACTCAACCCACCATTCACATGCATTTCATCGTGGGAAAATATCTTTTCATCCTAGGTCCCCCTTAGACCCTTCTTTAGACTGTTAACCTCTATTTATCTAGTCCAAGTAAGGAGCAAGATAGGCTAATAGGGTTCTTGGGGTGGGAGAAATCCATTAATAACTGGATCCCTCTTTTTCTCCCAAATTACTTCACCAAATTAACTTAGTAATTTAGCAACACAAGGACAATCTACTATGCTAACTTCACTGAATCACACTAGACGAATTGCCAAATTGTATCTTCCATAGAATTACTTAACTTAATCATTTTATCATCATAGAGACAATCAATTACTTCATTAGATACTACAAAATTACTTCAATTACTTGAATACACAACAATATATGGAAGCGAACTTCTCGGTGCTACAGAATACAGATAGTCCGGCATGGTCGATACCTATCTCACTGACTTCTTCTTCTATGCACACAAGCCAAAATGTCATGTATTCATATGGAAAAGTTACATTCCAGGGTTTTCCTCTTAGGCGAGATATTTCGGGGGTAATCTAACTACAAAGGTGTTCAATGGCTAACAGTAACATGCCTAGACGAACTGAACCCAAAAAACTATAAGGAAAGAACTTATTTGGCTTCATCCTCCTAATCCTCAAAAGCAGTGATGATTTTGCTTTGAAGGATTTGTGGACTTCAACAAAAGAATGCTGAATTTCCTTGCTAAAGTTCTTCAAAAGTTTCTACACTTCCTCCGATAGGAGAGTGTCAGAACCATCTAATGTTTGACTAAAAGTGGAGGCCTAATTCAAAATAGAATGGCTCTGTGCTTCAGGAAGCTACAAACGGAACTCTTCTTGTAAGTAGAAGTCCTACTTGGCGAGATGCTTTGATATTTAGTTTCCACCCCGGCAGTTTAGATAGCCTGCTCCTTCAACAACTTTTCTTCAACCACTGACTTCTGCAAGGTTGAAACCTGTTATTGAGCCACCAACATTTGTTCATCCTAATGTACTCTCTAAGTAGATAGTTTCTCGTTTGTCACCTTCAAGGAGGTCACAGTGTGTTGCAGGATATCATAATCATTTGCCTGCTCTTGTAGCTGAAATCACATCTTGTTGATCGTGGTCACCTACGTGGTCTCCTTTTTCAGTTCTTGGATGCGTAGAAGATGGTGGTACTTTGCATCTTATAGATTGGTGACCTACTTTGGGTACTTTTTGGCTTTGTGCTTTAAACCCTCAAAAAAGCCTTTAAAGTATTGTGTCTACTTTGATTCCTAATATAGAGCATCACCAAGTTGGAGATTGGTGAAGGTGTGATGCTCCACATCCACTTGAAGTTGTTGGTTGTGGACTTGTAGCTAGTCGTAATGTTGTCTGAAATGTTTGATTATCTGCTGATAATGGTCCATGTCATGGGCAATGAGGCCTTACATATGCAGCAGGTAGCTACTGAATCTGCCAAACGCATGCAAGACACATTGCTCATTGACTTTGAATTGTCGGAAGTGTTCATTGGATGTGGGCAGAGGCGAAATCCTTTGTACATATTGGTCGTCATCAAGGGCCAAAGGAATAGAATTCCATGGAGAAGTGGGCGGGGAAGGGGAAGACAATCTAACAGTAGGGGGTGTATTGGGTGATGAATAAGAGGGTGAAAAGGGAGGAGAGGGGCTAGGTGTTGCACGGTTGGGAGAAGCAGTCCCAACTTTGTCCGTAGGTTTGGGAGAAGGCAGAGGGGAGGGAGAATAGTCCTTGATAAGTGAAGGTGGTGGGGGAGGTGGGGTGGCAACATCCTATATTTGTGTATCAATTGGTGGAGAGGGAGGTTGAAGGGGAGTTGGGATTGAGAGGATAAGAACCTTCTTGGTTTGCAAGAGGAGAGGGTGGAGGTGACAAATTAGCCATTTGATTATAGTCAACTTGTCAGCACAAGAGGAAGAAGAACTGACAATGATGCATGTATGGTTTGTTCTACTCAAAATAAGGTTGATGCTTTCATCTTCTTCATCTTCCATGGGAGAGGTTGTGTATGAAAAACACCATGGGATCAAAACTATGTGGGTAGTGATAAGAAACTCGTCAGGGTATACAAAGGAAAGGATTTAGGGGAGATGCATTTTTAGGTGGTGATGTTATCTAATTGGCAGACAATATGTTGGCATTCCTTGTGAATGAAGTTAAATAGAATGATCGACTAGTTGATAGCTAGTGTTAGCCACTAGGAACCTTTGTAATTAGATTACCCTTGAAACATCTTGTTGAAGAGGTAGACACCAAAATGTAACTTTTCAATATGAATCCATGACATTTTGTCTTGTGTGTGTAGAAGACAAAGTCAATGAGATAGAAACTTGACATGCCCGACTATTTGTGTTCTATTGCAGCGAGAAGTTTGCTTCCATATATTGCTGAGTATTGAAGTAATTGAACTCATTTTTTACTGTCTAATGAAGTAATTTATTATTTGTGTGGTGAAAAAGTGATTAAGTAATTCTATGAAAGATATTGTCTCGTAGTTTCTCCGGTGTGATTCAAAGAAGTTCGCACAATAGATTGTCCTTGTGTTTCTAAATTATTAAGTTAATTCAATTAAGTAGTCTTGAAGAAACACAAGGATCCAATTATCACTAGATTTTGCCACCCGAAGAACCCTTTCATGTTGTCTTGCTCCTTAACTAGAATGGATAAATAGAGGTTAACAATGGCAATCCTGCTGGGGAGTGGTTACAATCACATACATACTGAGAATGTGCTTTGGTGAGAGTTATCCGAAGTATCGAAGTGATAAACACCCTATTTGAGAAAAACATGTTGGGGACCCCATAACCTAAAGCTAGTGAGGATGCAACTTCAAAAGGAAAGAGTGCCACAAGTGGAAGTGTGATGCTGTCACAATATTTCCTCATTTCCAATCTACAAGAAACACTATAGAAATATTTAGTGATGACTGGTGAATTCTGATTTCCAGTAGTATTTCAGGCTTTGGTGAAAGTTTGATGTCTGAAAAAATTCGAGTTGTTGATAGCGTTTCAGATGCTATCAAAGATCCAGTTTTAAACAAAAAGACAAAACAAACACAGTCGGCACAAACCACATCTACCTCAAAAGTTGTGGTAGATATCAAGAAGATTGTAGAAGAACCATTCCCAATTCAAAGTTTGGAGGATTGAAGCCTACATAACTAGCCTTTTAAGTGGATCAAAACTTTCTTGATGTTCGGTAGTCCACTAGAAGTTACGAGGGGCCACTATAGTTAATCGAGTAAGAGGAATGGTTAAGTCACCAACCACCATAAATGGAAGCCATGCCACCTGATTTTCCTAAGTAATTGTAAAACATCTTTAGGTGATTTTGGGGATGAGGCCTCTAAGAGAACTTGTATTATATCACGATAGTATGTAAGTAATCCAAGATCATTGATCTTGAACTCCTCCTTCATCTGGGATTTGATCTTCTTGTTGCCATTGGCATCATTTCCTATAATGATGTCATCCACATAAACACATAGATAAATAACCTTAGAATTAGTCTTTTTAATGAACAATGAGGAATCTGCCTTCCTTACAACAAAGCTTTGGTCCTACAAGTATGTGAGAAGCCTATGGTTCCAAGCTCTACAAGTTTTCTTTAAACCATACAGTGTCTTCCTTAATTTACATACATAATCAAGTTTGTCTTTGTCTTCATATCTGGTGGTTGAGCCATGTAGACCTCTTGAGAGATCCACCCATTAAGAAATTCATTCTTAACATCTAATTGGTACAAGTTCCAATTCTTTGAAGTAGCAATACTTAAACTCTGATAGTTGGCATCTTAGCAACATGTGAGAAGGTCTCCTCATAATCCACTCCATGGGTTTGAGCAAACCCCTTTGCTACTAGCCTTGCTGTATACCTATTTATTGTGCCATTTGAGTTTTTTTTTACTTTGTAAATCCACCTGGATCCTATTATCTTCATGAATGGTTTTCTGGGAACCAAATCCCAAGTACTATTTTCTTGGAGTGCTTCAATCTCTTCCTGCATAGCTTCTCTTCATTCTTCCTTCTTGTTGGCTTCTTCAAATGAAGAAGGTTCTTCTGACATGGAATCTTTAGCCATGTATATAGAATGCTTGGTGATTAGTGATGTATCATAGCCATACCTTATAGGTTTCTTTCTTTCCCTTTGAGATCTTCTAAGTGTTTGATTGGATGGCTCTGGAATGTCTTCCAATTTTTTGAACTTTGCTTTGTCATTGGACTTCCAAGCTTTGAAATCAATTTGTTCTTCATATACTAAGTTGACATCCTATGATGTATGTGGTTCTCTGTAAGTCAAATTTGAAAAATCAGTCTTCAAATCATAGGGTAACTTTATTTTCCTGCAATCATCCTCAAACCAAGAGTTATTTTCATCAAATACCACATCCCTACTAACTGTAAATCCTTTGTTAGTGGGATTATATAACCTATATCCTTTCTGATTCTGATCATAGCCAATGAATATGCATCTTTCAGCTTTTGGATCAAGCTTATCCTCTAATCTGTGAGGGTATGTGTGCATAAGCAATGCAGCCAAAGATCTTACATTGATCTAAACAGGGTCTCCTGTCATTCCATGCCTCATACGGTGTCATCCCATTGAGAGACTTGGATGGAAGCCTTTTGATTAGGTAAGTGGTTGTGGAAATAGCCTCTGCCCATATATAATCAGGAAGCTTTTTCTCACTCCTCAACATTGATCTTGTAGCCTCTACTATTAATTTATTTTTTTCTCTCTACCACTCCATTCTGTTCAAGAGTGTACCTTGTTGTAATCTCTGTCTTTATGCCTCTATCCTTTAAGAAGGGGTCAAAATCATATGAGAAATACCCGCCACCTCCATCAGATCTGAGCCTCTTCAAACTTCTACGTTTTTTATTATCAACCATTGCCAAAACTTCTTGAAACAAGTGAAGAATTCATCTTTATGTTTCATAAAATAAAGTATAGTCCAGCTACTATAGTCATCTATGAATGAAACATAATACCTTGACCCTAAAATTGCTCGCTCTTTGCTAGGACCCCACACATCTATGTGTACAAGCTCCAAGTAGTCTTCATAAATGTATCCTCTTTTGTTGAATGGTTGCCTATGTGACTTGCCAAATTTGCATGCTCCACATTTGTAAATCATGTGTTGCTTGGACACATTTGGGATGCCTAGTACACTCTGATCCATGCATATTTGCTTCAGTGTCCTTTCACCTATCTGACCTACTCTCTTATGCCATATCTCTAATCTAGATAGGGTTTGATCCTTACCATTGAAGAGAGCAATATTCCTTGTATCTTCAAATTCAAAGGTAAAAAGTCTACCAGATTTCTCACCTTTTGCAATCCTCTTGAAGCCTTGTTGAGGGTCCTCCACATATGCTTTATGCCTTATGAATCTAACCTGTAAACCCTTCTCAACAATGTACCCAACACTGATTAGATTCTTGGTTATTGTTCGTACATATAATACCCTTCTTAGAAGACTCATGTTACCATTAGATGCTTTAACATTTCCAATCTTCTTTATTGAGTGCCTAGTGTCATTACTTATCTGAAATTCATGCTTTCCTTTGGGTTCTTCAAGGTCAAATAATAAGGCTACATTGCCTGCTACATGATTGGAGCAACCAGAATCAATATAGAATAGGTACTCATCATCATTACCTTGCTTGGCTATCATATTCATGAGTAATAGGGAATCCTCTTGATCATCTATATAATTGTTGTACTCTCTTCTTCCTCTGAAGCCTCCTTGATAGTTATTGTTGTAGCCTTGGTTGTAAATGTGATGGTAGTTGCTTCCTCCATTATTGAACTTGAATCTTGATTGTCCATAGCTTGCTCTGTGGAAGTGTCTTCCTCTCTGATTCTTTGTGTTCCTGAAGCATTCATATGTGGTATGATTGGTGAAGCCAAAAATGTTGTAGGCTGAAGAGTTGTATGATCTCCCCCTTCCTTGCTTTGCTTTTCTGCCCCTTCCTTTAGTACCTCTTCCTTTACCTATGAAGTTCACTTGAGAGGTACTTGCCTCTTCTTCATTCCTCTTACCTTTGCCTTTATCTTTAATCTTATTTTTATCTGTGTGAAGGGAAAAAGATTGATTACCTCTAGAAGTATCTCCATTCTTGTTGAGCTTTGTCTCATGTGTGAAGAGTTGCCCCATCAATGTATTGAGGTTAGGTATTTGCATGTCCATATATAGCTCCATTGCTATGGTAAAGGACTCCCATTTGTCATCAGCCTTTATCTTGGTCACATAGTCAGCTACACTTTGCTTTGGTTGCTTCTTCAAGGTTGTAAACTCCATCCAAAGCTGGTTCTTCCTAGCCCTTGTATTTGATGAGAGTATGAAGTTAGTACTTCCCAAGTCTTTTGGGAAGTCTTGCAAATTCCTAATATGAGGTAATAAAAAAGGCAGATATTGAATTGATTATATTGGCTAAAGGATCCTTTGCAAACCATGCAGTTGGTCTCTCTTGCTCCTCTCTTGTAGGTTGATGTTTGCTTCTAAGGGTTGACATTTCTTCATCTCCAGATATGTATCCATACAAGCTTCTTCCTTGGAGGTAAGCCATCATCCTTAGGGACCAAGCTGGGTAATTGCCCCTATCCAATTTATCAATGAATGATGGAAATCCATCTCCCATTTTACCTTCATGTTGCTCTGATATCACTATTGGAAGAGATGGTGGACACCTTCTAGAGATGAGATGGTGCTCTAATTTCCTGCATCACACTAGCCAAAACTTAGTTTAGGAGTGCAAAGTAGACCACTTTAGCTTTCTAAGAAGCACAAATAATCACCCAAGTACTTTGGAAGATGATCCTCAAATCATTGGATCAAAATAGATAAATTGGAGTTTCATTGTCAACCAAAAACTTGTTATTTTGGTCACTACACCTGCTCATAGAAATGAAAAGTACTCCTTATGTAATATCAATTGAACAAAATCCTTTTGCACATATCTAGTTAACTTGGGTAGATAACTTTTGCAAGTTATTTCACTTGAAATGCTAGACCATGCTTAGCAATTACATAATTTTTTGAGCTATGTCGAGGTAACAATTGTTCCATGGTCACTCAAGAAATAGAGGGCCGTAACAACGAACCATTAGTGGGCTGAAAGAATCACTCACCCACATCGATCGAGGTCATGAGGAGCTCCTATCTGCTGAGGTGTACAATCTAAAATACAGAGGAAGTGGGTTCTACTGTGATGGCTCACATAAGGCTTTCTACAACAGGGTGTGCCGCAACTACTTCCCTTTGAAGAAGGCAGAAATGCCCTAAATGGTGCAGGGTAAGGAAGGCATTAGTCTTTTCAGAGACTACTACTATTAGAGGCTCAAATGGTGCAAGCACTTCTATAGTAGCAATTTTGTATACATGGCAAAAAGCATAGAATGCTATACCAAGCAATCACTTAGATGGCAATAGTGGATGATCACGCAACAGAGGGATCTTAAACAAGCATGGTGGCACATCATCATGATAGAAGAACAAGATGAGCATAATAATTAAGGCCCGTTGATGAAGATATGTCATGAAAATCATGCAAACCATGCAGACATGGGTGGTGAACAAATGATTGAGTACATGGAAAGCAACCAAAAGGACAAAGATTTGACCCATTGAATGGATTTTTAATCGGTACTCCGGCAAGGGTCTCAAACTGGAAAGTTATCCAATGAATCTGCATCGGCATCTCGTATGGAACGAATCACCAGACTTTGATTTTTCCTATAGCACGATAGGACTTGGAGTTGTAGAATAGTATGAGTTGATTGACTTCAACAATTAGACTCCTTAAGAAATGATCATGCATCTGGGCTTGTCTTAGCTCTACTTCTTGCATGAGTAGAAAGCTTTCAAACCTTTGGAAGACAAAAGTGAAGATATATGAAGAAGTTATTGATGATGGTGGTTGTAAAAGAAAATTGCAAGTTAATGATGAACATAGGCCAAGATTTGATCCAGAATCAAATGCAGCTGAGACTTCAAGAAATGCAGAGGTCAGAAGATCTTTGAGAGAAACAAAGGAACCTATTAGGTATAGTTATGATACATCTTTCTTAACAACAAAGGATTATGCTTATATTGTGAAGACAGATGAAGATCCAACCACATATGAAGAAGCTAAAGGAAAACAAAATTGGGAGAAGGAAATGCAAGAAGATTATGATGCTCTACTTGAGAATGAGACATGGGAATTGGTCCCAAGTCCAAGAAATTAGAAGGTAATTGGGTGTAAATGAGTGTATAAGACAAAGAGGTTTGCAAATGGTGAGGTGTTTAGGTACAAAGCTAGACTTGTAGTTAAAGGTTATGCCCAAACTTATGGGGTAGAATATGATGAAACTTTTAGTCCAGTTGCTAAGATGTCTACAATTAGAACCCTAATTGCTATTACTGCTTGTAAAGGATGGAATTTGTCACAATTCGATGTGAAGAATGCATTTTTGAATGGATATATTGCAGATGAGGTATCGAGAGGAATTCAAAGAGAGTTTACAACTCCTTGTACCCGAGTATAAAATGGTGTAGCTGAAAGGATGAATAGAACTATTCATGATAGAGTAGTTTCTATGTTGTGTCATGCAAACCTTTCATAAGGCTTTTGGGAAAAAGTAGTATTGAGTGTAGTTCACGTGATTAACCTTTCACCTAGTATTGCCAAAGGTTTGAAAGTGGCACAAGATTTATGGATAGGGAATCCACCATATTATGATCATCTTCGAGTTTTTGGGTGTGAAGCATATGTTCATATACCCGAGAATCTTAGACAAAAGTTGGAACATAAGTCAAAGAAATGCATTTTTCTTGGATATAGTCAAGAAGTACAATTCGGATATTGCTTATGGGATCCTGACACATGATCAATAATCAAAATTAGTGATGTCATATTCAATGATTCTAAAATGCATAAACAGCCCATTAAAGAGGTTGAAGTGAGAGGAGTGGTGTTTGAGGATACTAGTCCTCTAGTTAGCATGCATAAAAATGTTGCACATAGGGATGTTCAAGAGAATGCCCGATCCGATCAGTCTATAAGTGTTCCTATTCAGTAACCATTGAGACACTCTAAATGTGTCTCACATCCACCTGATAGATATGTTCCAAGTTTGGATTTCGTTATGCTTACAGATTCTGGTGAGCTGTCTTGCTATAAAGAGCTAGACAACAAATCATGTCAACTGAGAGTGTGCCATGAAGAGTGAGTTGGATTCTATTCATAAGAATGGTACTTGGGATTTAGTACCTTTGCCAAAGGGCAAGAAAGATTTACCATGCAAATGGGTATATAAGCTGAAATTCACATCACATAGTGCTTCTCCAAAGTATAAAGCATGACTTGTTGCAAAAGGTTTTAAGCAACAACATAGTGTTGATTTTGAGAAAATCTTCTCTCTAGTGGTCACGATGACTACCTTGTGCATGTTGCTTGGATTTGTTGCAATGGAGGACTTAGAGCTAGTCCAAGTGGATGTGAAAACTGCTTTCTTGCATGGAGATCTTACAGATGAGATCTATATGGAACAACTAGAGGGTTATGTAGTGGGTAAAGAAAGTCTAGTTCGTAAGCTCAAGAAGAGCTTATATGGACTTAAACAGTCCTCGAGACAATGGTACCAAAAGTTTGATGCTTTTATGAGGTCTGAAGGCTATTCTTGAAGCAATGAGGATCATTTTTTCTAAACAAAGAGGTGCTCAGATGGCAGCTTGATATGCTTGATACTTTATGTTGATGATATGTTGATTGCTGGGAACTCCTCTTATGACTTGTCAATCCTCAAAAAGAAGTTGAGTCAGACATTTGATATGAAGATTTGGGGGATTTCAAGCATATCCTTGGCATGCGCATTACTCATGATAGGAGCAAAATATGAATATATTTGTCTCATAGTGAGTACATATGCAAAGTACTTAACAAGTTTAATATGCAGGGTGGAAAGGCATGGAGTACACCTTTACCCACATATGTGAAATTGAGCAAGGATGATTGCCCCAAATCAGATGAGGAAAAGGAATTCATGACCGAAATTTCATATGAGTCTTCTGTTTGGTAGTGTCATGTATGCTATGGTAGCTACGAGACCAGACATTGCATATGCAATGGGAGTTGTGCACAGATATATGTCTAATCTTGGCAAGAAACATTTGGAAGCAGTAAAGATGATTTTGAGATATCTGACTGGCACTAAGGAAAAGTTTCTATGCTTAGGTAGAGGGAAAGCATCTATCATTGGTTACACAGATTATGACTTTGCTGGTTGTGTACACAATTGTAACTCTGCATTAGGGTACATTTTTCATTTTGTTGGAGGTGCTATCTCTTGGAGATCTCATCTTCAAGAATGTACAGCTATTTCCACCACATAAACAAAGTAAGTTGCAACAAGTGAGGCATGTAAGGAAGCATTGTGGCTTTCTGGTCTTGCTTATGATGTGGGTCTACCTCAGCATGTACCTTTCTTACTCAGTGATAGTCAGAGTGCCATTGCTTTGGCTAAGAATCTGGCCTATCATGCAAAGACCAATCACATTAAGGTGAGGTATCACTTCAGTAGAGATTTCTTAGCCACTGATTGCATTATTCTTGAGAAGGTTCATACTCGAGATAATGTTTTAGATGCTTTGACTAAAGCTCTACCATAGGATAGCTTTTGACATTCTTGTCACTTGATGGGGGTTACTTGATTCATGAACTTACATAGTCACTCATATACTGTGTAACATGCCCATCAGGTGGGAGGTATAGTTTGTATACTTACACTCAGGTTTTCTTTATCATTCTTCATTTTTTCCCATAGTTGCTTTGGTCATATTGGCCTTTAGTGGGAGATTGTTACTGTTAGTGTCCATGTGACATGCCAAATAGCCACGGGACACTTTTTTATATGTTCTTTAATAAAACATATAGTGGCCTGGTCAGCCACAAACTGTAAGTTCGAACACATTTGTAACACCTAGGAAGTCTATGTTTGTGCTCCCTGTGTACTATGTTTTTTTGCCTATTTTGTAGCCTCTGTGCGGAGTATTGTGTGTGGCACCTAGAGCTTGGTTTTCTACTATGAGGATATGGTCTTGGAGCTCTCAAGAAGAGAGCACACTGTGGTGCATCACTATTAAAATACCTCACTAACCTCAAAATGTTCAATATGAAAATGGTCTCTCTAGCTCTTTGTATAGTTTTCTCGCAAGTTTTGGCCGGTTTCATATCTAGTGTCTTGCCTACTTAAAAATTAGGTTTCTAAGATATTTTAAAGGCTCAAACAAGCTCCAAAAATTATGAAAACCAAAAGGAATGTCCTACTTGCCATCCTCAAGCTTGAGGACTCTTTCACTTGCACAAAATGGAGTTTGAAATATAAAAAATGATTATCTAAAAAGGTTTGTAGTGATAAAACTCACTATTTTAATGTATGGTTTTGGAAAACTTTCAAACCATTTTGGAGGCTTCACTATAATCCTCTTCTACTTTGGCTGCCTTGTTTGCTCATGCTTGCACTTGTGCCTTGGCCCTTGCTTTCATTGCCTTTCCTTGACTACTCTATCAACTTACAATTTCTCCTTGGTAGCTTCTCCTAGCACTCCCACCCCCTCTTGAGTCTTTTGTCCTTGGCAAAGCCTTGTGGTGTGTGGTGCTCAATGTAGTATTGAATTATATCTATGGCTATTTCATGTTCCTTGATTAGGAGACCCAATTCTAGATCTTTGTTTAGTCTTTGCCAATCAATGGCACTTGGGAGCTCTAGTTGTGGAAACTTGTAGTGTGTTGAAAAAAGGGCTTGCTCAAAAGAAAAAAGGTGTAAGAGATGGGTCGGCTTAGATATGAATACTTCAGCTTGGTATTCCCAAAAGCCTATGGTGACCATACCTTCGAAAGTTTGCTTATAACAGGTGGCGAGATACTTCACTCAACAATTCTAGGTGTAAATGAGCTTGATGTATGGCATTGTGCTCATGTCATAAACTAGGTCCAAATTTTATGTTTGAAGCTCGGGGGGGACAGAAGGGTGCCCTGGCATTGTAGAAAATTTTAAAAACAATTTCCATAAGATCAAATATTTTCAATAACATATTGGTAGCGATATCTGGCATCTTTTGCAGTCTCGAGATCGAATGGTAGATCGTAGCCATCATATAAGCGATCATTGGTGGTCCTTGTGTTAACCCAATCAACACATCTTGCATTTTTGCTTACCTTGATGGCAAATGCTTTCTAGTATCTGCACCTAGGTATGGGTCCATAGCATGTGTTGTACAAAATTTGCAATGGACCATTTGACCATGTGTGCATCATCTCAAGATATTCTTGTAATAATTGATCTTTCCAATTGGGTTTAAAGATCATGCCATATCGTGACACTTCAAGGGTATCATCTAGCTTGACCTATGTGGCAAGCGTGGTTAGTTTGCCTATGATCCATTGAGTCTCTGGAGTGTATTCTAAAAAGAGTATAAATTATGGTGTATATTGAAATTTTGAAGTCATAATAAGCCTACAAGGAGCTAGATTATGGAACTATTCTAACTGCAATATGGACTTCTCAATGGTTACCATTGCCAAGACTTGTAGTTCAACTCTTTCATCTTGTTTCCTACCAATTTCTTCTATTTTTTTAAGCCGAGCTAGTCTAGGTAGTTCATATGTATCACGGCCCTCTTGTTACTCGACTCCCTAGTGCTAGTTGTGGTTTGTATTCCTCTTAAAATTATTATTGATTAGGATTTCCATAGTCTCTTCCGCTTCTCATGATTCTAGTGGGGATGGTGGTCTTCATATTCTTGTAGCCTAGTTTGTAACTTGATAATTTGGTTCTATAGGGTCGATTTTGGTTGCCACTATATTAGGAGGGATTTGTTCGGGTGCAACCATTGGTGGTGGAGGAACTCCTACAAGTTGTGGTGCTTGTAGTGTAGCAAAATCTTCAGTCGATTTTTCATGTGCCTTCAAAAGATTAGTGTAATCATGTAATATAATCTGAATGCTTTCTCGGGAGACTGCCTCAAACTTCCTAGTGTTGATGAGCACTCCTGGTGTACCTCAATAATGCCATATTGCATATGAGACTAGCATTATGCTCTATTTGCACTCGTAATTGCTCCTATATTTCTTCAACAACTTGCTTAGTTTGTTCTTGCACTTGAGCTTTCAAATTTACATGTTCTTGTTGTAGAGCGGTATATGTTCTTGGATTTTCTTGTTGGTAGTAATGAATGTTGATATTCTAACTTGGAGCTAAATTGATTGATCCTATAAAGTCTCATTGTGTTGGGCTAATGATGTGTACTTTTGGCATAGCTAGTTGGCATGTTTAATCATCCTGGCGATAGTCAAATGAATAGTGAATGAAGTGTATGATGGGTTATATGCAGGGGGGATGAGGATGAGTGTTAGCAGCAAACAAGGAACTGAAGGACTGACAAGGCATGGCAGTCAGAGAAGAGAGTCAGAGGGGAGAGAAGGCACAAGCAGACAAGGGAGTCAACGACGATCTGGCAAGTAGGCCAATAATTTTCTTCATGAAGAAGCAAGTACGAGCATTCACACAGATCTAGCACTAAGGCAACCCTTTAATTTTTCAAAAGCCTTACACAAATTAAAAGTGATTCTCATCACTAACAACCCCTGTAAATACCCAAATAAGCCCTGGAATCTAATTTTTAACTAGGCCGGACACTAGGTCTAAACAGGGCCAAAGCTAGTCAAAAACTATAAAAGGAGCTAGAGAGCTCATTTTTGAGGTTAGATTGTAATTGAAACGAACTTGTAAGAGCTTTTTGAAAGTAATCTAAGAACTCCATTGCTCCTCACTCTTTGTCTTGCCGTGTGTGCGCGCGTGTGTGTATGTGTGTGCATGTTTGTGTGCTTCTCACTCACGCACTTGTGCCTCCACTTGTTCGAGGTCTTCATACCATCCTCACGTCTTCCCGGATTGACATTAAAGGAGGTGCTACTCATCACTGAGCTACACCAAATTTTGGCGCCGTTGCCGGGGAGTTATTAGATTACTTTCAAAAAGCTCTTACAAGTTCGTTTCAATTACAATCTAACCTCAAAAATGAGCTCTCTAGCTCCTTTTATAGTTTTTGACTAGCTTTGGCCCTGTTCAGACCTAGTGTCCGGCCTAGTTAAAAATTAGGTTCCAGGGCTTATTTGAGGGCTCAAACGAGATCTAAAAATTACGAAAATTGGTAAGTAACTACTTCTAAGGCTCCTCAAGCTCGAGGACTCCTCGGCTTGCACAAAATGGAGCTACAAAAAGGTGAAGATGGTATTTATAGGGGTTGTTAGTGATGAGAATCACTTTTAATTTGTGTAAGGATTTTGAAAAATTAAAGGGTTGCCTTAGTGCTAGATCTGCGTGAATGCTCGTACTTGCTTCTTCATGAAGAAAATTATTGGCCTACTTGCCAGATCGTCGTTGACTCCCTTGTCTGCTTGTGCCTTCTCTCCCCTCTGACTCTCTTCTCTGACTGCCATGCCTTGTCAGTCCTTCAGTTCCTTGTCTGCTGCTAACACCCCCCCCTCTCTCGCGTCTGTCGTCCCTGACAGACCCTTGTTGTGTGGGTTTTTGGATGTAGTACTCAACGACATCTTGCGCTAAGTGATGTTCGGCAATCCTCAATCCTTTGGCCAAGTCTGTGAGTAGAGCATCCCAATCTACCGGCCCGGGAACCTCTGGATGTGGCATACGTAACTTATCTGAGTGGAGAGCTTGTTCCACTGCAAACAATTGTAATAAATGTGAGGGCCTGGGAATGAAGATCTCTGAGTGATATTCCCAGAACCCGGTGACAAACATCTCTTCAAATGTCTGTTTGAAGCAGGCCGGTAGGTACTTTATGCGGGCATGCCATGCATAAACAACATTAATAGAGGGCGTTGTGCTCATGTCATAAACAAGATCCTGATTGCCTTCATTAAATCCGAGCGCAGAGAGGTGAGGTTCCTTAACATTCTTGAAGGTCCGGAAGGTGACTATCATGAGTTCAAAAATTTTAAGACACATCTGTGTCATGACATCTGGTACGTTTTTGAACCTGACACCCCAATGCCGAATTGTCAATATCATATACCCTACGGTAGGTTGACCTTTAGGTGGTGCTAAGTAGACATAGTTGAGCCACTTCTCGTAGCCTTTGGTTGTCAGCACCATCTTTGTGTATTCCGGCCACGACCTTCTTCGGAAAACAGGACAGTAGCAGGGATTGTACTTGATATACAGGGGCATGTTATTCCATGTGCGATTCATTTCCGGGTAGGTTTCAAGCAGTCGAATTCTCCAAGTCGGTTGGCGAATATTTCCCTGCTTGGCACTTTTTGGGATGTCGTCTGGTGCAAACTGTGTGGCCGAGGTTGGTTCCGGTGAGGTGTGGTGCTTGATCTCAGCATTATAGTCCGCCATTAAGACACAAAAAGGAACATACAAGTCGTCGGATGTGCCGATCCACCTGTGATGAGAGAGGTTCCTAAAATAGTCCAATTTTATGACCACCTCCTCCAAGCGTGACATCAATGCTATCTGGACTGCCACCCTATCATCATGTGTTGTGGCCACCTTTTCCAATTTCTGCATCCATTTAGGAGCCTCTATTTCAAGGGTGTCCATGCCCTCATCTGTTTGCTTGCCTCCAGGTGCTGGCATCGGAATGTACCGGTCCTCAAAGGTTTCCTCTACTTCGATGGGTACTAGGTCTTCAGGTTCTGGTTCCACCAAGGGGGAGGGTTGGCGTTCATACACAAGCACTTTGTTTTGTAATTCTTCGAGCTGTGCTTTGAGCACTGCTACTTCGTCAGTTGTGTCAGCTGTGGTTGGGACCTCTTTGGGTGGTGCTGGTTGAGCTGCCAATTGCCTTCGTAGTTCGTCTCTTTCCTTTTCTAAGGCTGCATGGGCTTCGAGGAGATCAGCATGGGTTTCCAATATGATTTGCATATTGTCTGAGGGAATGGCCTTAAACCTCTCCGGGTCAATTTCTTGTGGGGAACCGTCCATGGCTACTTCCAAGTTCTCTTCGTTTTGTGTCTTAAGCCGTCTATTTTCTGCCAGGGCTGCAGACATATGTTTCCGTAATAGAGCCATGTTGCGATGGAGCTTGAGGTTCTCTGTGATTTGGGAGTGTAGCAGATCATCCATTTGTTGTCTTTCTTCGGCATCTGGCTGCGGTGGATTTGCCACTAATTGCTCATGTTGTTCTTGCAATGCACTAAACTGCTGTTGTAATTGTTTCTTCTCTTGCTCTAAGTCAATGAATCTTCCTTGTAATGCTTCATGACTCCTGAATAAACTTGTATGCTGAGCATCGAGGTGCTGATAGTGTTGTTGTAACTGAGACATGCATTGATACATGTTATTAAATACATTATTAATGGGGGTGGATGCAGGGAGGGTGTTAAGTGCAGAGGGGAAGGGAAAGGGGAAGGGAAGTGTGAATGCGGTGCTGGAAAATGGTGAAGTGGGTGGTGGGGGAATGGGAGATTGTGGCCGTATGGGGGGAGGGAGAGGTGCAGTGGAGGGTGATATGTCCATAAAATCCATGGTGAAAGCAGTAGTGGGAGTGATTGTGAATAGTGGAATTGTGGGTGCAGTGATTGTGGTGAATGTGTACAGTGGTGTGTGCAGTTGTGAATGTGAACTGCCCGAAAGTGTGAGTGGGGGAATGGGGATGTCAGTAGCTGCCGTTAGGGTTTCAGTGTTAGTGGAGGTGTATACACGGGAGGTGTTGAGAGGGCGTGTGGGTTGATTGGCGGTTTGTGCTTCAGTCATGGCGGTGGACTCGGAGGCGGTAACGGTGGTAGTTACATTGGTAAGGGGAGGTGAATGTGGTGGAGTGGGAGGCGGGGGTGGCAAGGGAGGTGATGGAGGTGCACTTGATGTATGGGCTTCCTCGGTGTCGTGAGCGGTGTGTGCAGTGCCCGTGGTTGTGGGAGTGCCTTGTGGTCCTGATCCTAATACATTCATTTGTTTCCCTGTTCGTGGGGGACGTCTTCCATATCTTCTTTCCATTCTGCGTGATTGTGCCAGGGCCGTCTGTACTGCCTCAGGTACTCCTAAGGCATCAGAGATCATATCCAGAGTGGCACGATACTGTTTGTCAACTCCTTCCTCCTCAAGGATTTGGTGCATGATAGCCTTTCCTGCTGCAAGGGATAACTTATGTTGTTGTTGGACCCTGTTGATGGTATCGTAGAGCTTTTTCAAATCCTTTGTATATGTTGGGGCACCCTCTAGCTCCTGTATAACTTCTTGCTCATAGTCATGCGCCTCCTCATCAGAAAATCCTTCCTGTTCATCCTCTTGGCCTTCTTCTTCTTCATCCTCCCATTCCACCACTTCTGGTTGTCTTGGCTGGGGTTGTTCTGTGGCCGTTTATTGTCCACTACCCTGCTCTGCTTTGACTTCCGCATTAACAGCTTCAATGATTCTGGCAACTTCTTCATCCGTTAGATCTTCCAAAGTGAATCCGTGAGGAAATTCTAGATCAGTAGGTACTGGTGGAAACACAAGGTTAGGGCCATCTGTGCTGTGCCTGGGTAACCTGATAGTAAATGGTTCTACCTGTCTGGGAAGCCTTGGAGTTGTTTCAGGTGTTAGGGTTGCACCACGGGCTTGTGCACAAGGCATCTGGACGGTGCCTCTCATCTTCTTTGAGGGAGGCCCTGCGGCTGACAGTCTGCGTTGAAACTCCTGTGCTCTGGTCCAAATGAGAGCCCTTTGCACCGGTACATCATATGCGAGACATCTATACACAATTTTGGTAAGCGCACAGCAACCATACAATACAGATTTTTGTTTCTTATACCACCTTTGATGAGCCAAATGAATCTGGTCGATAATCCAGTGGGGCATATTGATTGTCAAATCAAAGGCATCTGCTAAGTAGAGGCTAAACCAGATCTTTTTGGGAGGCATTGTGAACCTTTCCTGCGCGGGGAATGTGAAATGTTGCATGACCATGCGTAAATGAACGGCAATCGTAGGTGTCATCGCGACCATGTCCTTTAACTTCGTCAGATTCCTGTTCTTCATATTATCGGGGACCATTGTCTCTTTCTCCGTAGGAATGTGCATACCTTTCATGTCGAGAGCTTCTCTTACCAAGTTGATAGTCAAGCGGAAATGCTTCAGCTCGTTGCCCCTTGTGAGTGATGGGAGTACAAAGGAGTTGTATCCTTTTTTGTCTTTGCTTGGAGTGAGGGTGCTAATCAAGTATGAGCACCTTAGAAAATCGGGCTTTGGTAGTTGGAACTTGAAATAATCATAGAGCCCAGCCTTCTTCCATATCGGCTTCAGTCCTTCGTTATTCTGTAGCTTTTCAAACTCCCTGGTAAAGAAGTGGTATCTGCCCCAACATCCATTAAATTCTACCTCGGACTCCCACATGTATGTGCCTTCACCCAGAGGTCCCGCAACGTCACTGAACCAGTGTGAGGTTTTGCCCACCGGCATTGTGTGACCCTGTGGAGGATTCTGAATCGGTATGGCATGTAATGCCCTTAATGCCGCTGGTCGTTCCTTTAATTCCTCCTCGACCGGAAGACTTTCAATGTCCACAACTTGGGGGCTGGTGCCTGCCTCGGAGCTAGTTCCTACCGTATCTGCCATGTTACTTCTTGCTGCCTGTCTTTGTGAGAATATACAAACATGTGTTAACATTGTACAGGACAAGGGAGAACCGTTGTTGTTCCCATTACAACATTAACATGAGGGTCGGGAGCGAATAATGGGTTAGTAAGTGCTCGGTGCGAGTGTGTGTGTGGTTAGGAGTTCGATAGACCTAAGAGCTAAGTGGAATGATGTAGTGTGATAGTGATGTGGTTAGTAGGTTGTCATGGATTTACAAATGGGGTCCGGGGGTTTGTTACACGTCTTAGGCTGCCAAATGCAGTGGATGGGTTTTGCTCTTGGTTTCCTAGAGACTCTCGAGAGCTTTATAGGTGAGTCGGCTTGAAAATGAGGCCTTTTAGGGACCCATTTACAAGTGATTTTGTTCGTGCTCATGGACCTTAGTGTGTTCCTGAGTGTTGAAAACGAGTGGATGCCGGCTGTGCGAGTGAATGGATCATGCTGTCTAGGGTGTGGCCTTGGTGTAGCTATTTGAGCCCGCAAACAAGTCTTAGGCACCCAAATTTGTCTTGATTGTGGGCTAGCCTTCATCGACTTCTTGGGCACCCAAATAGACTTCACGTTAGCAGAAGAACTTCTGAAAGACTTCTTATTAGTGTCGTGTTGTTGGTTACTAATAAGAGGCTTTGCCCGTGTGGTTGGCTTGAGTGCAACCGGGTGTTCGCCTTTCCGCACCCACACTTGTTTCACTAGCTGAGACATTTTGCTGCGCAGGTACTTTTGATCTCCGACGTAGGTAGTACTCTGCTTCTTCTGCCTTTGATCCACCTTTGGTTGCTGCCTCCCTCTGGCCTTTGGAAAAGAAGGGAGTTCCGTTATGGTTCTGACTCCTTTTTTGAGATCTTCATTCTTCTGCATCACATAGCCTTGGACAAGAACAGCATGGTCAACTTCATGTGCACCCCTGGAGGGACCAGGAGTCTGTGCCTTTTCTAGTTCCTTGAGTGCTCCATTATTTAACTCCATTGTAATTCTAGTCTGGTTCACCCATACCTGAAGAAGTCCACTTCTTAGGTTTAAGTTGACTGCTTGGTCATAAATCCAGTCTTGACCCAGGACAAGGGGTTCCGTGAGGTCCTCATCTTGACATACTAGCACTTTAACTGTCATTGCCTCATCATGAATATAGAGGGGAAGTTCCACCTCGCCCATGCAAGGGGTTTCCCCGCCTCCCAATCCTATGAGATATGCTTCCACAGGATTGACATTTAATTGCAACTCTAGACAGTAAGACAATTTAACAGCACTAGTGGCTGCACCTGAGTCAATCAAGGCTCTTACAGTCCTTGCACTCTTTCCTTGTCCTATATCTAAGGTTATGAAAGGACGTCGATCAGTTATCCTATGTGAGCTAATACCTGAAACTTCACACATAGCTACGTTATATCCTTGATCTGCATATGCATCTTGCCTAGGGTGCTCTCTACCTTGTCTTCTTAATTTCATTCTTCGTATGCGCTCTAGGGCTTCTGCTTGAGCTTCCTCTCGAATTCGCTTTTCTTCCTCTTTGCGTTTCTTAGCAGTATTGAGTCGACTTAGCATTTCCTCCGTGAGGGGTTCCTGATACAACTTGACTCTGCATCCGCTAATATAGTTTGGGAGAACATCACCCTCTAAAGTGGCTAGTTGTACTGCTCCACTCGTGGAGATCCTATTGATGATCATAGGTCCGTAGCCTCTCTTTTCTAGCTTCCTTGCATGTTGTTTCAATGTGTAGACTAAAACTAGATCTCCTGCTTTCAAGCCCTTATCCTTCACATGGGCATCAAAGTATGCCTTCTGTCTCTTCTTAGCTGCATATATCCCTGCAGCTGCTCTCAGTCTTGTTTCTCCTAATCGTTCAAGGTCAAAAAGTCTAGAGGAGAGTTCATGACCCGTCCATTCGTGCTCTTGTGCTACCTTCAATGTCGGTATCAAGAAGTCCAAGGGTAGCACCGCGTTTTGGCCAAATACCATCTGAAAGGGGGTGGCTTGGAGTACCGTTTTGTAGGCAACTCGGTATGCCCAAACAGCATGATGTAGCTGTTTGTCCCAATCAGAGCGTTTATTATTATGCTAATTTTGTCAGTACATTGCATAAGATCTTATTGGTGCTCTCAGCTTGGCCATTTGCTTGAGGGTGATAGGGGGCCGACTTCTTATGTACTACCAAGAACTCTTGGAGAAGATTTTCAATAACTTCATTCAAGAAGTGAGTGCCTCTATCACTAATGAGCTCTATAGGTAGCCCGTATCTAGTGAACACATTCTCAAATAAAAACTTAGCTGTTGTTTGAGCATCGTTTTTCGTTGTGGCTTTTACCTCTACCCACTTAGTTAGATAGTCTGTTGCAACAATGATATATTCTGCATGGGAACCCTTAGCAGGGGGATTAATAGGACCTACGAAGTCTATTCCCCACTTAGAGAATGCACGTCCACCCATCATAGGTTTCAGTGGCATCTCATCTTTACGTATAGGATACTGAGTTCTCTAACAGACATCACATCGTTTCACATAGGTATGTGCATCCATGTGAAGGGTAGGCCACCAGAAGCCCGCAAATAGTATTGCCTTGATCACCCGATCTGGTCCAAAGTGTCCTCCTGCTACACCTTGGTGAGCAGTTTCCAAGATCTTGAGATATTCACTTTCATGGACACATAGTCTCAAGTAACCATCTTTACCACGTTTGTATAGATTATCACCAATGAGTGAGTAATCCAGGGCTTCTTGTTCTAAACTCCTTTTCCTAGCCAGAGTCATGTCTGGAGGGAATGTTTTCGTCCTCAGGAAGGATACTAGTGGTTCACTCCAATCTGGCACAATGGACACTTGATAAAGAGTGGCGTGTTCCACAGGTGGTTTAGTGCAACAGATTGGGCATTCTTTGCACAACCTTTGGACATCCGCTTCCATAGTTGGCCAATGTACTCCGAGTCTCCTTAGCGTCTCTAAGGTTCGTTGCTTTGAGTAGTGTTGCTCTAATGCACCTACATGTGCTAAATGCAACCATTTAGCGTACTCATCCTCTTCCACACAACAGGCCAAGATTCCTTGATCTGTGTGCTTGTACATGCTTCCTGCCATGATGTGGTACTTTTGGGCTTTCACAACCTCTCTATTCTGTGTGTTTACTACTGGATGGTTAGGCCCGTATGTCAATACTGGCACTAATGGCTTAGCCCACTGCGGTACCACTTCCAAGTTAAACAAGTAAGCATCAGGAAGGTCATCTGATACTCCTTGTGGGGCTTCTCCAGATGTGAGCCTAGAAAGATGATCAGCTCTCAAATGAGTCCTCCCTTTCCTTACCACAACCTCGAAATCATATTCCATTAGTAAGAGAAACCATCTTACTAATCTTCCTGTATTGCATGGCTTGTTCACGAGATATAACAAAGCTTGGTGATCAGTAAAAAATTTAAACTTATTTGCAAGCAAATAGTGTCTGAATTTCTTGACTGCGTATACCATGCCTAAGCCTTCTCTCTCTGTAGTGGTATAATTTCGTTCAGCTGCATTCAATTGTCTACTGGCATAGGCAATTGGAAGATCCATATTACCTTCACCAGTAGGTTGTGCAAGCACACATCCAATGGCATAATTGGATGCATCCACATGAACATGGAAAGGCTTATTCCAATCCGGTGTGGTTAAGATTGGTGCTGAACATAATCTTCGTTTAAGCTCCTGGAAGGAGTTCTCACATTCATCCGTCCACTCAAAGTTAGTCAGAAGTCCGTACATGGGCTTTGCAATGACAGCATACATGTGAATGAACCGGCGGTAGTAACCACAATGTCCCATGAAAGCTTGTACTTCCTTGACATTCCTTGGCCTAGGTAGCTCTGCTATGGCTCTCACTTTCTCTTCGTCAGTAGATATGCCATTCTTTGACACTATGTGCCCTAGAATTTTGCCTTGTCTGACCATGAAAACACACTTTTTTGGGTTCAGGCAGACTTGATATTCTCTACATTTGTCAAAGATTTGTCTGAGTTTAGGAATATGGGTTTGCCTAATGTTGGAATGGGCACAAAGATCATCAACATAGACTTCTAAGTTCTTCCTCAGGAACTCCTTAAACACATGGCACATTAGTCTCTGGAAGGTGGCTGGTGCGTTGGTAAGCCCGAATGGCATTACTCTAAAGGCAAAAATGCCCCATTCTGTGGCAAAAGCTGTCTTATGCTGATCTTCTGGAGCTATGGCTACTTGATTGTAGCCCGAAAATCCATCAAGGAAGCTGTACACTTCCTTGCCTGCCACTCTTTCTAAGAGATGTCCTGTGATGGGAAGCGGATAGTTATCTCGAATTGTGGCTGCATTGACCTTCTTCAAGTTAATGCATACACGCAGCTTGCCATTCTTCTTGGGCACCACTACGATGGGGGATACCCACTCAGTGTGCTCAATTTCATAGATAAATCCAGCTTCAACCAGTCTATCTATCTCCTCTTTAATCTTGGCAGCGTAATTATCGTTATATGTATAGGGCTTTTGCTTAGAGGGTTTGGCATCTGAAGTCATGGGGATGGTGTGTGAGCATATGTCTGGGTCAACACCCTTCAAATCCTTGTAACTCCAAGCGAACACATCTCTGTATTCTCTTAGCAAGGCAATTAACGCATGCTCCTCTTCCTCTGTTAGGTCATGGCCTATGTACGTGCATCTCTCCTCTCCTTCTTCTAGGGCCACTACTATTTTCTTGGTGGTTTCTTTGTTATCATAGGCCTCTCCTGATTGCGCCTCTCGTTTAGGCATTCTTATCATGACTCTCCTGTCGTCTATCTCGTACTTCTTAAAATTTTCTGGGACCTCAAACAAGGATTCTTCCTCTTCTGGTGAGACTTCTTTCTTCTTTCGTTTCTTTCCTTCTTCCTTCGGTGTCACATGTGTGGCTAATCTTACATCATTTGTAAGCTCTCCATGCCTCTGGGGTTGAAATTCGCTGGTTCCTTTTCTGATTGTGCAATCAGCTTCTCTATTCTTTCTAACAGTCAATCAAAGTGCAACTGTGTCTTCGCTGAACTAGAGATGTTAAATAGGCGACTGGCCTCAAACATGGTCTGAGCCAATTCCACCATCTTAGCACAAATTTTGGTTCGTTCTAACTCTAGTTCTGCTCTTGGGTAACACTTTTCATGATCAGTTACGTTTGGCCCTTCTTGGATTCTGGCCTGATATGCTTTAAGCATCATATTAAGGTCTTCGGGAGTGGGATCTGCTAGGACTGATCCTACTCTAGGGGGTGGTGGAACTAGTTGAGGCGGGTCGGAAGGTGGCGGGTGGGATGGAGTTGGGAATGGTGGAGGTGGAGTAGTGTGAGAGGGAGTTTGAGATGTGAGTTCAATTATCCTGGCTTTGGTTTCTCTTATGCTTTCTTCAAGTTCACTCATCTTTTTAGCCCATTGTCTTTTCATTCTTTCCCGACTATCTTTCCACGCTCTAGTCCTCTTCTTTGTCGTACTCTCTGTTTCACTAACTTCGGGGCTTTTTTCTTGACCTACACCCTGGTTTTGCTGCAGTGCTTGGGCTCTAGTGATTACTTGTACTGGTGCAGTGGAAGTCACGCTCCCTGTGGAGTCTACCACTAACCCAACAACGTTGATAGGAGTGATTTTTGGCATATTATTAGGATTCCTAGGGCAGTCTCGTAAGAGATGTTCCTTTCCACAGTCTTGGCAAAAACCTTGGATCGTTATTGACTGGGGTTGTGTAGGTGGAGGTAAGGGACAATCACGAATGAGGTGATCTCCCTGACATCTGTAGCATGGTCCTCTAGGGAATGGGGGTCTTACCTACCTAGGTTGAGGTCTAGGGTTGGGGTTTGCATACATGACATTTGTGTGATCTGACTCCCAACTAGGTTCACTCGGTTCTTCACTATAGTAGGACTCACCATGTTCAGGAGATTGCATGTAGTAAGCCTGGGGACTATCAACATGTGTAGAATCAAAGCTATGGTCACTGGGGTCACTTTCAGAAAGCAGTGGTGTTACAGGGACAATAGCTCTATTCAGGTTCTCTTCTGCAACTGCATACTTTACCGGAATCACATTCGTAGGAGCGGTTGGTTGTTGTGCTAACACTGGCTGAGGTCTCAGTTGGGCCTGATGTTGCGGTTGGTAATTTTGCTGAGGCCTAGCGTATTGCTGAGGTGGGTACTGATTCTGGTATCTTCCTTGTTGAGGGTATGGCTGAGGGTAGGTTTGCCTAACCGCTTGCTTATTGTATGGGCAATCTTGCGCGGTGTGATTGGTGTATCTTCGTTCTATGGTGCAGTACTGGCTACTAGGATTTACTTGGGGTTGAGCCATAATGGGACATACATTCGCCATGTGGTCGCCGCCACAAGTATAACATCTTTTTACAGGGGCAAATCTCGGAATTTGTTTGCTAGAGACACATAGTTTCTGAGCAACTTTCTCTGCAAGTTCCTCAATCGATGTGGATTGCGTGGAAGAGAGGTTAGAGGCACTATCCGAATCTTTGTATATCTTGGAAAGCTCTAACTCCTCCCCTAGGTTATCCTCGATGTCAATGCACATGCGCACACACTCTTCTATGGTCCTAGGGTCCTTCAAGTACACATAAGATCTCAATTTAGTACTTAGCAATCCATCCAGGAATAAAGCCACTTGCTTAGCTGGTGTGGGAAGCTCCGAGACAGGACATCTTTCTAAGTATTGCCTAAATCTTCTTCCTGCAAGTCTCACGGTTTCTTGAGGGGTTTGCTTGAAGCTGTGAATCAGCGAGGAGGTATTATGCCTTATGCCACTCTTAGAGAATTCAATAATGAAAGCCTCTAGGAGTTGGTCTATGCTCCTGAACTGCCTCTCATTTAGTGGCTGAAACCATGTCAGGGCAGTGTTCCTAAGGGTCAGACCAAAGGCATTGTACTGCATGAATAGATCCTCCACTTGTTCAACTCTCAAGACTTGCCTAAACTCAGCCACATGATCGTATGGATCTCCAGTGCCATCGAAGTAGTTCTTCATGGACTTAACTAGCTGAGTCGGTCTCAAGGTTCTTGTGTGCTCTCTAGGTCGTGGTAGAGGGAACTCATCCGCATTTCTTTGATTCCTGTGAGCTCTAAGTATCTCAGGTTCTACTCTATTTGTTTCCGTCCTCGTTCTTTCTCTGCCCACTGGGTTGGCAAAGCTTACTTCTGGTCTATCTCTACTTCTATCTCTTTGCATTCCATGAGCTTGGGATGTTCCAGCACCAGGGTGACCATAGGATACATTCGATCTTGGTTGGGGGAAAACGAATTCACCCTTCCAAGTGTAAGCATGCCTATCATTTTCTGTCACCACAAAGATCCTCTCCGAAGCGTGATCTAAGTAGGTCACTCTACCTGGGCTATCAGGATCCTTAAACTCATAGATCACGATTGTTCCTATATCAGTTGGCTGATCAGATTTGTACCTCCAAAAGGCTTCGTCAGTCTCACGATTGAGAAGCAGATCTATGCTCTTGTTGTCTTGGGGAACCCACTCAGGTGTGATAATCCTAGTGAGAACAGATTTGCCTCGGGGGGTTCTAGGTTCTACACCCATGTTTCCTTGTTCCAAGCCACCTAATTCCGCTTCTGAGATTACATTCCCAAATTCATCTGTCCTATCTGGGTGACTGGTGACCACGTATATGGTTCCTTCTTTGTCCAAGTATGCTCCGTTTTCAAACTTGACAGCTGGGTGCTCTAGTCCAATGGATTGATCAGGATTCTTCCTTCAATAAAACGAGCTACTTTTTCCACGACTCACTTTGGCAGGTGATTACAAAAGATTCTAAGTCAATTTGACTTTTACAATGAGGTAAAGTGGTAATTAACCACTAGCATATGTTCCTATGCTTCTTCATGTATGTGTAGACTTTAATGTATCCTTTGAGCCAAATGTGTAGGCTTGCAAATTACACCAACAGCTCCCCCTCAAGCCAAACATTTTGGCTTAAGTCTTCATCTTCAATCTTCAAGTATATCCTGCAATCCAATCATGGATTTGAACCTGCAAAGTTTTGTTCCATCCAAAGCTTTAGTCAACAAATCTACACATTGCATGTTGGTTGATACATAGGTAAGTTGAATGTCCTTGCTTATCAATTTCTCTCTCACATAATGATAATCAACCTCTATGTGTTTGGTCCTAGCATGATAGATAGGATTAGCTACAAGGTGAAGAGAACTTGTATTATCCCCAAAAATAATTGGTGACCTAATATACAATCCCAATTCTGTATACAAAAGTTTAATCCAAATTGCTTCTTGTGTGGCATTAGCCAGTCCTCTATACTCTGCCTCTATAGAAGACAAAGCAACAGTAGGTTGCTTCTTTGAAGACCATGAAATTGGTTTGTCACCTGCAAAAGAGATATATCCAGAAGTGCTCCTCCTATCATCCTTGCATCCTGCCCAATCTGCATCTGAATAAATTTTGATATCAATATCTGAAGTGTAAGGAAAATACAAACCATGATTCTGTGTACCCTTGAGATACTTCAAGATTCTCTTGGCAGCCTCTAAGTGAGGTATCCTTCGCTTGTGCATAAATTGACTTAGCACACTAACTCCATATGCAATATCAATTCTTGTATGAGTAGCATAGTTCAAGCTACCCACCATACTTTGATAACCTGTAATGTCTTTGACTTCATCACCTTCATGGGCACTTAACTTTAGGTTTACCTCCATTGGAGTGCTTGCTACTTTAGCATCCTGCAAGTGAAACTTCTTCAACATATCCTGTACATACTTTTTTTGAGTAATGTATATCCCTGAATTAGTGTAAACTAATTCAAGCCCTAGAAAATACTTCAATAAACCAAGATCATTGATCTTGAACTCCTTCATCATCTGGCTTTTGATATACCTAATTCCATTGACATCATTACTTGTAATGATGATGTCATCAACATAAACATAGAGATATATTACCTCTGAATTACTTCTCTTAATGAATAGAGAAGTGTCAGCCTTGCTCATCATAACACCTTGGTCTTGGAGGTATGTAGTTAACCTGTAATTCCATGCCCTAGGTGCCTGCTTCAATCCATATAAATCCTTCTTTAATTTGCAAACATAAGTTACCTTCTTAGGGTCCTCATAGCCAGGAGATTGTGACATATAAACTTCTTCTGAAATCCATCCATTCAAGAAAGCATTCTTGACATCCAATTGGTACATGTTCCAATTCTTGATGTAGCCACACTTACCAACACTCTGATTGTTGGCATCTTGGCCACAAGAGAAAATGTCTCTTCATAGTCAATGCCTTGGGTTTGTGCAAAACCCTTGGCTACCAACCTGGCTTTGTACCTATTGATTGTTCCATCAGAATTTCTTTTCAACTTATAGATCCATCTGGATCCTATTACCTTCATAGAATCCTTCTTGGGTACTAACTCCCATGTGTCACTCTCCTTGAGTGCTTCAATCTCCTCATCCATAGCTTCTTTCCACTCTGATTTGGTTATTGCTTCTTCATATGAACGTGGTTCTTCATTTGACAAATCTTTGGCAAGATAAACTGAATGTTTAGTAACAAGAGATGTATCATACCCATATCTGATAGGTTTCTTGCTTTCTCTAAGAGATCTTCTGATTGATTGAGTTGAAGATTCAGGTATGTCTTCAAGCTTCTTCATCTTCATTTTGCCCTTGGACTTCCATGCCTTGAATCTTCATCATCTGAACTTGAGTCTTCATTCTGAGTAGGTTTCTCCTTTGCAAGTTTTGGAAATTCCTCTTCCAAATCATAGGGTAGTTTGACCTTCCTGCATTCATTCTCATACCAAGAATCATTTTCATCAAAGATCACATCTCTGCTTACCATAAATCCCTTATTGGTAGGATTATAAAACCTGTAACCTTTTTTATTTAAATCATACCCAAAAAAAATGCATTTTTCAGCTTTTGGGTCTAGCTTATCTCTTATCTGAGAAGGAATGTGCACATATGCTACACATCCAAATATTTTGCAGTGATCTAATGATGGTCTCTTACCATGCCATGCTTCATAGGGTGTCATACCATCAAGTGACTTAGATGGTAACCTGTTTATGAGGTAAGTGGCAGTAGAAACACTCTCTGCCCATAGATAGTTAGGTAACTTCTTCTCATTAAGCATAGATCTAGTTGTCTCAACAATTAACCTATTTGTTCTCTCAGCTACCCCATTCTGTTCAGGAGAATACCTTGTGGTTATCTCTCTTTTGATGCCTCTGTCCTGCAAGAAGTCTTCAAATTCATTGGAGAAGTACTTACCTCCTCCATCTCACCTTAGCCTCTTCAAATTCCTTCCTGTCTGGTTTTCAACTAATGCAAGATATTTCTTAAAACAATTAAATACCTCATCCTTGTGCTTCATGAAGTATAATACAGTCCATCTGCTATAATCATCAATGAAAGACACATAGTACCTTGATCCTGAGACTGAGGGGTCTTTGCTAGGTCCCCAAACATCTGTGTGTACAAGTTCTAGATAGTCTTCATGCATATATCCTTTCTTGAAGAAGGGTAACCTGTGAGACTTACCAAATTGACGAGCACCACACTTGTAAATCATATGTTGCTTGGATACATTAGGTATCCCAAGCACACATTGGTCCCTGCACATTTGTTTCAAGGTTCTTTCTCCTATGTGTCCTAATCTTATTGTGCCAAATCTCAAGCTCTGAAAGTGTTTGATCTTTATAACTGTATAGTGCAATATTCTTTGTATCATCACCTGTTTGGACTTGATGTTTACCTTTTGGTTCCTCAAGATCAGAGAGTAGTGCCACATTGCCAGCCATATGATTTGAGCACCCTGAATCAATGTAGAATAGGTGATCATCATTTGTACCTGACTTTGAAGTCATGTTCATGATCACAAGAGAGTCATCCTGCTCCTCTGTGTAGTTGTTGTAGTCCTTTCTGGTTTTGAATCCTCACCATTGTAATTGTTGTTGTAATTGTTGTTGTAATTGTTGTTGTAATTGTTGTTGTAATTGTTGTTGTGGCCTTGGTGATGGTTGAACCTTCCTCTTGTCTGTGAGTATCCACCTCTTTGGTAGCCTCTTCCTATCTGATTTTTGTAGTTCCTGAAACACTCATCTGTAGTATGATATGATAAACCACATGTTGCATGGTGATGAGTTATAGGGTCTCCCCCTACCTTGCTTACCTCCTCTGCCCCTTCCTCTTGAAGATCTACCTCTCCCTGCATAGTTGGCTTGGAAGGTAGAGCCTTCATCTTCCATTTTTTTGCTCTTGCCTTTATCCTTAGACTTCTTATCAGTGTATAGGGCAGAAGAGTTATTACCTTTGGATGTATCTCCATTTTTTGTGAGTTTTGCTTCATGTGTAAATAGTTGTCCCATGAGAGTTGTAAGATCTGGAGTATGCATGTCCATGTAGAGATCCATTGCAGTGGTGAAGCTTTCCCATTTTTCATCAGCCTTGATTCCATTGATCACTTGCCTTACAATTTGTTCTTCTTCAATCTCTTCTCCTATGCTTGCTAACTGATCTGCAACATCTTTGATCTTGGTCACAAATTCTGAAACAGCTCGCTTAGGTTGCTTCCTTAGTGTTGTGAATTCAATCCACAACTGATTTTTCTTAGCCCTTGTATTGGAGGAAAAATATGATGACAAGGTTTCCCAAGTTTCTTGGGATGTCTTACAATTTTTGATATGTGGCAAAAGAAAGTCAGAGATAGAGTTGAGTAAATAAGACCTTGCCAATGCATCCTTAGCACACCATGTGTTGAGCTTTTCTTGTTCTTCCTTGGTTGGTAATCCTCTTGCTTTGAATGAGGGCAATTCTTCATCTCCTGGATGTATCCATAGAGACTCCTTCCTTGTAGGTAGGTATTCATCCTTAGAGACCAAGCTTGATAGTTGTTCCTGTCCAATTTATCAATAAATGAAGGAAAACCATCTCCCATTTTACCTCTATTGCTCTGATACCACTGTTGGGATAGATGGATGGATGCTCCAAGAGACTGAGTAGGTACTGCTAAACCTGCTTTGTACCAGCCCTCTTTTGCTTCAAAGTTGATACGTAGACCTTCTTAGCTTTCCAATAACACCAAAAAATAGCCTATGTACTTTGGAAGTGATGTGTGTAATGATTGAACCAGAATAGATAACTTTGAAGTTCACAAACTCAAGAAAACCTTCTATTTTTGTCTTGACACCTGCTGGATGTTTTACTCAGTGTGATCAGCACAATAGAAATTGATAAAATTCCTTCTAGGGTTATTTAATTGGCTTATTAAGCTACCATTTGAAAGTGGAATGATGTAAAAAGATAAACTATGCTAAGAGAAATCAATTTAGCATGTTTAGTTATACCCCCGACTTTTTAGGACTGTAGCAGAAAATGACCAGAGTTCACCTCGACACAGATTTCTCTGACATGGCTGAATAGAATCACTTCAAACTTTGATAGCATGTAGATGACTTTAAGCTGAATGCAACAAGCTTTGAATCACTTTATTTGGTGAAGAAGTGACTGAGATATGCCCTTGACAAGTTGACAGACTTTTGAGTAGACTAACAGAGAACTCAGAGATGAAAGATGTAAATGTATCTATTAATGAACACTTGTATACAATCCCATTGGCATGAATAAGATTGCCGAATGGTGTAGAGAGGTGTAGGCTATAGTATAGTCCTCACACACACTCAAAATCAGTAGAATGACGCTCGAGAATGATCTCTCTACCCGCAACTTTTCATGTTCACTTTTTATATGTAATGAACAAAGATTTGAGTTCAAATTCAAATTTTGGCTCCCTATGATCAAGCTCCTAAATGCTTGGAGATATTCCTTCAATCAAATGAGCTACTTTTTCCACGACTCACTTTGGTAGGTGATTACAAAGTATTCTAAGTCAATTTGACTTTTACAATGAGGTAAAGTGGTAATTTAACCACTAGCATATGTTCCTATGCTTCTTCATGTATGTGTAGACTTTAATGTATCCTTTGAGCCAAATGTGTAGGCTTGCAAATTACACCAACAATATGGTGGGTGAAGTGTATGATGATGTGCTTGTGAAACTTGTAAAAATTATGATGAAGGGAGAACAACTTGGGCAATGGGTGATCAAGAGAAAGGGTTGGGATGAGATCCTGAAGAAGAGAGAGTTTCCTAAGAAGAAAGACATGCAGAGGGTGGGTCAAGTATCCAAGAAAGAAGACGGGGTAACTCGAGGGGAAAAGAGCAACATGGTGGGCTTGGAATTAGAGTGAAGGTGGGATGGAGGGGAGGTGTAGTGGATGTGGAGGGGAAAGCTAGTGGTTTTGATGTTGTACTAGATATTATAAGGAGGCTTACATTATAGAGGGGGTTGCCATGGGAAGAAAAGATATGATTGTGTGAAAATGGGCTATGGAATGCAAACTTGGGGTCGGAATAGCAGTAGGAATAGGATGGGTGATGATGGGTGTTGCAAAGGTAGTTGTTTTGGTTGGCTCGGTGTTCATAAGGGGGACATTATATGGGTGGGAAATGGGGAGGGTGTGTGGAGGTTTCTAGAAAGTAGTTTCTATAAATTAGATGAAGGATTTAGTAGTGGAGGTTTATAAAGTTGAGATGATAGGGATGGAAGTAGAGGTGGCTTCTAGTATCGTATGGTACATGGGGCTTTTTGAATCAAATGGTTGAAAGCCTCTACAACTCCTACTACTTTTTCTAAGACTTATATGGATGGAATGAAGGTCAAATCAACAACATCTTCTTCAAGAAATTGCTCAACCATATCCGATTCCATTATTCTGATAACAGGTTATGGGACCAAATGTCTTGCATATTTTTATGTTGCCATTTCATAATTTTGTGTATGCGAGTTCACCTTGTTATTCGTGATCATTGTGGTAAATCAAGCATCCAACAACCTGCTGATAGAGAACAACATCAAATGCATCTCCAGCATCATGAAGACTCAATTGTAAACCTGTCTCCATAGGAGTGGCAATAGGCTTACAGTCTTCAAGGCCAAAATGCTGTAATAATGTGTCAATATATTTCGTTTGACACAAAGCCATTCCACCATCAACTCGCATAAATTGAATGCCCAAATAGTGATGCGAATGCCCCAAATCAGACATCTCAAATGAGGCATGCAAATCAGCCTTGAAATCAGCAATATGCTTCTCAATAGGACCAGTGAGCAGCATGTCGTCAACATAGACAACAATGATCAGAAGCACATCATTAACACGCTTAACATATAAAGTGCTTTCAGTTGGACTGTTCTCAAAACCATGTGCAACCAGATAGGCATGTATCTTCTCATACCAAGCACGTGGTGCTTGCTTTAAACCATATAATGCCTTCTTTGACCTGCACACTTGGTTTTCATGCCCTTTCTGCACAAAGCCACGGGGCTGAAAAACATACACTTCTTCATGCAAGTCACCATTTAGAAATGCTGTTTTAATGTCCAACTGATGTACATTCCAACCATGATGGGCTGCAAGTGCACAAATGCTCTGAACAGTAGTCATACGGCATGTAGGTGCAAAGGTCTCATCAAAATGAATGCCTCTTTCCTGCGCATAACCCTTTGCAACAAGCCTAGCCTTATACCTGTCAACTGTACCATCACGTTTACGCTTCAGCTTGTATACCCACTTAGTGCCAATGGCCTTCTTGGCAGGAGGCAAGTCACATAAAGACCATGTACCATTCTTCATTATAGCATCATATTCAGATTGCATAGCAGCCATCCAATTTTCTGAATTCTGTGCTTCATCAAAAGAAACAGGCTCATTCTCATCACAGAGACTAGACACAGCCATCGCATAGCAATTTGATGCAAAGGAGGCACTATGAGAGCCTGAACGAGTACGATATGACAAAGGTGCATCTAATTTGTTGTCACGCAAAGTCTGCACCATCCATTTTGGCATAGTTTTTGCCTGCTCAATATCAACTCTCTCATCAACAAGTGCATCATGTAAATCTGCATTAGAAATGGAATGATCTACATCATCATATGAAACTTGCAAAGGCTGAGAAGTTGCCTCATTAGGACCAACACTAGACTGTCCACCTGTAAAAAGAGGCATCAAAGTATCATACATGTCTTTGGAGCTAACAGATGTCTCCTTAGTACATGAAAGCAATGGCTGAATAGCATCTTCCACAAAGACAACATCATGGCTAACCAAAATGTGTTTAGTCTGTGGATGATATAGACGATAGCCTTTACTTTCAGAACTGTACCCAACAAAAATACATTTTACTGCCTTATCATCCAATTTTCTGCGATGTTGTTCAGGCACTAGTGCATATGCCAAACAACCAAAAACACGCAGATGAGCAACAGATGGCTTGCGGTCATGCCAAGCCTCATATGGAGTGATAGACTGCAACGCTTTAGTGGGACACGTGTTCAGTACATATGCTGCACACATGACAACCTCAAGCCAGAAACTATGTGGTAAAGCCTGACTTTTGACCATGCACCTCGCCATCTCCATGAGTGACCTGTTCTTTCGTTCAACAACTCCATTTTGTTCAGGTGTATACGGCACTGTACACTGGTGTTTTATCCCACGTTCAGCCAGAAATGCATTAAAATCAGAAGACATATATTCCCCCCCTCGATCAGAACGGAGGGTGCCCATTTTACATGCTGATAGATTTTCAGCCAAAACCAAAAACTGTTTAAAGCACATGAACACTTCGGACTTTGCTTTGAGTGGATATACCCATGCATGCCTGGAAAAATCATCAATGAAAGTCACGAAGTAAAGGTAGTTTCCAAAAGAGGGTGTCTGCATAGGACCACAAACATCACTATGTACAAGCTGCAATTTCTATGTAGCCCAAACTGAACCATCTTTTGGAAAGGAGGAACACTGCATTTTGCCCAAAATACAGCCTTCACTAACATGTTTTCCAGGTGCCTCAAGTTTGGGCAATGAGGACACCATTTCAAATTTCTACAGGCATAGCAAACTAGCAAAATTCAGATGACCAAAGCGTGCATGCCAAAGCTTTGCATCTGACATAGCCTGCGAATCATCTACTGCACATGCCAAATCATTTACAGATCTTTCATAGTCTATGAGCTTATACAACCCATGACATAAAATGCCAGAAGCAATAATCACATTGTCATTTGATAGATCATGAACTATACGCCTGTCATCAACAAATTTCACAACCAAGACAATCTTGGCTAATGCAGAAACTGATAACAGGTTCTTTTTGATCCTTGGCACAAATAAAGCATCTAAAAAAGTGAAAGAAGTACCATCAGCAGTAGTCAAAATGGTCTTACCAACTCCCATAACAGGATAAGAGGAGTTGTTGGCGCATGTAACAGTATTCCCTGTAGGGGCAGGCTCGAGTGAAGAGAAGAAACTGCGCTACGAGGTAATATGTTTGGTCGCCCCACTGTCAAAATACTGGCAAACATCTGAGTCTACTGCAAACATGCACTACTCATGAGAAGATGGATCAAAACTGCAGACAGTAGTAAACGCCCATTCTTCTTCCTGCACAAGATTTGCAGACTCTGTTTTTGGTGTAGAGGCCTCTGCAACAACCATTCCAGCCTCTTTCTTCTTTGCCTCTTTAGCAGCCAGTTTTGGACAGTTCTTTATGATATGATCATTCCCTTTACAGTACTTACAAAACAATTTCTGCTTTTCTGATTTCTTCTCATCTTTATCTTCCTTCTTCGAATATGCAGAATTAGCAGATTTCTGCTTACTAGTTGAAGAGCTCCATTTTCCTTTGCCCTTCTGACTAGCTAGGAAAGCTTGATCTGCAACTCGCATAATGGACCTGTTCTGCCTGGACTGATCTTCTTGCAATAGAACAGAGACTAACTCCTCAAATGATAAGGCATTCGGATTGCCTTTCATCATCAAACGAAGAGTAGAAGCAAAACTCTGATATGAATCAGGAAGACCATTCAGAACAGTCTGCACAAGTGAGCTATCTGGTATAACCTCATCAGCAGAATCAATTGTTCCTTCAAGTCTTTGATCTTCGTTAGGAAACTGTCCATAGAATCACCTTCATTCATGTGCTCACTCTCCAACTATTTTCGGAGGTAAGCAACACGAGCCTCATTCCTAGCTTGGTACAATGTGGTAAGTGTATCCCAAGCATCCTTAGCTGTTCTGCAAGAGTGAATGTGAGGAATAATGGCATGTTTGACAGACAAAGCTATCAATGCATGTGCCTGGGCATCTCTGCCATCTCAGCAAATTTGCTCTATAGTAGGTGCAACAGAAACAGCAGCACGAACAAGAATTTGCGGAATATCATCTTCGACACCATCTTCATCAGCTCGAGCACCTATATTTGTAGTACTTGTAGTCAGAGGTGTAACAGGACGTCTTTCAACACCCTGCACAATGTTCCACAATCCTTTTGCAACCAATACATGTCGCATCACATAAGCCCATAATGGGTAGTTCGTACCATCCAACTTATCCTCAACAACCAACATATGGAATACATCACTGCTTTCAGCCATGGCCAGTGACTAAAATACCTTGATGGAGAAAATTGATTGTATCTCAAAAAGTTGAACATAACTGCCCAGACAAGTTCTACTAGACTTCTAGCAGACTTTGAGACGCTTAAATTGGCGAATAGAAATTGGCATATACCTGTGGCACAAAAGGACGAAATAGCCTAGACAAGCGCTGCGATAGTGCGTTCGTGCGATTCTGAGACTGCAAACGGAGGAGTGTTGACGGCACCCTAAATGAAGCGACGACCGAACGTATTACTAGAGAATGTACAAAGATAAGTAGCCCATTAGGGCAATAGGTGTATATACAAGCTGGGGGAAAAAAACCTCCTAAAGAGGGAAAAAAGTGCCCCGACGGTCCTAGTGTGTTCACACACATCACTACCTAAATATATCAACAGACATCTATGGCTAAAAGCATTTGATTAAACAGTTTGTAATTTGGGAGAACCATGCATTAGAAGTTGCAAGTGTTAAAGTCGACTATACAGGAGGACAGTTTCAGACATGGGTAGCTTGTTTGGATCATTTCTCGAGATCTACTAAATCTTTTGAGATGATTTAACTTGGAGAAGGTGCACAATCATTAGCTGACACTGAATAAAAAGTTTCATTGAAAAATTTATACATTTGGTTAAACAATGAGTGAGTTATGTGCAGCAAACTTTTCTGAGTAGTGACTCTCTTCACAGTTACTGCAAATCTTGATAGTTTGGCATTGATCTTCCAAAATTGATCAAGGTTTTGAGTTATTCTTGATATAGAACTATTGTAACACCAAGGATAGCTTTTTCTTTTGGAGATTAACTATCTCCATCAGTGGTATCAGAGTAGGAATCATGAAAATAGAACAAAGGAGGACCCCAACTACTGGAGTCATACAGAAATCAACATTTGAAGGTTCAAAAAGTGAAAGCTTAAAGGGAAAGTTTTAGAAGGAGGTCTGAAGCTATCAAGAGGATCAAAAGGAACTTCATTCAAAGTAAAGGTACACTTATTCCTCATAAAGCTTGAAGAATTTTATATGCAGGTAAAGAAAGGATGGGAGATTCTCTTCAGATAGAGAAATTCGATAGAGAAAACTATCCAGCTTGGTCAATGAGGATGGAAGCTCATCTCATGAGCAAAGACCTGATAGGTTATATCACTGGTGAAGAAGAAAAACCAGAATTCAGAGATCCTAGTGTTCCAACTAGGGATGAACTCTCAGATTTGAAGATTTGGATGAAGAAGGATGCTCAAGCAAGGAGCATTATCTATATGGGAGTCAATGACTACTTGCTACCTCATATTAGAGGACTTGAAAGTGCAAGTGACATATGGAATGCTTTGGAGGAGCATTTACAAAATACTACAAAGTCAAGGAAGGCATCTTTATGGGCAGAGTTCACTACATTTAAAAAGAAAGATTCTCAATCCATTTTTGATTATGTAACAAGAATGAAGGATATTGTAGATACATTAGGAGCGGTTGATGAAGATATTAAGGAGGATAAATTGGTAAGGCAAATCCTCACAGGTTTGAGAGGAGATGAGAAATGGAAGCCATTCATTTTGTCTACTGAATTCTCAATAGATCATTTCACTCCTGATTTAAATCACTTGTTAGGACATATGCTAACCTTTGAGTAGGATGTCAAAGGTGATGTTGATAAGAGTACATGTCAAGCAATGTATTCAAAGGACAAGAAGAAGAATAGCAAAGGCAAGCAACAATTAAATGAAGAAGAAAGTACAACTAGCCAAGCCAACTTCCTAAGAGGAAGAGGAGGTGTCAAAGGTAGAGGAAGAGGCAGAAGTAATAAAGATGGAGCCAAAGCTTGCTGGATTTGTGGTAAGAAAAATCCTTTAGCTCATGATTGTTGGCATAATAATTAGAATAATGGAGGATATAGTCAGAACTTTAATTAACAGGAAGAGGTGGTAGAAACCAAAGAGGTAATTTTAGAGGAAGAGGTAGTAGAGGTTACTTTGGGAGAAATGCAAGTAGAGGATTCCAAAGTCAATCAAACAAAAATATCTACTAAAATTATGCTTCAGATCAGAAGGAGGATTCAACTTTGATTATGAATGCAACTTGTGAAAGACAAGGTGAAGACCAAAAAGTTTTCTACATTGACTCAAGGTGTAGCAATCACCTGAGTGGTAATATAGCCTTGATGAATGATTTGGAGAATAAGGTAACTAATCATGTAGTTCAAACAGGTGATAATACAAAGCACAATGTGAAGTCAATTGGATCTGTGAAGGTCAAGGATGGAAGTACTCTTCTGAGTAAGGTCTTGTCTGTTCCTACAATTCCAAAGAATCTGATAAGTGTAGGCAAATTGTTGAAAAAGTTTATGAAGTAAGGTTCACTAATGATGGAGTTTTTGTGGAAGATCCTAGCAATGGGTATAAACAAATTGTTTTAGGAAAGAAAGAAGGAAGACTCTTCACATTCAAGATTCAAGGTAATGTTGGTCATGCCTTGTTCACTTATGGAGGACATAAGATCTCTGAGTTAGATCTTTGGCATAAAAGGCTTGGACATTTCAATGAAAGAGGTATTAAGCATATGGTTAACAATGGTTCAGTTCTTGGATTGCCTAATGTTGCAGGTCAACACATGACATACATATGTGAGGCATGTCAATTAGGTAAGGCTCATAAGCAATCATATTCTAAGCATGATTTCATGTATTCAGAGAAGCTTGAGTTGGTACACACAGATGTGTGGGTACCACCAAAGGATTTCAGCATAAATGGTTCAAGATATTATGTGATTTATATTGATGATGCTACCAGGTGGATCACTATATATCTTATCAAAGATAAATCAAAGCTATTCAATACATTTAAACATTATCATGTGTATGCAGAAAGAATCACAGGTCAAAAGTTGAAGAGACTTAGATCAGATGGAGGGGGAGAGTATTTCTCTAATGAGTTCAGTGATTACTTATGGAATGCAGGTATAAAAACGGAGTTACTTGCAGGTACTCTCCTCAACAAAATGGCGTAGCAGAAAGGAGAAATAGAACTCTTGTTGAGTTTGCAAGATCAATGATGAAGGAGAAAAATTTTCCAAATTATTTGTGGGATGAGGCTGTAAATACAACTACATACTTGGTTAATAGCTTACCATGTAAATTTTTGTAGGGTATGACACCATATGAAGCTTGGTGGGGTAGGAGACCTACTTTAGATCATTGCAAAGTATCTGGATGTTTTGATTATGCATATGTGCCATCTTAGTTGAGACATAAATTGGAACCTAAAGCTAAAAAGTATGTGTTCATTGGATATGATGATAAGCACATGGGTTATAGGTTGTGGAGTCCATCCACAAAGAAATTCCTTGTATCAAAGGATGTTACATTTGATGAGCAAAGTACTTGGTATGCAGGAACAATCAATAATCATGTAGGTGATGAAGAAGTTTTGAATCAGAAGAAAGGTAAATCAAAGGTTCAGATATTTGATGAAGAAGAGAACAATGAAGTACAAGTTGAAGTTCAAGAAGTGCCAAGGTTTGATCCAGAATGTGATGATCCACAAACTTCAAGAAGTGGAGAACTCAAAAGGTCATCAAGACACAAATGGAAACCTACAAGGTATAGCTATGGCACTTCTTTTTTTACTACTAAAGATTATGCTTACATGGTGAAAACACATGAAGACCCTTCTACATATGAAGATGCAAAAGGTAAGTAAAATTGGGAAAAAGCTATGCAGGAACAGTATGATGCATTGATGGAGAATGAGACATGGGATTTGGTTCCTAAACCAAATAGTCAGAAGATCATTGGATGCAAATGGGTATACAAAACAAAAAGGTATGCAGATGGAAGTGTGTCTAGGTATAAAGCTAGACTTTTTGTGAAAGGGTATGCTCAGACATGTGGTATAGATTACTGTGGCAAAGATGACAACCATCACGACACTCATTGCCATTGCTGCATGTAAAGGTTGGAGATTATGCCAATTAAATGTGAAGAATGCTTTTCTTAATGGTTATATTTCAGATGATGTTTTCATGGAACAACCACAAGGGTTCATAGATAAAAGGTAATCAAAATATGTATGTAAGCTCAAGAGAGCTTTGTATGGTTTGAAGCAGGCCCCAAGGGCATGTAATTATAGACTTCTGAAGTTCTTGAAGGAACTTGGTTTCCAAGTATCTAAAGTAGATAATAGCTTGCTTGTTAAAGCAAGTGATGATGGGTTCATTTACATGTGCATATATGTTGATGACATAATTCTTACAGGTACAAATGAGAAGGGCGTACAAAGTCTCAAGAAGCAAATGGAGAAAGAGTTTAAGATCAGTGACTTGGGAGACTTGTCATATTTCTTGGGCATGGAAGTCTCATATACTCAACATGGAGTATATGTAACTCAAGAAAGGTATATGAAGAACTTGCTAATCAAGTTTAAAATGGAAGATTGCAGGGTAGCACCTACTCCAATGGAGGTGAATGATAAGTTGAGCAGATATGGAGGAGAAGAATTCAAGGATATGAAGCTATATCAAATTCTAGTTGGTAGTTTAATATATGTTACATTAACTAGGCCTGACTTGTCATATGCAATTGGAGTGTTGTCTCAATTCATGCATTGTCCTAGGAAAGAACATTGGGTTGCAGGACAAAGAGTGTTGAGATACATTAAGGGTACACTCAAGGAAGGTTTTTTTTATGGTTTTACATCAGATACAAACATCAAGATATATAGTGATACAGATTGGGCAGGTAATCCTGATGATATGAGATCAACATATGGATATTTGTGTTATGTGGGAGATAAGCTAATCTCTTGGTGTTCTACAAAGCAACACACAATTGCTTTATCATCCATAGAAGTAGAGTACAAAGGAATGGTTGAAGCTGAAAAAGAGTTCATATGGTTTGAAACTCTCATGAAGAGTTTTGACATCATTCAGAGTACACCCACTATTCATGGTCATAATATGAGCTCATTATATCTAGCTGCTAATCCTATTTTTCATGCCACGACTAAACACATTGAGATTCAGTATCACTTCTTAAGAGAGAAAGTGATTGATAAGGAGATTGAAGTCATACATACTTCAACAAAAGATCAGATTGCAGACATGCTAACCAAAAGCTTGGATGGACCAAAGCTACAACGATTCAAAGACATGGTAGGCATAAAGAAGATAGAGAAAACCTCAATTGATGATTGAGGGGGAGTTGTTGGTGCAATTCAACTATCAATTGATGTTTTAGATAAATACTTGAAGTAAAAAGATGAAGAAAAGATCAACAAATGAAGTTTAAAGATAGTGCATATACAGGAAATGAAGACTTGTATACATATGTACATTAAACTCGTAACTAGCTCACTTATACTTTTGTTATGGTCATGAGCCTGTACATATATGCCTATATATACAAGTAGAAAGTTGGGACAATTATGAGAGAGCATGAGATGAGAAGAATTAGAAGTTGTAAGAGTCATTAGACACTTTAAAAGTTAAGAAGATCTCTCTCATCTTTCAGATATAAAGTTTTCTGAGTAGAAGAAAACAATTGTGCCCGATATTCTCCTATGTTCTCTTGTGTTTAATCATTTTAGAAATCCTTTTGTAGATGTCTTATTACATATTTAATGATTCTATGGTTAAGATTTGAGAGCCTAATTGTAAACAAGCTGAGAGAATTATGTGTCTGAACATTTGTATGTGAAGACGTGATGAGTGTCTTCTGAAACAGGCGCAATCTTGATGGTCAAAGAATTGATCAGATCTCAGTGCATAGTGTAACTTTTTACACAAATGAGGAGTCAAAATCTAAGTTGTAAGGTAAGCCATCTATGGCTAAAATCATTTGATTAAATGGTTTATACTTTCGGAGAACCATGCATTAGAAGTTGCAGGTGTTAAAGTCGACTATACAAGAGGACAATTTTAGACATAGGTAGATTGTTTGGATCATTTCTCAAGATCTACTGAATCTTTTGAGAAGATTTAACTTCAAGAATGTGCACAATCATTAGCCAACATCTTATACAAAGTTTCATTGAAAACTTTATAAATTTGGTTAGATGATGAGGGAGTTATGTGCAGCAGACTTTTTTGAGTAGTGACTCTCTTCACAGTTAGTGCAAATCTTGATATTTTGGCATTGATCTTCCAAAATTGATCAATGTTTTGAGTTATTCTTGATATAGAAGTGTTCTAATATCAAAGGTAGCTTGTTCTTTTAGAGATTAACACTCTCCATCAGTCTTCATACTTTTCTTCCAATACAAGAGCAAGAAAGAACCAATTGTGGTTTGAGTTTACCACTCAAAGGAAGCAACCCAAGCAAAGTATTTCAGAATATGTGACCAAATTCAAGAATGTGGCTGACCATTTGGAAAGCATAGGAGAGGAGGTTGAAGAGGAGAAAATTGTGCGAAAAAATAATCAATGGTATCAAGGTAGATGAAAAATGGGAAAGCTTCACAATTGCCATGGACTTGTACATGGACATGCAGTTTCCAGATCTTACCACACTCATGGGGCAACTCTTTACCCATGAAGACAAGCTCAAAAAAAATGGAAAACCACCAAGAGGTAATAACTCTTCTGGCCTATACATAGATAAAGGCAAGACTAAAGAGAAAGGGAAAAGCAAAAATATTGAAGATGAAGGTACTACTTCTCAAGCTAATTATGCAGGAAGAGGTAGGAACTCAAGAAGTAGGGGCAGAGGAGGTAAGCAAGGTAGGGGGAGACCTTTCAACTCTTCCCCATGTAATACTTGTGGTTTATCAAATCACACCATAGATTAGTATTACATGCACTTCAAGAATCAGAGAGGTAGAGGTTTCCAAAGAGGTGGCTACACACAATCAAGAGGAAGGTTCAACCATCATCAAGGTTACAACAACAATTACAATAACAACTACCAAGGAGGCTACAAGTAAATGAATAATAAGAAATTCGACTAAAACAATTACACAGAGGATCAAGAGGATTCCCTTCTGATTATGAACATGACTTCAAAGCAAGGTATGAATGATGACCATCTCTTCTACATTGACTCAAGATGTTCAAACCATGTGGCAGGCAATGTAGATATTCTTTCTGACCTTTAAGAACCTAAGGAAAAGCACCAAGTGCAAACAAGTGATGACATCAAGCATTTAGTGGTCAAGGTAAAAAATGTTAAAACCTCTAATGGGAATAGAAATTTGTTGAGTGTTAGAAGAAGTATTTTTTTGAAGAGGAATATTTGTAAAATGATAAAAAATTGAAGAAATATTTATGCAAATGATGTAAAAATGAGGAAGAGTCTTCCTTATGTAAATTAGAATCATATGTAATTTTTCTAGAATTTTTGGAAACTCTTAGATAGCATATTTTTAGACTAGAAAGGAAAAGGACCAAAATTCAAGTGTGAAAAGGGAAACTTGAAAATGTATAAAAGATAATTTCCTCTATTTTGAGGGGGTTGGTTAATTGTATTTTGTGCTATCCAAGTAATGAGAAGAGTTTCCTGCAGAAAATCGTGATTCTTCCTTTCATGTGAGTTTCTTTGATTTGTGAGTCTATTCTATGTGTATCCATGAAATTTGCAAGCTTCTATTGTGTATTTCTGATGAATGAGTATGAAGAGAGGTAATTCATGATGTGTTGAGTGAGAAATTGCTGAAGAATAGTGCTGGAGATGGAAATCGTCAATTTTCACAGAATCACGATTGTATCGTCTGAAGGTTAGAGGTATCATTTTTGAGATTTGACTTCATAATTGTTTTCTGTTGAGAAAATAACACACTTTAGGCACCAAGATCATTAAAAATATTGTTGATTAGCTCAAGATAATCCAAACCCTAGAAATTTCTCTTCATTTCCATCATTTCCCCAGTCACTTTCCTCTTATTTTTTGGATTCCATTAAGTAGAAGGGGTTGTGGTCTCTTGTATACTTCCCGGATTGACAAATGTAAGATGTATTGTTGATTCTTTATGCTAAAATGATCGGAGAGGACAACTCCAAAGGGTAACAACAAACATTTTTTGGCGCCGGTGCTAGGGAAGTAAAGCAAAAGCTTCATTGAAGTTGGACCTTGCTGGATCTTCCATTGTTGATGGTATTGAACACATTGAAAAGGTAATACTCTTTAATCAATAAAGGAAAACATGAAAAGGTAGGTTTCTTTGTTTGTCTTTTGGGAAAAGGAAGCAAGAGATAACCTTTTGAGATAAATAAGTGATGAAATCCTTGCAAATTGATAATTGCTCATATCATTTTTGAATCCCCGGCAACGGTGCCAAAAAATGTTTGTTGTTACCCTTTGGAGTTGTCCTCTCCAATCATTTTAGCATGAAGAATCAACAATACATCTTACATTTGTCAATACGAGAAGTATACAAGAGACCACAGCCCCTTCTAGTTAATGGAATCCAAAAAATAAGAGGAAAGTGACTGGATTTTTGAGAAATGATGGAAATGAAGAGAAATGTCTAGAGTTTGGATTATCTTGAGCTAATCAACAGTATTTTTAATGATCTTGGTGCCTAAAGTGTGTTATTTTCTCAGCAAAACACAATTATGAAGTCAAACCTCAGAAATGATACCTGTAACCTTCAGACGAGACAATCACGATCTGTGAAAATTGACGATTTCCATCTCCAGCACTATTCTTCAGAAATTTCTCACTCAACACATCATGAATTACCTCTCTTCATACTCATTCATCAGAAATACACAATAGAAGCTTGCAAATTTCATGGAAATTATCTTTTATACATTTTCAAGTGTCCCTTTTCACACTTGAATTTTGGTCCTTTTCCTTTCTAGTCTAAAAATATGCTATCTAAGAGTTTCCAAAAATTCTAGAAAAATTACATATGATTCTAATTTACATAAGGAAGACTCTTCCTCATTTTTACATCACTTGCATAAATATTTCTTCAATTTTTTATCATTTTACAAATATTCCTCTTCAAAAAAATACTTCTTCTAACATTCTTCCCCTCCTAGACCTTTTGGCTCCTGACAAAAGATATTCTTGCTGATATTCAATGAATGCTTCCTTCACTTCTTCTTTCTCTGATATACCTGTGACAATACGTCATGACTTTTCCTTTCTGTGATGTTCAAGTTATTCACCATTTCAAATAATGCTTTTCTCCATTGCATAGCAGCCTCTGGTTTATCTATTACATCTTTCTTCAGATATTCTGTGTATGCAGCTTCATAGGCAGTGAGTTGAGACTTTGTTACTACTGATAAATTTCTAAATATTTTTTATTCTCTTTCAACGAATCCATAATCAAATGCATCCTCAAAAATCTGAAGAAAATGACTACCCAAAAATATTGTTCTGCTATAATAAGCCATTAAACAGATCCTGTCCGGGGTTTCACTGAGATCAAATAATAAAGCATCGGATGGTGAATTAAAACCAATGTAATTGAGAATTCTGACATTTGTATCTGTAAAAGTCTTTATACATGCCAATATGAGTCTCATTACTCTGATCAGTAAAATACAGGCTGGATCATTGACATCTTTGTATGTAGATATGACAGACTCTGCTGTGTCAACCATATATTTCTTTGTTGGCCATGTTCCTGCCTTTGGTCCTGCTATCTTTGCAAAATTCAACCATTTTGATGGAATCTGTCCCTCCTTTCTTCTTTCCCAAAAGACTGTCCAATCCCTTCGCCTTGCTACTAAGGCCTATTCACGAAAAATGGGACTTATTCATGATTTTGGGACAATTCTATGTTTTCCAACTCTATGTTTTTTGAATGATTCATGTTATTTAAATATCTTAAAAAATAGCTTGACATTGATATTCAAGATTCTCCAGGTAGTTTCTTCTCTTGTTGATAACAAAATCTTCAAATCTTAGCTTGGGCCTAATATTGCAAATTGGAAGGAACTAATTTACAAGACTAAGATTTGAACTCAATGAGCCTCTTCCTAAGTGGATAAAAATATTCATATTGTCAATATACATATTACAATTTATAATTGTTTCAGGGATCAATATTAGAGTTTCAACCTCATGTAGTCTCATCATTCTATCCTTAAAAAAATTAAAGCTCTGAGTATATGTAAGAGGCTCTCTGAACTCTCAAATTAATTATAAAGCAAATTATTCACACTAAGATTGAACTTCTATATAAGAAGAAAAATATTAATTCGAAGACTCAAAATTGAGCATATTAATGAGACAGCTGACAAAACTCAACACTGAGCAATTTATTATGACTTTAAACACTAGTTCATCAATGGAAATTCCAAGAAAAAGAAGATTGATCTTATTCATGATTTTGGGACAAATCTATGTTTTCCAATTCTATGTTTTCCAATTCTATGTTTTTTGAATGATTCATATTATTTAAATATCTTAAAAATAGCTCAACATTGATATTCAAGCTTCTCTAGGTAGTTTCTTCTCTTGTTGATAACAAAAACTTCAAATCTTAGCTCGGGCCTAATATTGCAAATTGGAAGGGACTTGGGTTGGGCTTAAGTTGCTCCTAATTTTGTAACTAGGTTTGAACTCAATGAGCCTCTTCCTAAGTGGATAAAAATATTCATATTGTCAATATACATATTACAATTTATGATTGTTTAAGGGATCAATATTAGAGTTTCAACCTCATATAGTCTCATTATTCTAGTCCTTTAAAAAAAATAAAGCTTTGAGTATATGTAAGAGGCTCTTTGAACTCTCAAATTAATTATGAACCATATTAGTCACACTAAGATTGAACTTCTATATAAGAAGCAAAAAATTAATTCAAAGACTGAAGATTGAGCATATTAATGAGACAGCTGACAAAACTCAACATTGAGCAATTTATTACGACTTTACACTAGTTCATGAATGGAAATTCCAAGAAAAAGAAGATTGACCTTAATATTACAAAAATCAAAATTGATTATCTTAGTTTTATAAACATACTGAAAATTAGATTAAAAGATAAAACAAATGAAAGTAACAAGTACTTTAAAAATTATATTAAATATTGATATTATATATATATATATATATATACATATATACATATATATATATATATATATATATATATATATATATATATATATATATATATATATATATATATATATATATATATATATATATATATATATATATATATATGTATATATATATATGTGTGTGTGTGCACTGTGTATGTGTGTGTGCATGTGTGAGCAATGTATATATATATGTACATAACCATATCAATTATTTAATTAAATATTTTCAAATTATAAAGATATACCTCTTTCTAGATAACTCAAAATATTTAATATTAAATATTGATATATTTATACATAAAGAAATTTCAACTTATATATATAATTTATATATAAAGAAATTTCAAATACACACACACACACACACACACATATATATATATATATATATATATATATATATATATATATATATATATATATATATATATATATATATATATATATATATATATATATATATATATATATATATATATATATATATACACACACATATATATATATATGTGTGTGTGTGTGTATGATTGAATCAATATCTTCAAAATATAAAAAGAAAATGACTTCAAGAAAACTCAAAATCTATGAATAACATAGAATATTATTAAATGATGAGAAAATATAATTGAATCTATAATTATCTATTTAAAGCAAATTATCTCAAAAACATATGGTGTTTAGAAACACCTAATTAAATTTAATGTACGGCTAAATATCCACCTAATTGAATGATCTCGACATTGTATGGTGTTAATACATAATAATAATCCCTCTAATTGAATGTTGTCAATACTATCCCTTTGTAGTGAACAACATTGGTGCTAATGGAGAGCCATCTAGTCAACATTATTTCCTTCACAAAAAGCTAGCAAATCCATGTAGTTGACATTAATTTGTGCAACATAAAAAGGTAGCAAAGCAAAAGAAAACACAAGCTTGGGATGATTTACAAAAGAAAACACATGAAGCTATTATAATTGAATTACAAATTACAATCATCTTCATTAGAGGTATTATAATTGAATTACATATTACAATCATTTTCATTAGAGAAGTAGCTCAAATGTTCGAATCCTTCATCTTGTTTCCCTTGGCTTTGTTTTACCTTCGATATCACTGTTGCTGGAATTTTGGTTTTATTTGGTTTGTGCCCACCTTTTGGTGTCCAAGCCCAAAGAATGGAAGAAGTGTTCTCCCAACGTTGAAGATCAGCAATATTTTCTCTCCAATATTTTGTCCAACAATCCCTATATAGTTCTTCATCACTGATGTTTTTCCTTTTTGAAATAGGTATCCAATATTGTATCTGAACCTTAAGATATGTTTCTGATTGTCTAGTTTGATTAACTTCAGTTTCCGCCATGCCAAGCCACACAAGGTACATTGCATCACATGGTTCTATGAGAACGAAGTCTCCTTTTCTCACATCAAGGCATGGATCGAATTCCTTTGCTGGTTTGTTACGCAATGGACCACAAAAGTGTACATCATTTTCACCTGCATCTTCATTATCAAATGTATTATCTTGCACAAGATTTGAAGATCCAAATGTTTTGCATCCACTTTTTGGCCAAAAATCATGATAAAATGTATCCTTCCATATTATTTGAGATTTCAAAACCTCCATAAGGTTTTTCCAATAAGTAAGTACCGGATTAATCCATTTTCCATAATCTGAGTTATCCCCCTTCTCTTCCAGATGCATTTTCCACCAATTGGCATATCTCAAAAGTCCTTCCATGACCCTTTCATTATCCTTCACATACTCACCAGGTGGCAATAATTTTGGAACGCCTTCAGGAAGCTTCGATATGCCATCTTCATTTTTCTTCCATAGCTCTATACCATTTGTAGGTAACCAATCAATATTTTTTGGATGCAATTTATATTGCATCAAGGGCACCCCTTGACTCATGTAGAATCTGAACTGCAATGGTTTTGAATGCCCAATAAGAGTATCTGCTCCATCATTTAAGTACCCTTTGACAAAATTTTTGAAATCTGGTACTTTTTGTATAAGAAAAGGTGTCGGATGCATGCTGCAACATTCATTAAAAGTTCTCATAAGATGTGGAAAACTAAAAATAGATTGTTTTCTGAGCTTTTCTGAAAAGTAACTAAATAAAGCATCAATATCCTCATGTGTATGTCCAACCATAAGGAAGCCAAGTTGCACCATATCAAATATCCCATTAGCAACTAACAAAGACAAATATGCAAAGACATAGCGATTCTTATTTTCTGAACCACAATTATCAAGTTGCAAAAATAATGTTCTATGTAATTCCTTGAATGGATTACTTTGATTTTCACATGTAATATTACATTGTGTTACATTGTCATATAAAATTTGCTCCTTTAATACATCCATATGATGATAAAGTGCATCAGGCCATAACAAAGAATCAAATAGACTCTTTGTGTAATTCACACCAGAACTCTTCAATCCCAAATCTCCATACAACTGACTATCTTTTTTTTCTAAGTTTCTTAAACACATTGAAATAGATGCAATTGTGAAATTTGGATCACCGGGCCATAATCCTAAAGCAAAATGACCATAAGCAAATTGTCCATGTCCACGAGTAAGCATTCCTGTTAAAGATATTGGTAATCTCTCAATGCCATTAAGAGATTTTGGAACTGGTCTAATCTGTGGTATAGTTGTTTTACTTTGATCCATTTTATCATGAATAATGCATAAATATTTATCTGGAAATAATTCTGAGGAAACTCTCCAAGCATAATATAGATTTCTACAACTCATTTGACGTAGCATATGAGATCTTCTTTGTGCTAAATATCTTGCACGTTCTTCATGGTTTTTAGTAGATTGTAATTTTGCTTTTATTCCTGTACAAAAGTCACATTTGGAGAAGGTACTTGACTTTGATAAAGAAACTGTTCTAAATTCTATATTCCACATTCTTGAAAATGTTGGTTGAGATAATTTATTATATCCCAAACTCTCTAATGTCATATTCACCTCTCGAAGAATATCCACTTGTTTATAATGTGATGGAAGCAGTCTTTGTGTTTCACGAGAACCATCAGTACATGTTCTCAACTTGTGTGGCATTTGATATGCATTATTATCAATGAAATCATGTATCAAAGCTTTTGCTATTTCTACATGTTTGATACTTTTTCTAAGTATTCCATTATTCCCATGAATGGATACCTTTTGACCAAGTAGAAACTTTTCTCGTAGCCTATAAAATGAGCTCTTTGCAATACCATGAATTAAATACCATGCCTTGATACATACTTCTTTTGCATCAAACGTGAAATTAAAACTCAAGCGCTGACTTGAGTTCACACAGTTACCTTTGTAGACCATATTCATGAAATCCAATACATATTTGCATCTATCTGAATAGCATTGTCCCCAAAAGTTTAATCTTGCATCCATTATTTTAGCCCTACTAGCTACTTGACAACATCTCTGTTCACAACAATCATGCATTGAAACCAACTGAATTCTCTCAAATGAGCATCTCTTATTAGGAGCCAATGTATTACTTTTTCTAACCTTGTGGATGTAACTTCTTTTTTTTTTTGTTCACTTCAAAATATCCACAGTTTCTATTTTCCATATGAAAATCCTCTTGTTGATCTGATTCCATTCGAAGAGGAGAAACAACTTGTATATCATCAAAACAATGTTGAATATCAATAGCATGAGAATAATTCTTATCAACATCTACATCCTCAATACCATTGCAATTATCATCATCGATGTTGTACGATGACGTAAAGCAAAAATTTGGATTCTCTCCAGCTTCAAGATCCACATCCTCAATACCATTGCAATGATCATCTTCAATGTCATACAATGAGTTAAAGCCTAATTTTTGTATCATAGGCACACCATCTTCTGTAATGATTTGGAGTATAGGCCAACTCACCAATTTCAAAGTTGAATCCAAAGTCGATGGATCCACAGTTTCATCGATAATAACACCTACGCAACTTTCTCCCAACTCTTTGCAATTTATAGCATCCCATGGATTTACCAATAAAACAATAGTAGTTGCATATCTTTCACGCTTTTCATGATCCAACAAGATGACTCTGTTTCCTTTCCACTTTTCTCTTTCTTCAAGTTGACCAGATATAGTTTGCTTTGTTGCCATATTGATTTTTCCTGTAAAAAGAATAAATGAGAAATTAACAATGCTATTCAATTGATCATTCTTTCAATAATTATTGTAAAAATAATCAATTGAATTAAAACTAGAACACAAACATCATTTCCATAAAAAATAATCCATATTTGCATATACAGACATTCACTAATTATACTTAACTTTGAGTCTAGTCAAAAATCAAGGAAACTACAAGAATAAAAATCTCTAACTTCATTTTCATGCTAGCATGTTAAGAGGCACTCAAACCATCCCTGAAATGATGTTATGTATGTCTTTGTATGTGTGTATTTTAGTGTGTACAATACTGACTTTAGTTAAATAGAGGTCCCACTTTATGTTCGAAACTTACATTACTCAAAGTTGAATAGAGGTAAGTCCGACTCAAATTGAATATAGGCTCAATCTCTCTCTATCTCCAAGTTGAATTGAAACTCAAACTCAAGTTGAATCCTTTCTGACTCTCAAACTTAATTTTGAGCTCCTCAAATTCCAAATTGAATAGAGGCTCAAACTTAAGTTCGAGCCTTTCAAACTACACATTGAATAGAGCTTCAAACTTGAGTGTGAGCCTCTTCAACTCTAAGTTCAAGAGAGATTCAATTCTTATTGCTGGAAAAGCTAAGAGGCTCAAACTCATATCATCTAACTCAATAGACAAAAACTTGATATGATTAAAAGGCTCAGACTTAAGTTCGAGCCTCATGCCTCATATTATGTGACACAACAAACTCAAAACTCATGGGCCATGTGAACAAACTTGATATGATTCAAAGGCTCGAAGTTAAGTTCGACCTGGATATGTCTTGCAAGACTTAAGAGGCTCGAACTTAAGATCGAGCATCTTTTGTTCATCTTTCAAAGGCTTAAACTTTTCAGCTTTTGATCATCTTGCTATTCAAAGGCTCGAACTTAAGTTCAAGCCGATTAGCTCTTTTGGATGCATGAGTTAAGAGGCTACTTTCCAACAACTTTTGGAAAAGTTGAAAAAGTTTGAGCTTCATCTCATTTGCCATAACAGACTCAACTTGATATGATTCAGAGGCTTAGCCCTTGTAGATGCAAGAAGATATTAGTCCTCTTGAACCTAAATGGATCAAATCGATATGATTCAGAGGCTTAGCTCTTGTAGGTTTGAGTTAAAAATATCAATCTATTTCTTGAAGAACCTGAGAGGCTCGAACTTAAGTTTGAGCCTCATATCATGTGACCAAACAATCTCGAACTTGATATGATTCAGAGGCTCCAAATTGAATATAGGCTCAAACTCTCTCTATCCAAGTTGGAATGAAATTTTAAAATAGATTCAAGTTAAAAATACTATCATGTTTGCTGGAAAAGCTTAGAGGCTCGAACTTAAGTTTGAGCCTCGCTTGTAACTAAATAAACTCAAACTTGACATGATTCAAAGCATTCCGAGCCTTATATTATGTGACACAACATAAAATTCATGGGCCGACTCTACATTCAACAGACATTCAATTTCAAACTCCAACTTGAATTGACATCCAAACCTAAGTTTCACCTTCAGTTAGTTCTTTTGGATGTAAGAGACTATCCAACGTAATAGGCTCAAACTTAAGTTTGATCATCTTTTATTAAAATTTCAAAATAGATTCAAGTTAAAAATACTATCATGTTTGCTGGAAAAGCTTAGAGGCTCAAACTTAAGTTCGAGCCTCATTTGTAACTAAACAAACTGAGAGTTGACATGATTCAAAGCAGTCGGAGCCTCATATTATGTGACACAACATAAAATTCATGGGCTCGAACTTAAGTTCGAGTTTCATATCATTTGAAGACTCAAACTTGATATGATTCTAAAGGTGTGAACTTAAGTTCGAGCCTCTTAGCTCTTTTGGATTCATGAGTTAAGAGGCTCGAACTTAAGTTCTAGCAACTTTTGGAAAAGCTGAAAAAGTATGAGCTTCATAACTCAACTCATAAGATTCAGAGGCTTAGCTCTTGAAGATAAAAGAGGATTTGAGTTAAAAATATTCACTACAACATATGAGGGGCATACTGACGCTGCATATACCGACGGTCATAGTCGGCGTCGGTATAGCCCTCCAAAAATCTCACTAAGAGATACCGACGGTCAAGTGACCGTCGGTATGACCGTTTTAAACGGATCGTCGGTGTGGCCTGCAGCCGCCAGTATAAGCGTCGGTATAGGAGTCGGTATATGCGTCGGTATGAGCGTCGGTATAAGCGTCGGTAAATTATTGGCAACTACCGAAGCGTATACCGACGTCCATACCGGCGCCTATACCGGCGGCGAATTTTTAAACATACCGCGAACCCGAGAGCAAAACTTCACATTTCTGCGCGTGTTTGAGTACTGTCGGTCTACTATCGAACTTGCACGCGTGAACCTGCATTGTCTTGTGTGCACACACACACACACACGAATCTCTCTCTCTACACACACACTCTCTCTCGGCTTAGCTCTCACATCTTGGTAAGTGCTGCGCGTACTGTTAGAATTTGTGTTTCTCTATGCTTTAGGGTTTCTAATTTCTCTTTTGTTGATTTTGCAGAAGTTCGTTGGCGTCGATTGTTTGGAATTGGACGAGAGACGACCTACATTACGCTTTGACGACAACGATTCAAAGAGAGACATACTTGTAAGTGATTCTTTTATTCGCTATTGATAGAGAGAGAAGGAGAGAGAGAGAGAGAGAGAAAGAGAGAGAGAGAGAGAGAGAGAGAGAGAGAGAGAGAGAGAGAAAGAGAGAGAGAGAAGAGAAAGGAAGATACACATTAATTTACACATGCATACATACACACATACATGTACACACATGCATGCTTACATACACACACCTATACACACATGCATGCTTACATACACACACCTATACACACATGCATGCTTACATACACACACACATATACAGATATGCATGCATACACACACACATAAATTTACACACATGCATACATACACACACATGCATACACACATACATAAACACACATATATACACATATGCATACATACACATACACACACACACACATATACACACATACACACATATACACACATACATACACACATGCATATATACACACATATACACACATGCATGCATACATACACACACATATACCGGCATGCATGCATACACACATATATACACACATGCATACATACACACATATACACACATGCATGTATACATACACACACATGTATACGCATGCATACACATACACACACATACACATACATGCATGCATACATACACACACGTACACACACATGCACACACATGCATGCCTACATACACACACATACACATACACACACATACTGTAGCTCAAGCGTAAGCACCACCTCCTTTACTTGTCAATCCGCGGAGACGTGAGGACCGGTATGAAGACCACGAGCAAGTGAAGGCACAAGTGTGTGAGTGAAAGCACACAAACATGCACACACATACACACACACGCGCACAAAGTAAGATCAAAGAGAGGAACAATGGAAAGCTTAGATTGCAAAAGAGTTCTCTTACAAAAGTTCTATTCTCTAACAAGCTAACCCCAAAAATGAGCTCTCTAGCTCTTTTTATAGTTTTTTGACTAGTTTTGGCCCTGTCCAGACCTAGTGTCCGGCCTAGTTAAAAATTAGGTTCCAGGGCTTATTTGAGGGCTCAAACGAAGTCTAAAAATTATGAAAATTGGTACGATGGTACTTCTAATACTCCTCAAGCTCGAGGACTCCTCGGCTTGAACAAAATGGAGTTACAAAAAATAGATAATGGTATTTACAATGGTTTTTAGTGATGAAAATCACTATTTTTGTAGGGGATTCTTCTGAAAATTTGACATACACTTCTTGGAGCTCCCTACTTGCTCCCTTTCCTTGTGTGTCCACCTTTTGATGTGCTTCCATGCTTTTTCCTTGACTTTGAGCTTCAACACTCCCCCCCCCTCTCGAGTCTGTCGTCCCTGACAGACCCTTGTTGGAAGGGCTGTTCCATGTAGTGCGTTGAGAGGTGGTGTCCATCCGTTGTATGAGCTGGTTCCTTGGATTCCAGCAAGAATGTGTCGTTGTGAGCTTTCAAAACTGCAAGTTGCTCAAAAGAGGTTGTCAAGAGTGATTTGGAGCAACTACTGGCTTCAATTTGCTTCCGAGATATGGATGTTGTTCCCATAACGTCCGCTAGCTCTTCCAAAGATGATGTTGAGAGCAGTCATGCCAACTACTCATAACCCATAATGAATGATGGGTAAGTGTGTTCGTGCCTGGGTTGAAAAAAGTATGTGCCTTGTGCACGGCCTTGTAATGTAGCCCTACGCATGCTTACTTGGAAAATGCATTGGAAGAAGCATGGTGCAAAAATTGCGGGTCTTGAGCTAAGTGCTCAAGGGTATGCTGACGAAGAGGTTTCCTAAACTATCATGGTTATGGTGTTTCCAGAGTAAAGATACTTACCATGGAGAAGGTTGATGGATGTTTGTCTCTTCGTGTTGTACACTCGGCCTTTGGGATGGAACATTGTTGATGAATGTCCATGTTGCTTGTCCACTGATGAGATCTTTTGAGTGGTGGATCTCCTCTCCTCTTTTCAAAGCAACATTTGTCACTAACAATGTGCATTTCTGAGCTTGGGCTCATGCACGTTCACTTCCCTATATTGACACTCAGAGGAATATTGGACACGTGCCGGTTTCTAAGAGATTACCATGCTGATTGACATAGACCATTCACCAGTGCTACTGTTCCATACTGGTTCAGGAAATACTGAGAATTGAATTGCTTTATATTCCTTGGCAAGCAACATCGGGTAACTACCCCAAGCTGAGTTTCACATATTCTCTTTAGCTCGCCATATGCAGGAGTCTTCTCCTCCAGAACTACCTTTTGCAGATATCTCCTTGGATGCTCTGGTACATGAAGTAATTAAGCATCACTCAAGTTGCGGACCTTCAAGCTCTTCATTCCTACCATGGTAAGAGAAAATCATAGTTGTAGATGCCATGTTCATGCCAAGTGCTTGCCATCTACCAGATAAGGCAGCAATAATATCATCTGCTAGCCGAGACACACTTCTATCCAAACTGATAAATGCCCAGTAATCAATAGTTCCATCTTCAACTAAGCATGTCTCATTCCTGTTCCATGGGCGAAACCTGGGACTAAGTTTTGACTCTTCTTTTTTTTTTTTTTTTTTTTTTTTTATAAATGTCACACACAAGAAGAGAGATGTTAGTATCAGAAAAAATAATTGACATATGTCAATGTGCTCTTGTGCATGGGACTCTCAACTATGTCTATGCACGGCCATGTAATGTGGCCCTATATTAATGCATACTTTGGAAATGCATGACCTGAATGGTGCAAAAGACAAGGTTGCGCAAGGAGCACATGGTTGTCGCTCGTTGAGGCTTTTGATGTTCTTTGCGGAGGTTGATGCCGACCTTGGTGGAGGTATCCATTGAGTCTCAAACTGATGTAATCCTCCTTATTGGAGTCCATTTTAGAACAGTATTTGGCACTGTAGAGATCACTTCAGGCGTCTTCCTCTTTGGATGCGTTCTGAACTGTGGTATCCAGTGTGGTTGGCGCTTTGGTTCGATGGAGGCTGCTTGTACTTTTGGCTTCCAAACCCATATCCTTTTTGCACGTCTTCCTACTTTTCTTGAAGAGCTGATTTGATCTTCTTTCAGTCTCTGTACGTGGTTCTTACCCTCTTCTTTTTTTGGCTTCTTGGTTGAGACCTTTCGCATGTGGGAGAACATAGGTTGTTGTGGATGTAAGAGCTTCTTAGGTACCCACATTTGCAATTGCCCTTGTTGAGCTGCAGCTAACTTCTTAGGCACCCAAACTTGTTGGATACCTTGTGATTGAGCTTGTCCGAGCTGCTTTCTTCGTCTTCTGACTTGGTTGGCTTGCCTGGATGGAATTTGTGGGGGCAAGGTTGGTGGTTGCTCTCCTTTGCGTACCCATATCTGCTTCATGCTCGGAACTGCTTTTTTATCGAATGGTGTCTTTCTATTTGATGTAGCAGTTGTCGTGAACGGTTGTGTTTGCTTGTGTGGTGGACTCACTACTGTGGCTACTTGATTCTTTGGAGAAGAGAAGAAAGATCCATCCGCCTTCGAACCTGGTCTTCCACGATTGACTCCTTCTGCATCATAGAGCTTTTGACACATACAACATCTTCTTTCATATGATTAGTCTTGGAAGAACTAAGAGAGTGTGTGGTGCCATGATTTAGGAGCATGTAGTTCTCTAATTCTAATGTAACGCATTGTTCATGTACCCAAACTTGAAGAATTTGACTTCTTAGGTTTAAGTTAACTGCATGGTCATAGATCCAATCTTGACCCAAGACAAGTGGTTCTGTAAGGTTCTCATCTTGACATACTAGCGCTTTGACTTTCATTGGAACATCTTGAAGGTAGATGGGAAGTTCCACCTCGCCCAAACAAGGGGTTTCCACACCTCCCAATCCTATGAGATAAGCTTCTATGGGATTGATGTTCAACTGCAAGTCTTGGCAGTAGGAAAGTCTAACTGCACTACTTGCTGCACCTAAGTCAATCAATGCTTTCACCGTCCTTGCACCCTTCCCTTGTCCTATCTCTATGGTCACAAAGGGTCTTCGGTCAATGACCTGAGAAGTCGCTATGCCTGACTTTTGACACATATCCATGTGATATTTTGGGGCTTTTGAGTTGACATCTAGGCCTAATCGCCTTAACTAATTTCGCCTAATATGCTCTCTGGCCTCTACCTGTGCTTCTTCTCTCACTCTTAACTCTTCTTCTTTTCGCTTCTTAGCAGTGTTGAGTCTCATTAGCATATCCTCAGTAAGAGGTTCTTGATATAGCTTGACTCTACAGCCACTAATATAGTTTGGCAAGATATCTCCTTCTAGCGTGGCCAACTGAACTGCACCACTAGTGGAAATTCTATTAATGATCATGGGTCCGTATCCTCTTTTTTCCAACTTACGGGCATGTTGTTTTAGTGTGTATACCAACACTAGATCTCCCTCTTTCAATCCCTTATCCTTGATGTGTGCATCAAAGTATGCCTTTTGCCTCTTCTTTGCAGCGTAGATGCCTGCTGCCGCTCGTAGCCTCGTCTCACCCAAGCGTTCGAGATCAAAGATCCTAGAGGACAATTCATGCCCATTCCACTCATACTCTTGTGCTACTTTTAAGGCAGGGATTAAGAAATCTAATGGTAGCACAGCGTTCTGTCTGAAGACCATCTGAAATGGGGTGGCGTTGAGTACCGTTTTGTAGGCAACTCGATAAGCCCAAACAGCATGATGAAGTTGTTTGTCCCAATCAGAGCGTTTATTAGTTACCAGTTTTGTCAATACGTTACAGAGGATCTTATTGGTACTCTCGGCTTGTCCGTTAGCTTGTGGGTGATAGGGGGCAGATTTCTTATGTATCACCAAGAATTCTTGGAGAAGATTTTCAATGACTTCATTCAAGAAGTGTGTGCCTCTATCGCTCACCAACTCTATTGGTAGTCCATATCTCGTGAACACATTCTCGAATAAGAACTTAGCCGTAGTCTGAGCATCATTCTTTGTTGTGGCTTTGACTTCTACCCACTTTGTAAGGTAATCTGTGGCTACAATGATGTACTCTGCATGGGAGTTTCTAGCTGGGGGGTTAATAGGACCTATGAAGTCTATGCCCCACTTCGAAAATGCACGTCCTCCCATCATTGGCCTTAAGGGCATCTCGTCTTTTCTCACTGGATATTGTGCACGTTGGCATGTGTCACATTTCTTCAAATAGGTATGTGCGTCCATATGAAGAGTGGGCCACCAAAGTCCTGAGAATAGAATGGCCTTGATCACTCGGTCAGGACCAAAATGTCCACCTGCAACACCGTTGTGTGCAGTCTCTAAGACCTTTAAATAGTCTGATTCATGAACGCATAGTCTTAAGTAACCATCTTTGCCTCTTCGGTATAGGTTGTCCCCTACTAAGGCATAGCCTTGAGCCTCTTGCTCCATGCTTCGTCTTCTTGCTAGACTAGCCTCTTTGGGTAATCTTCCCGATCTCATAAACTCTACCAATGGAGCACTCCAATCTGGAATTAATGACACTTGATAAAGGGTCGCATGCTCCACTGGGGGTCTCTCTCTGCACCTTGGACAATTCTTAATCCACTCATGTATTTCTTTGTCCATGCTAGGCCAATACACTCCTAAACGCTTTAGATTCTGCAATGTTCGTTGTTTAGAATAGTGATTTCCTAGCATTCCTTCATGGGCTTGTTGCAACCAACTACTGTGTTCATCATCCTCCACACAACAAGTTAATACACCCTCAGTATCTTGTTTGTACATGCTTCCTGCTAATATGTGATATTTTTGTGATTTTACAATTTCTTCTTGTGATGTTTTCACATTCTTATTTGCAGGGCCAAAGGTTAGGACTGGTACCAACTTATTTGCCCATTTAGGAACAACTTCTAAATTGAACAGATAAGCATCGGGTAATTCGTCAGACACTCCTTGCGGTGACTCTCCTGAAGTGATGCGAGAAAGGTGATCTGCCCGAAGGTGGGTTGTACCTTTCCTGACAACAACTTCAAAGTCATATTCCATTAGTAAGAGGAACCATCTTACTAAGCGTCCAGTATTGCAAGGTTTATTGACCAAATATAACAAAGCTTGATGATCAGTGAAAAACTTGAACTTGTTGGCCAATAAATAGTGTCTAAACTTCTTCATAGCATATACCATGCCTAAGCCCTCTCACTCAGTTGTGGTATAGTTCCGTTCAGCTGCAGTGAGCTGTCTACTAGCATATGCTATGGGCAAATCTAAGTTTCCTTCACTTGTGGGTTGTGCTAGCACACATCCTATGGCATGATTGGATGCATCCACATGGACATGGAATGGTTTATTCCAATCAGGAGTGGTGAGTATTGGTGCCATGCACAAACGTTTCTTCAGTTCGTTGAGAGAATTCTCGCATTCGTCGTTCCACTCAAAATTAGACAACAAGGCATAAAGGGGTCTAGCTATGATCGCGTACATGTGGATAAACCTACGGTAGTATCCACAATGGCCCATAAAGGCTTGTACCTCTTTAATATTCCTTGGCCTTGGTAGCTCCGCTATGGCTCGTACCTTATCTTCATCTGTTGAGATTCCATTCTTAGAAACAATATGACCTAAGATTTTACCTTGACGCACCATAAACACACACTTTTCTGGGTTCAGACACACTCAATATTCTCTACACTTGTTGAAGATTTGTCTGAGCTCAGGGATGTGAAACCTTCTTTCTTGGGAATGAGCACATAAATCATCCACATACACTTCTAAGCTCTTTCGCAAGAACTCTTTGAAGACATGACACATGAGCCTTTGGAATGTTGCAGGTGCATTGGTGAGCCCAAATGGCATCACACGAAATGCAAAGATTCCCCACTCTGTAGCAAAAGTTGTTTTGTGTTGATCTTCTGGGGCAATGGCTACTTGATTGTAACCTGAAAATCCATCAAGGAAGCTATAAACTTCCTTGCCTGCAACACGCTCCAATAGGTGTTCTGTGATTGGAAGTGGATAACTATCTCTAATCGTAGCGGCATTAACTTTTTTAAGGTTAATACACACTCGCAACTTCCCGTTCTTCTTGGGTACCACAACAATGGGGGACACCCATTCGGTATGCTCAATCTCATAGATGAATCCAGCTTCAATCAACCTATCAATTTCTTCTTTTATTTTGGCTGCATAGGTATCATTATATGTGTAGGGCTTCTGTTTGGTGGGCTTAGCATCAGCAGTCATGGGGATAGTATGAGAGCAAATTCTTGGATCTACCCCTTTCAAGTCTCTATAGTGCCATGCAAACACATCCCTATATTCCCTTAATAGAGCTATGAGCTCCATTTCTTCTCTTGCACTTAGGTCATCTCCTATATATGTGCATCTCTCTTCGTTCTCTTCAATGGTCACTACTGCAACAATCTAAGAATTACGACCACCACAAGCTTGAGAGATGACTCTCCTCAATGCAACAATCTAAGAATTACGACCACCACAAGCTTGAGAGATGACTCTCCTCCCAACCAAATGCCTCTATATATAGCTCTCTCCAGGGGACTACCTTGTTGGGCAGGTGAATGCTAATCATCCAAGTGTCAGCCATGTAACTACATGTGCGCCAAGTGTCCAGTGGATGCTTCTAGAAGGTTCTAGAGCTCTTTGGGCAAAATACTCTTCCCATGTACCTCATGGGGATTGAACCCAAGACCTCGTCCTTCACACCCTTGAGTCTTAACCACTAAGCTAAGTGGTTCACTTGTTCACAAGAGCACAAGACCTCCTAGTAAGTCTAAACTCGAGATCTTTGGTCATATACACGGATGACCAAACGGTGTCCGATTTCAGATCTGTCTGAACCAGCCAGACCCTTGGATCATAGACTTACTTTATTACATTCTTCCCCCCTTGGAAAATATTTTCGTCCTCGAAAATAGAGCTATATACATACTGTAGGCAACCCCCGAGCCTCATGTTCTAAAACTGGAAGAACATGGTCATGTTCTAGAACTGGAAGAACATGTCTCATCTCTGTGGTGGCATCCTTGCCCAAATGATTCAAAACACTATCTGGTTTTGCACTTTGATGAACAAGACAAAGTACAAACTAGTGAAGAATAATAAGGGTGGATCTAATGACATCCTTAGCTAATTCACAGTTTCTGGATGTGCGATCTAGGCACAAACATGTGAACTAGGTGGATTCAAATTACTAGTCCATTTCTACGCATAACTGGTGCATGGGCTTAGTAATGAAGGTGGGATTCTTATCCCTCGCAAGACTTTGAGAATTCTTGATTCACTTGAATTTGTTTTGGAGAACTTGAAGTTTGGTTGTCTCAAACATCTAACTTGGATATTTGTACAATGGTTTACTTTGATCCAACAGTTATTTGATTTTTTCACCCGACTAGAGGACTACTTTGTCCCAATGAGTTTGAAAAAATCCTATGTAAACTGTAGGAGAAAGTTTACCATTTCGGTGGAATCAACCATACTAACTTCACCAATTCAAATTCAAAATGAAAATTGTCCAACTTAGGACACTTTTCTCAAAGACTTTTAACTGAAAGTTCTTGGGAATTGTCAATCTGATGAGCAATTCCTAACTTCCCTATTCTAGAGTATACTGGACTCTAGGAAATTATTTATGCTATAACTTGAAGCAAAATCAAATGAATAAGTCTACTTAGACTTATCATCTTTTGAAGATTGAAAAGGTTCTTGTACATAACATCTATCTAGGATGTTCAAGTTAGTTATCTAATTCTAACCGGCTATCCCTGGTCTTTTGCAAAAGGAATCAGATACCATATCTGAGTCAATTCCAAAAGATTTGGAAAGCGGAAAGAGATAACTAAGACTTTGTACAACCAATTCAAACTTCGCACATACATAAACTTGCTATGAGTCAAAGTCTAGTTGACTCAGGACTTTAACTTCTCAACGATCTATTTCAATAAGATATTGAAGCATTGACTTTATCTTTAAGAGAAATAAGCTAGCTTCTCAAAAAGATTCAAAGAAAATAAAAAACATCATCCAACCACAAGATACTAGTGTGGTAACCAACATCAGTGTGTCGACCCACTGAGGTTACGCTGATGAGTTTTGTATTCAAATAATGCTTCACTTGAGACTAAGTTCAGGTCACATTCAATCTTTTTGACTCCGTGAATGCAATTCTTGTGCATTTCTTTGAGTCTAAAAGAGTGAATTTTATCAAGTTACACTAGGAACTTGATGCTTGACTTAGTCAATTAAATCTTTAGTTGAAAAGATCAACTCAAAATCAAAGTCCAACTTCTTTCAGAAATTTATCAAATATTTCTGATCAATAACACTTAAACTTGAAGTGTTCTATGAAGATCTTGGAAGTTACTTACTTCATATCTTCAGTTTCCTTAATCTTGAAGTTACCTTGAAGTATCGTAAGATACTACTTTCATCCTTTACGAATTAAACTTTTCCTTGAAGTCTTAATTCCCTTGAGGATGAAACCTAACTTCAAAATCCAAACTAGGACTAAAAGATAATCATCATCCCACGGTCCGATGTCCCATTCCATCTTTCCTACATCAATCTGAGTATAAAATCTGGTGTCCCATACCACCCTATTTTATATTCACATTAATGTGTGGGTGATTCTTATCCTAAAGTCTAAACATCTCTTGATAGAGTACCTTATTTCTTCAATTCTTTTACAAGAATTGGAAGTTTCAGGCATTACCTCTAACTAGATTTTCCTAGGTTTTGATTCCTTCGTATGATCACCTCAGAATCATGTGCTTTGCCTTGGAAACTTGAAAACCTCTTTGACAGAATATCAATCAGAATTCCAAGTTCTTGAATTTTCTCGAATTCAAGTTCAATTGGTTTACCCTTGACCAATTTTGTAGCGACAAGAGCTTTTGACTTCTTGTCTTTAGATTCCTTTCTTTACTGTTGCTTTAGGTACCTACCCCGGGGACTTTATTTAGGAATCTCTTTACTGCTTAAGTCTTAAGCATCCGCTCATGCTTTCTGGATTTGTACCAAAATCCCTTTAAGGATAGGTAAACACTTATGTTTTACCTTCCACAGACTTAATTACCATTTTCACGATTGCAGACTACATTCTTGGAATTTCTTTACTCTGTTCAGACTTGGAACAACTTACTCTTTTTCACAGTTTTCCATCGAATAAATGGAATTTGAGTGAATAATTCCCAAAAGGAATTTTATTGCCAATACTTGGGCAATCTACAAAGTAGTTCTAATCGCACATTACTTGGACAATCATGGCCAAGATTGATCAAGTCTGGTTGATCTTGCGATAAAAATAAAGACTTAATAGTCTTTATCTTAAGATCTCTTAAACTATCTTTAAGCTTCTTTGCTTACCTGCAGGATTTTTAGAGATCTTTCTCAAGTCCAAGCATACACTTATGCCTCTCAGATTCCAAAGCTAAGAATCTTTGATATACCTTTAGGTTATATCACAAATAGGACTTGAAATACCACTTTGGGACGTCCAGGGAACTACTTATTGTTTAAAGAGTATGAAGAATTTCATTCTCAATACTTGAAAGAATGCCATTTCTTCAAATACTTGAGATTCCTTATAGGAAATCAAATAACTTGAGCAAATGATTCATCTTGGAATCTTTTGCAATACTAAAAGAACATTTGAAAGAAATTCTCCAAAAAAAAAAAGAATTTACTGATTCAATTGTATTCATTTCCTGAGTATCAAACTAGAGACAAAATATCACATTTTGGAGATGGTTTCCCATGCCACTATGAAAGTTTCATTTATGTGATATCGACTTCTATTCTTGAGTTTGATACAAAACTCATTATTATTGGTCAATCTTCAGATGTTACTAGAGTCCTTTTAACATATTTCACCAATCAAAATTATGTTTAAAGTCCAAGCATCTATTGATGATTGATCCAATAGTAATGTTACTATGAACACTTTGAACTTTATAACTTGTTTAGGAGAAGTTCATGGATTTAAAATCCATTTCTTGGAACTTTCTACTCCTAAATGAAAAGTTCACACTTGCTTCAAGTTTTTTAGGAACTTATATTATTTCCTAAAAATTGCTTAGCTAGTTGCATCATTTACCAGAGATGCAACTATAGAACTTAACATCCTTTTATTGATATCAAGGATCAATTGATGTTGAGGTTTAATCTTTTGATTTCCATCACCCCTTGGGATGAAATCAAATGAAAATTTATAAAAGCTTGGTACCTTTATATCTTGGCAAAACATTTATATCCTAAAGAGGTTTTGCCTTCATCATTCCTTGGACCTATCATATAATATGAATTTATGTGTATTTTTGGGAAGAGTTCATGAATCATTTAAGATCCTCTACTTGGAACATCTTCCTTCCCAAAACTAAATTCATCTTGAACATAGTAGGAGAATGATCTCACATGAAATAGAAGGCTTGACTATTTCATATCTCTATTCCAAAAAGTCACTTACCGAGGTTTCATCATGAGATATAAATCTTGAAACCACAAGAAACTTCTTTAAAACTTTCGAAATATTCTAAATAGAAGAGTGCTCATGGAACTTTGGAAATATAGTTGATGCTCTCATCCAACTTTGGGATGCTTGAGAAGTTATATAAAATATATAACTAATCAACTAAAGCTTTATCCGCATGACTTTCTAAGTACATCCAGGACTTAGAGTCATCATACATCACAAAAGAGTTGCAAGTAATTAAATTTTCTTGGTCATCAAGGAAATTTATTACTTAACTTTCTCTTAGTGCTTACTTATACCTAGCAAGACATCTATCATACTTAATTGTCATTAAGTATTTGTCTTTGATAGAAGAGTATCAACTTGGGAAGAAATCGACTAATTACTTGAGTTGCAATACTAGAACTAGTATGTCTTTGCAACTAACTAGTCCTTGGTCTTCCCTAATGTCAAACTGCGAGCTTTATAAAGTAAGCTAAATACTAAGAGAGTACATTCTCATATCTACTTGCAAACAACATTCCATTCTATCATGCAAATGCATGTATCTACATGCAAAAGCATATGCTCACATGCGTATGCATGCATGTTCTTTGCATGCCCAAAAAATAATACAACAATCATGCATGAGCTTGATGCACGATTTTTTCCTTGTACTAAGAATGTATATCATGCAATCCTGATGCATGTATATCCTTTCCTTTGTCCTAATGCACTATGATATAAAAAATACCCTTAAGGTGCAATAGAAAACTTAACTCAATGGAAAGGAAATATGTATTTAAACTACCAAAATACATTCTTTGATGCACAAGGATCTTTTTGAAATCAAGTCTTTCCTTAATGCAAACTAATGCTTGGAATGAGAAATGGATTAATTCATTATTCTAATCTAGACTTAATCAATTGAAATCTTGGCTATTTCAATGTGCATCTATGATTAAGTGTAGAATAATGAAAACAAGATAAATCAAGCATTAAGGCCAAGCAGAAACTGGAAAATACTTAGCTTTGATCAAAGCTTCGTCCATCCCTTGATCCTTTGGAAGAGTGATTCATCCTCTTGATCCTTGCGAGGAGCTATTCACCATTCTTGAAGCTTCCTCATCAAGAAATAGTCCTGGATGACTTGGTCCGTCGTGGTCGACTAACTTAGGCCTCCAGATCTTCACTCCACAGCTCCAATTCCTTCAAGCTTTGCTCAATCTTTGATTCTTCTTGGATGGATGAGAGTTGGGCTTGCACTTCAGCTCTCCTTACTGCTTTAGGAGACTCTGCTCTGCACTACAGAACAAGCAAATCCGGCTGGGTGCGTGGCTACGTGAGCCTCCTCCCAAAGAACCCGTCTGAGTTCGATCTTTAGCAGACGCAGCGGGCACAAAAAGCTACGTTCTGTTTTGTTCCTTTCGGAGATCTCTGCAGCGCTGGGTTTGAACAGATTAAAAATATCTGCACACCTTGTGAGTGTGAACGTCCGTCAACGATATGGATAGGCGGGTGTCCTCTAGTTGGGGGGGCGGGGGTTCGAATCTCCTCTGCTTCACTGGAGAATATACAATTTTGGATCTACAAATTGAGATCTTCTCCAGCGTCGACTCTGATCACTAACATCTGATGCGGAATACCTTCACGCGGTCGATGATGCTCTTGTGGATAGAGCAGCGCACTCCAATCGGTGGGACGGGGGTTCGATTCCCTCGCCAAACACAGCAGAGATGATCTTCTTGTCCATTTCTTTTGCTCCTTATTGAAAGTCTTGTACAGCAAAATGACAATAAGTAATGCTCTGGCGGGTAGTAGATCGCACGAACAACTGCTGTCTTCGTGGATAGAACAGCGCTCCTTTAGCGGGAGGATGGGAGTTCGAATCCCACGGCTTACAACAGAGATGACCGTCTTCTTTTGGTACTCTTAGCTCCTAAGCTTCGCAATGAAGATAATTGCGGCACACATCTCTAGACAGCCGGGAGCAGAATTTGGAAAAGAGGTTATGCACGCCAAGAATTCACGAGCAAGATGATGAAGATGAGAGCTATGGAGAATGCTCTGATACCAATGCAACAATCTAAGAATTACGACCACCACAAGCTTGAGAGATGACTCTCCTCAATGCAACAATCTAAGAATTACGACCACCACAAGCTTGAGAGATGACTCTCCTCCCAACCAAATGCCTCTATATATAGCTCTCTCCAGGGGACTACCTTGTTGGGCAGGTGAATGCTAATCATCCAAGTGTCAGCCATGTAACTACATGTGCGCCAAGTGTCCAGTGGATGCTTCTAGAAGGTTCTAGAGCTCTTTGGGCAAAATACTCTTCCCATGTACCTCATGGGGATTGAACCCAAGACCTCGTCCTTCACACCCTTGAGTCTTAACCACTAAGCTAAGTGGTTCACTTGTTCACAAGAGCACAAGACCTCCTAGTAAGTCTAAACTCGAGATCTTTGGTCATATACACGGATGACCAAACGGTGTCCGATTTCAGATCTGTCTGAACCGGCCAGACCCTTGGATCATAGACTTACTTTATTACAACTACAATCTTCTTGGTCTTTTCTTTATTATCATATGATTCTCCTATGATGGCCTCTCTCTTAGGCATTCGTACCAAAATTTTGCGGTCGTCAACTTCATATTTCTTGAAGTTTTCTGGTACTTCAAACAATGATTCCTCCTCTTCTTGTTTCACTGCTTTTCTTTTCTTTTTCTTTTGACTACTCTCACTTCCATCCTTTGAGTTTACTGTTTTAATACTTGTGAGAGGTTCTTCTTCTTTCTGGGTGAACACTCCTATATCTTCCAGATAGTGCTGCTCTGAGTTAAAGCAACTATCCATCACAATAGACTCCAGATCATCGTCATTCTCTTCTTCTTCTATGACATCACTAGGGTCACATTCTTCTAGCAAGGGTTGACACATGAAAACTGAGATATCATAACCCTCCTCATCACAATGAGGTGTCCACTGTTCCTCATTGACAGCAATGTCCATGGTGGCTAAGATTTTTGGCCAGCCATGAGGCTCAAACTCCTCATCTGGAAAGATCATCGGTGTGTAGGCTGGGTCTCTAACTGGTCTATCTCCTAGCGAAGTTCCTTCTTCTCTTGCCTTTAAACGTTTTTCCTCTTCCTTTGCGACCTTGCACATCCACAAATGAGTATCTTCATGCAGCCATGATGGATCAGGTGAACTTTCAAAATGCATAGAGATGGAATCTTCTTTCACTTTGTGGATAGAATTCCACTGTAGGGGTGGTACATCTCTGAAGGTGTAATCCTTCAAATTGACCTTGGTGGTGACCCCTAAGTGCTGTAAGTACAAGGAGTTAGTTCCCCAATCCTGTACTATTTGCAATTGTCGTAGGAAGGGTCTTCCTAGGATCATCTCATAGACATTATTTTTCTCAAAGTCACATATAGCAAATGTGTGCTCAAACTCTACACCACAAGTGGTTAGAGTGATCCCTTCTAGCAATCCTAGAGGTCTTTCAAAATGACCATCAGTCATTTGAAGCTTCATTCTAGTTGGTCTTAATGTGGGCTTGCCCCATTGCTTCCACAAGGAGGTGGTCGCAATAGCAACACCAGCACCTGAATCTATGATTGCTTTGGTTGTGTAACCTTGGTAGGTGATTGGAAGATAAGTATTACCTTCTTCACTCTCACACATGTCCCCTATTTTGTCTAGAGGTATCTCTGGTACCCTTTGCTTAGAGCCTGCTTTTGGCATATTGGACTCAAGTTCTGGGACCTGATCCTTCACATGATTCCATAACTCAGGTTTTGCTTTGAGCAGCTCTTCTACAGTGAGATGACACTGAACCTTAGTGTTCTTCACGACATCAGTGTTCCTTGGAACCACTGAGTCTTCATTTCTTACCAGTATTGTGGGAGCTCTAATCTAGAGAGATTCAGATTCCCATGGGCCTGGAAATTGAGGCAGTTCTTCTAAGGTATTAGATTCAAAAATCTAACCTTTCGTCTTCTTGTTGTTCTGCTTCATCTCCGTAAATAGATGGAATGTCTTGGGGAAATTGATCATGAAGATCATCAATCTCAGGAATAGGAGGGGAATTACCCTTCTCCTTGGCCCATTTATCTTCTTGTATTTCCCGCAAGAATTCTTGAGAGTACTGTTGAATTGAAGGAGGTATTCCTGGATCCGTGGAATTAGGAACATAAGCTCCCATTGGTGGTGAGCTTCCTCTTTCAATAACTGGTTGAGCCTGTGGAGGTAAAGAAACTTGTGGTTTGTTTACCAACTGCTCTAATCGTTCTAGTAAGCCCTGGAAATGCAAATCCCCTTTGATAGAGTTTGTCTGATTGAACTTTTGACTAGTCTCAAGTATAGCTTGAGCTTGTTCTACCATTTTCATGCACATTTTCATCCGTTCAATCTCTAAGTCCGCTCTAGGGTAACTCTTGTCTAGGTTTGCAGTTGTAGGCCCTTCTTGAAGCCGAGCCTGGTAGGCCTTGAACATCATGTCCAAGCCTTTTGGGGTTGGATCTGCAAGAACAGACCCTGGTTGCGGTCTATTTACAGTGGGTGGTGGGGTGCGATGAGGTGGAATGGATGGAGTTTCGGCATGCGAGGGGCTTTGAGATGCAATGTCTTCTATTTTTGTTTTCGCTTCTTTTAAGCTTTCTTCTAGTTCCGATAACTTTTTATTCCACTTGCGATTGGCCTTCTCTCTGGTATCCTTCCATGTTCTTGTTTTCCTCTTACTAGGCTCTCCCGATTCACTCGACTCTGATTGTTCTACTGGTTTATCCTGTTTTAAGGCTTGTGCTCTAGTGACAGCTTGTATAGGAGCCACATTGCTACTACTTGAACTTGAATCTGCCACTAAGCCTACCACATTAATGGGTGTAATCTTGGGTGCACTGGAGGGGTTTCTTGGACAATCTCTGGGGAGATGGTCTTTGCCGCAATCAGGACAAAAAGCCTGTATTGTGATAGCCTGTCCTTGACTTGGAGATGGTGGGTGGGGACAGTCACGAATGAAATGGTCACCTTGACATCTAAAACAAGATCCTCTAGGGGCTTGTGGTCTCATTTGTCTCAATTGGGGCCTAGGGTTAGGATTTGTGTACATGACATTGGAGTATTCTGGCTCCCAATTTTGCTCCATAGGTGGTGCCTCATATTGATACGAGTAAATCTCACTATGTTCAGATGACTCTGTGTAATACGCATGTGGACTACCTTCATGGGAGTAGTCTGAACTATGAGCATGAGAATCATTATCTGGTATCAATGGGGTTAGGGGCACCAATGCTCTATTTGGATTTTCCTCTCCCACAGCATATTTGACTGGAATCACGTTGGCTGGAGCTGGTGGTTGGTTTCCCAAGACAGGTTGTGGCCTATATGGTACCTGATATTGCTGTTGTGGTCTATAATATGGCTGTTGGTATTGGTTCTGATACCTACCTTGTGGGTAAGGTTGCTGATAATTCTGTCTAACAGCCTGCCTATTGTAGGGACAATCTTGAGCCGTGTGGTTTGTGTATTTTCTCTCAATAGTGCAATATGGAGCATTGCTTTCTCTAATGTTTTGGTTTTGCATTGGGCATACATTAGCCATGTGGTCGCCCCCACAAGTATAACATCGATTCACTGGAGTGACTCTCTGTGTTTGTTTATTTTGGACTCCCAGCTTCTTGGCAACTTGCTCAGCTATCTCCTCTATTTCCGTGGAGATTTTTGAAATTCCACAATGAATTCGTCTAGCAGTTGACCTATATCGCGATAGTTGCGACTACTCAATGGTTGAAACCAAGCCAAGGCAGTGCCCTTAAGAGTCAAACCAACTGCCTCGTATTGGGTGAATAAATCCTCAACCTGTTCAGCTCTTAACACTTGTTTGAACTCGGCCACATGATCATAAGGATCTCCTGACCCGTCAAAATAATTCTTCATTGCCTTGATCACTTGAGTGGGTCTAAGGGTTCTTGGGTGCTCTCGGGGTCTAGGCAACGGAAAATCATGTTCATCTCTTTTTTGCCTATGTGCTTGATGTCTCTCTCTTTCAGGTCTTTCATTTTCAAATCCTGATCTATTCCTGCCCACGGTGTGTGCAAAACTTACCTCAGGTCTCTCTCTAGTTCTTTCTCTCTGGGCTTCATGAGCGTGGGATGATCCTACTCCTTGGAGGCCATGGGAAACATTGGATCTTGGTGGGGGGAAAATCAATTCATTCTTCCAAGTATATGCATGTCTATCATATTCTGTTACCAAGAAAATTTTCTCTGATGTGTTATCCAGGTAGACAACCTTGCCTGGTATCTCTGGATCCTTGAACTCGTAGATGATGACTATGCCCAATTGGCTAGGTTGATCTGGCTTGAATCTCCAAAAGGCTTCCTCTGTTTCTCTATTCAAAAATAGTTCTATGCTTTTGTTATCTTGAGGGATCCAGTCTGGAGTGATCACTCGGGTCAAAACTGACTTACCTCTAGGAGTCTGGGGTCCTTGTCCTACATTTCCTTGTTCTAGGTCTCCTATTTCATTCTCAGGAATGACATTTCCAAACTCATCAGTCCTATCTGGTAGGTTGGTGACCACATACATGGTTCCTTCCTTATCAATGTATGAACCCTCTTCGAACTTGACCACCGGGTGTTCAAGTCCAAAGGATTGATCTGGATTTCTGAGTTGGACCACTGATCGCCTCAGACCATCCTCATAGATGCGAGCACCTAATTGGTTGGTCCGAATATATTCCAACTGTGTCTTATAGGGACCTTCTGGTGTTTGTAGATGGGCAGTCCCTGAGCCACCTGCAGGTTTTCCCATACTAAAAGACATTTCTGAATCACTTGTGTCTGAACTTAGTAAGACATGACCACTTAGTTGTTGTGCCCAAGACTTGGATGTATGGTTGACACTAGCCTCAGAAGATCTAATGCTTTGTTTATCCTTGCCTAAGTGTCTACCAGATCTCAGGTTCATAAGCTTTAGTCAAGAGTCCAAATTTTCCCCTTGGTATGGTTCAAAAATTCTTTGGAGTCCCCTTGGTTCCCTAGTCCCACTTGAATGTCAACTTCAAATTATCCTATCTCAAAATCAACGCGTTATTCTTGAAAAAAACAGTTGAGCTCGTGTAGGATTTGAAACGAGCTTTCCAACGAGCTATAGAGCTCAAAAAATGGACTTTGGATGAAAAAGTTATGCCAATTCAGGCTCCTGGGGGTCAAAACAGGCAAACAGGACCTTTGGAGAAAATCGCGATTTTGTACCTTGAGAATCGTGTTCACAAAATCGTGTTTTCACAAAATCGTGTTTTGAAAATCGCGATTTTGAGTAGAAAATCGTGTTGTGAAAATCGCGATTTTGATCACAAAATCGTGTTTCTGAAAATCTTGTTTTTTGACATGAAAATCGCGATGTTGAGCACAAAATCGTGTTTATGAAAATCGTGATGTTGATCACAAAATCGTGTTTCTGAAAATCGCGATGTTGATCACAAAATCATGTTTATGAAAATCACGATTTTAAGCACAGAATCATGTTTTAGAGAATCGTGTTTTTGTCATGAAAATCGCGATGTTGATCACAAAATCGTGTTTTTGAAAATCGCGATTTTGACTCAGAGAATCGTGATTCACAAAATCGTGTTTTTTGCTGAAAATCGTGATTTGTGAGAATCGCGATTTTGAGCCCACTGAAAATCGTATTTTCTCAGAATCGTGTTTTTGGCATGAAAATCGCGATGTTGAGCACAAAATCGTGTTTTTGAAAATCGCGATTTTGAGCAAAAATTCGTGTTTTCACAGAATCGCCTTTTTCACAAAATCGTGTTTTTTGCTGAAAATCGTGATTTGTGAGAATCGCGATTTTGAGCCCACTGAAAATCGTATCTCAAAATCGTGTTTTTGACAAGAAAATCGCAATGTTGAGCACAAAATCGTGTTTTTGAAAATCGCGATTTTGACTCAGAGAATCGTGATTCACAAAATCGTGTTTTTTCACAAAATCGTGTTTTTTTCAGAATCGTATTTTTGGCATGAAAATCGCGATGTTGAGCACAAAATCGTGTTTCTGAAAATCGCAATTTTGAGCGACAATTCGTGTTTTCACAGAATCGCCTTTTTCACAAAATCGTGTTTTTGGCTGAAAATCGTGATTTGTGAGAATCGCGATTTTGAGCCCGCTGAAAATCGTGTTTTTAGAAAATCGTGTTTCTTTTGATATGAAAATCGCGATTTTGAGCACAATCACAGAATCGCGATTCTGAGAATGACCACAGAATCGTGATTTTTTCAGCCAACTTTTAGGCGGGAAAACAGAAAATCGTGATTTTTCAAAAATTTTGAATTTTCACAGAATCGCGATTTTCATCACAGAATCGCGTTTTTTGGCGGGAAATTCAAATTTCTGAGCGCCGGCTATAGCGAGCTCCGTATGAGCAGAAAATCATGAAAAAAAACACAGCGCTTGCTCTCCCTTGCTTCTCCTAACTCCTTCCCACACAAAAATGCATGAAAAATGGTATGAAGATGGTGAAAATGCACTAAAAAACAAGAATTTTCTATGAAGAAGAAGGTGGAAGAAGGTGGAGATGATGATGATGATGAAGATGAAGAGGAAAAAACAAAGAATGAACTGAAATGACAGTTTTTTTACCTTCCAACGTCGCAAATCTACGATCTTACCATCACAACGCTCGTCCTTGAAGCTCTCTCCCTGGCAACGGCGCCAAAATTTGGTGTAGCTCAAGCGTAAGCACCACCTCCTTTACTTGTCAATCCGCGGAGACGTGAGGACCGGTATGAAGACCACGAGCAAGTGAAGGCACAAGTGTGTGAGTGAAAGCACACAAACATGCACACACATACACACACACGCGCACAAAGTAAGATCAAAGAGAGGAACAATGGAAAGCTTAGATTGCAAAAGAGTTCTCTTACAAAAGTTCTATTCTCTAACAAGCTAACCCCAAAAATGAGCTCTCTAGCTCTTTTTATAGTTTTTTGACTAGTTTTGGCCCTGTCCAGACCTAGTGTCCGGCCTAGTTAAAAATTAGGTTCCAAGGCTTATTTGAGGGCTCAAACGAAGTCTAAAAATTATGAAAATTGGTACGATGGTACTTCTAATACTCCTCAAGCTCGAGGACTCCTCGGCTTGAACAAAATGGAGTTACAAAAAATAGATAATGGTATTTACAATGGTTTTTAGTGATGAAAATCACTATTTTTGTAGGGGATTCTTCTGAAAATTTGACATACACTTCTTGGAGCTCCCTACTTGCTCCCTTTCCTTGTGTGTCCACCTTTTGATGTGCTTCCATGCTTTGTCCTTGACTTTGAGCTTCAACAATACACATACACACACATGTATACACATGTATACATACACACACACATGTACACATGCATACATACACACACATATATACACACATGCATACATACACACATATAATCCTATTTTTATTTTGAAGTTTTTGTTTTACATCAAATATATAAAAATAGGATTAGGGTTTTAGGGTTAAATATTTAAGATTAGATTTTTAGGGTTTTAAATAGGATTAGGGTTTTAGGGTTAAATATTTAAGATTAGGGTTTTAGGGTTTTAGGTCTAGATATTTAAGATTAAGGTTTTAAGGTTTAGTATTTCAGATTTAAGTCTAAGTCTTTTTGATTAGGGTTTTAGGAATTTAATACGTAGATAACATATATACACAAACACACATATACATATAATACATACATACATACATGTAGATACACATGCATACAAAAATATACATATTTTAGATTTAAATCTTTAAGATTAGGGTTTTAGGGTTATAACACCTACATAACATATATGCACACACACACATACACATATAATACATATATACATGTATATACACATGTATACAGAAATATACATATTTTAGGTCTAGATATTTAAGATTAGGGTTTTAGGGTTTAGTATTTCAGATTTAAGTCTAAGTCTTTCTGATTAGGGTTTTAGGATTTTAATACGTAGATAACATATATACACAAACACACATACACATATAATACATACATACATGTAGATACACATGCATACAAAAATATACATATTTTAGATTTAAATCTTTAAGATTAGGGTTTTAGGGTTATAACACCTACATAACATATATGCACACATACACATACACATGTAATACATATATACATGTATATACACATGTATACAAAAATATACATATTTTAGGTCTAGATATTTAAGATTAGGGTTTTAGGGTTTAGTATTTCAGATTTAAGTCTAAGTCTTTCTGATTAGGGTTTTAGGATTTTAATACGTAGATAACATATATACACAAGCACACATATACATATAATACATACATACATGTAGATACACATGCATACAAAAATATACATATTTTAGATTTAAATCTTTAAGATTATGGTTTTAGGGTTATAACACCTACATAAGATATATGCACACATACACATGCACATGTAATACATATATACATGTATATACACATGTATACAGAAATATACATATTTTAGGTCTACATATTTAAGATTAGGGTTTTAGGGTTTAGTATTTCAGATTTAAGTCTAAGTCTTTCTGATTAGGGTTTTAGGATTTTAATACGTAGATTACATATATACACAAACACACATATACATATAATACATACATACATGTAGATACACACGCATACAAAAATATACATATTTTAGATTTTAATCTTTAAGATTAGGGTTTTAGGTTTATGACACCTACATAAGATATATGCACACATACACATGCACATATAATACATATATACATGTATATACACATGTATACAGAAATATACATATTTTAGGTCTACATATTTAAGATTAGGGTTTTAGGGTTTAGTATTTCAGATCTAGAATTTTAAGATTAGGGTTTTAATTAAATATATATAATTAAATATATAAAATTAAATATATAAAAATAGGATTACGTAAGGAAAAAAGATCTGAATATATACATAAATATATATATAAAATAAGATAATTATATACATAAATAAATATAAAAAGAACTAGTGTTTTAAATAATTTAATTAAATATTTATAATTAAATATATAAAATTAAATATATAAAAATAGGATTACGTAAGGAAAAAAAATCTGAATATATAAATAAATATATATATATAATAAGATAATTATATAGATAAATAAATATAAAAAGAACTAGTGTTTTAAATAGTTTAATTAAATATATAAAATTAAATATATAAAAATAGGATTACGTAAGGAAAAAAATATGAATATATGAATAAATACGTAGATAACATATATACACAAGCACACATATACATATAATACATACATACATGTAGATACACATGCATACAAAAATCTACATATTTTAGATTTAAATCTTTAAGATTAGGGTTTTAGGGTTATAACACCTACATAAGATATATGCACACATACACATGCACATGTAATACATATATACATGTATATACACATGTATACAGAAATATACATATTTTAGGTATACATATTTAAGATTAGGGTTTTAGGGTTCAGTATTTCAGATTTAAGTCTAAGTCTTTCTGATTAGGGTTTTAGGATTTTAATATGTAGATTACATATATACACAAACACACATATACATATAATACATACATACATGTAGATACACATGCATACAAAAATATACATATTTTAGATTTAAATCTTTAAGATTAGGGTTTTAGGTTTATAACACCTACATAAGATATATGCACACATACACATGCACATGTAATACATATATACATGTATATACACATGTATACAGAAATATACATATTTTAGGTCTACATATTTAAGATTAAGGTTTTAAGGTTTAGTATTTCAGATCTAGAATTTTAAGAGTAGGGTTTTAATTAAATATATATAATTAAATATATAAAATTAAATATATAAAAATAGGATTACGTAAGGAAAAAAAATCTGAATTTATAAATAAATAATTATATACATAAATAAATATAAAAAGAACTATAAATACACAAACACACATACTTATATACCTATCTATATTCACATATATATACATATACACATATATACATACATGCTCTAGAAGGCGAGTTAGATTATTGTGGTGTGATTCAAGACATCTTGAAACTATCTTTCAGAAAGTTTGATTACTTTGTTTTTTACGTGAAATGGTTCAAAGTAGTCACCTCTAGAAGAAACGCAACAGTGAGACGAGATAAGAGCGGTTTGCTTCAAGTCAACTCCACAAGATTATGGACAGATGAAAGGGATACATTTGAACTTCCCGAACACTGTGAGCAAGTTGTTTTTATACCAGATTAAAAGACCCAGAGTGGCTATTTGTTTTACAAGTCGCTCCACGTAGTAGACAAATTTTTGAAAATGCAGATGTAGAAGAAAGTCCATCTCTAGTGGACTCAGAGATTCATTCGATAGTTGAGGAGGAAGAGATCATTGTTCCAGAAGAAGAGGTCATTGAAGAAGAGGTCATTGAAGAAGAGGTCATTGTTCGAGAAGACGAAGCAATAGACGATGATCAGGAGGAAACCAGCATAGCAAGCGATTTAGAAGCCATCAATTTAGAGATAGATATTCTCGGTGCATCGGATCTTCAAGAGGATGCTAGAATAGAGGAATTTTGAATAAAAGACTTGTACGTACTAATTTTTGGTTCCTTTTTTGTTTATTCCCTATATTATTTTTCTTATCGCATGCTAATTATTTGAGTTCTTTTATTACAGAGCACGATGGGAGACAGTCCTCCAGTCACTCCACAGTCCATGACAGAGGAGCAGTTTTTGGAGTTCATCCCTCAGGTTCCTCCTGCGTATATGGCCGCTGCATCACAATATTGGATCGCTTGTGGTAGCACTCCTCCCGGCCTCACTCCTGGCGGCCTTACTCCTACCGGCCTCACTCCCGCTGGCCTCACTCCCGCCGGTGTCACTCCCGCCGGTGTCACTCCTGCCGGTGTCACTCCTGCCGGTGTCACTCCTGAGGGTGGTGCTACTCCCGTAGAAGGTATGTCTCCTAGCTTTGTGACTCCACCACGACCATCTTTGCAGCCATCTCCTACTGGATCTACTAGTAGACATGTGTGTTCGACACCTCAGCGCGATACAGGGTCTGGCCCGTCTCATAGATCGAGGTCACGCTCTGGAGCAGGAGGTTCTAGGAGTGGATCTACAGGTAGGTCTGGAGGCGGAGGAGGCGGTTGTTGTGGAGGCAGTGCGACGGACGTTGTGTCGCCCGCTTCTACTCCTAGGACGAGTACCTGAGATGTAGGTACGCCATGCAGTACACCACGTACACCTTGGGGTGCTCATGACCATGATGACTCCAAGGTGTATAGTATCCGAGATGGAGCTCCGGTGATGGATGTGGCTGGCAAAGCGATGCATGCACGCATACGACAGCTTTGCTCCATCCAGTTTGGACACTCCATCATGCGGAAATGGAGTGAACACGATAAAGATCGGAAGAATTATATCACACAGACGATTTACCAGAAGTTCCGACCAGCCGATGGACAGTCGATTGTCAGTTCAAAGTGGATTCTGCATACCGCACGTGAGGTCATGTCGCATCGACGATCCGAGGCTTGTGATGCATTCAGAGAAGGCTTACCAAAGCCTGTGTGGTTAGATGCTGAGGAGTGGGACATGATTCGTGATGAGCAGCAGCAGACTCTTGATCGATATCGCCAGCAGCGAAATGCCGTAGCCACACGTCTAGACATGATTGGACCGTCACATTTGGGCAGCGGCGGATATGACATGATGCGTCATGAGTTTGTAAGTACCATTTCACTTATAGAATTTATTTGTGTTAAATTTCTCATATATATTTCTCTAATCTTTTTATATTTGTTTCAGGAGCTCGCAATGGGTCGTCCTCCAACACGATCGGAGGAGTCTTATGGATATAGTCATGGGTTGACTGCACTATTGCAGGACTTGGAGGGACGCGGTGCGATAGTTTCATGGGAGTGTTTGCGATGAGGTAATTAATTTATAAACTTGGTTTTTACTTGTTTGTAATTTTCATGTGGATTTATCTCATTCCATTATTGTTCTTTGTTGCAGGACTGTTGATATGGAACGTTCTTTGCATGTGTATGGCAGTGGAAGACCAATATTTTGTATTTGATTTCCATATGGCAATACATTGCTTTGCCACATTTTGTAAAAGCATCATATATGACAGTGGTTTGCCACACTCTTGTACATGCTTCATTATTGAAATATATAACTTCTTTTGTACATGATTCATTGTTCATTCTGATTATCGATCTCTTTTGTGTACAATAATACTCTGTTTCATGAAATCATATTTCGGTTGTCATAAGAAATCATTAGAGTACACATCACATGTACTCGGTTTTTTTTGGGCAGAGTGTATTGTCTTTTGTTCAGCAACATCATGATAATGTTGCTGTAGCAAAAGACAAAACATTCTGCCCAAAAAAACTTTTGCAGGTATGGTCGTCGGTATAAGCGACGGTACTCCTAGTAGTGTCATCGGAATAACCGTCGGTACACCCAGGAGGCGATGCAGCAGAAACCGGTTACCGACGCATATACCGACGTTTATACCGATGCATATACCGACGCATATACCGACACTTTTACCGACGTCTAGACCGACGCCTATACCGACTATTTGGTACCGACGCGGAAACCGACCTTTACACCGGTGTTGCGGCAAATAAAGCCGCGTTCATTTTCCTCGGTAAAAACCTCGGTATACCATCGATATGTTGTAGTGATTAGTGTTTTTAGCAGAAAAGTTGAGAAGCTCGAACTTAAGTTGAAGCTTGTTTTTGCCAAAAAACTTGAGAGGCTCGAACTTAAGTTGGAGCCTCATATCATGTGAGCCAACAATTCCAAACTTGATATGACTCACGGGCTCCAAATTGAATATAGGCTCAAACTCTCTCGATCCAAGTTGAAATGAAATTCAAACTGAAGTTCATAGTTTGAATTTCAATCCTATCTGATTTACAAACTTAAGTTTGGGTTTCTCAAACTGAAGTTTCATCCTCTCTTATTCTCAAAATTAAGTTCGAGCTTGTTAGATTCTTTAATAGGTTTAGTTCGAGCCCTTCAAACTCCACATTGAATAGAGGTTCAAACTTAAGTTCAAACCTTTGCGACTCTACGTTCAACAGACATTCAATTTTAAACTCCACCTTGAATCAACATCCAAACCTAAGTTTCACCTTCAGTTAGTTCTTTTGGATGTAAGAGAGTATTCAATGTAATAGGCTCGAACTTAAGTTTGAGCATCTTTTATTAAAATTTCAAAATAGATTCAAGTTAAAAATACTATTCTATTTGCTCGAAAAGCTTAGAGGCTCGAACTTAAGTTCGAGCCTCATTTGTAACAAAATAAACTGAGACTTGACATGATTCAAAGCAGTCCGAGCCTCATATTATGTGACACAACATAAAATTCATGGGCCGACTCTACATTCAACAGACATTCAATTTTAAACTCCAACTTGAATCGACATCCAAACCTAAGTTTCACCTTCAGTTAGTTCTTTTGGATGTAAGAGACTATCCAACGTAATAGGCTCAAACTTAACCTCGAGCATCTTTTATTAAAATTTCAAAATAGATTCAAGTTCAAAATACTATCATGTTTTCTAGAAAAGCTTAGAGGCTCGAACTTAAGTTCGAGCCTCATTTGTAACTAAACAAACCGAGAGTTGACATGATTCAAAGCAGTCAAAGCCTCATATTATGTGACACAACATAAAATTCATGGCCTCGAACTTAAGTTCGAGTCTCATATCATGTGAAGACTCAAACTTGATATGATTCTAAAGGTGTGGACTTAAGTTCGAGCCTCTTAGCTCTTTTGGATTCATGAGTTAAGAGGCTCGAACTTAAGTTCTAGCAACTTTTGGAAAAGCTGAAAAAGTCTGAGCTTCATAACTCAACTCACAAGATTCAGAGGCTTAGCTTTTGTAGATGCAAGAAGATTTGAGTTAAATATATTAGTGTTTTTACCAGAAAACTTGAGAGGCTCGAACTTACGTTGAAGCCTGTTTTTGCCAAAAACCTTGAGAGGCTCGAACTTAAGTTGGAGCCTCATATCATCTGAGCCAACAATTCCAAACTTGATATGACTCACGGGCTCCAAATTGAAGATAGGCTCAAACTCTCTCGATCCAAGTTGGAATGAAATTCAAACTGAAGTTCATAGTTTGAATTTCAATCCTGTCTGATTTACAAACTTAAGTTTGGGTTTCTCAAACTGAAGTTTAATTCTCTCTAACTCTCAAAATGAAGTTCGAGCTTGTTAGATTCCAAATTGAATAGATTTAGTTTGAGCATGTTTTATTAAAATTTCAAAATAGATTCAAGTTAAAAATACTATCATGTTTGCTGGAAAAGCTTAGAGGCTCGAACTTAAGTTCGAGCCTCATTTGTAACTAAACAAACCGAGAGTTGACATGATTCAAAGCAGTCCGAGCCTCATATTATGTGACACAACATAAAATTCATGGGCTCGAACTTAAGTTCGAGTCTCATATCATGTGAAGACTCAAACTTGATATGAATCTAAAGGTGTGAACTTAAGTTCGAGCCTCTTAGCTCTTTTGGATTAATGAGTTAAGAGGCTCGAACTTAAGTTCTAGCAACTTTTGGAAAAGATGAAAAAGTCTGAGCTTCATAACTCAACTCATAAGATTCAGAGGCTTAGCTTTTGTAGATGCAACAAGATTTGAGTTAAAAATATTAGTGTTTTTACCAGAAAACTTGAGAGGCTCGAACTTAAGTTGAAGCCTGTTTTTGCCAAAAAACTTGAGAGGCTCGAACTTAAGTTGGAGCCACATATCATCTGAGCCAACAATTCCAAACTTGATATGACTCACGGGCTCCAAATTGAAGGTAGGCTCAAACTCTCTCAATCCAAGTTGGAATGAAATTCAAACTGAAGTTCATAGTTTGAATTTCAATCCTGTCTGATTTACAAACTTAAGTTTGGGTTTCTCAAACTGAAGTTTAATCCTCTCTAATTCTCAAAATTAAGTTCGAGCTTGTTAGATTCCAACTTGAATAGATTTAGTTCGAGCTCTTCAAACTGCACATTGAATAGAGGTTCAAACTTAAGTTCAAACCTCTGCGACTCTACATTCAACAGAAATTCAATTTTAAACTCCAACTTGAATCAACATCTAAACCCAAGTTTCACCTTCAGTTAGTTCTTTTGGATGTAAGAGAGTATTCAATGTAATAGGCTCGACCTTAAGTTCGAGCGTCTTTTATTAAAATTTCAAAATAGATTCAAGTTAAAAATACTATCTTGTTTGCTGGAAAAGCTTAGAGGCTCGAACTTAAGTTCGAGCCTCATTTGTAACTAAATAAACTGAGACTTGACATGATTCAAAGCAGTCCGAGCCTCATAATATGTGACACAACATTAAATTCATGGGGCGACTCTACATTCAACAGACATTCAATTTTAAACTCCAACTTGAATCGACATCCAAACCTAAGTTTCACCTTCAGTTAGTTCTTTTGGATGTAAGAGACTATCCAACGTAATAGGCTCAAACTTAAGTTCGAGCATCTTTTATTAAAATTTCAAAATAGATTCAAGTTAAAAATACTATCATGTTTCCTCGAAAAGCTTAGAGGCTCAAACTTAAGTTCGAGCCTCATTTGTAACTAAACAAACTAAGAGTTGACATGATTCAAAGCAGTCGGAGCCTCATATTATGTGACACAACATAAAATTCATGGGCTCAAACTCAAGTTCGAGTCTCATATCATGTGAAGACTCAAACTTGATATGATTCTAAAGGTGTGAACTTAAGTTCGAGCCTCTTAGCTCTTTTGGATTCATGAGTTAAGAGGCTCGAACTTAAGTTCTAGCAACTTTTGGAGAAGCTGAAAAAGTTTGAGCTTCATAACTGGACTCATAAGATTCAGAGGCTTAGCTTTTGTAGATGCAAGAATATTTGAGTTAAAAGTATTAGTGTTTTTACCAGAAAACTTGAGAGGCTCGAACTTAAGTTGAAGCTTGTTTATGCCAAAGAAATTTGAGAGGCTCGAACTTAAGTTGGAGACTCATATCATGTGACCCAACAATTCCAAACTTGATATGACTCATGGGCTCCAAATTGAATATAGGCTCAAACTCTCTCGATCCAAGTTGAAATGAAATTCAAACTGAAGGTCATAGTTTGAATATCAATCCTATCTGATTTACAAACTTAAGTTTGGGTTTCTCAAACTAAAGTTTCATCCTCTCTTATTCTCAAAATTAAGTTCGAGCTTGTTATATTCCAACTTGAATAGGTTTACTTCGAGCTCTTCAAACTGCACATTGAATAGAGGTTCAAACTTAAGTTCAAACCTCTACGACTCTACGTTCAACATACATTCAATTTTAAACTCCACCTTGAATCGACATCCAAACCTAAGTTTCACCTTCAGTTAGTTCTTTTCAATGTAAGAGAGTATTCAATATAATAGGCTCGAACTTAAGGTTGAGCGTCTTTTATTAAAATTTCAAAATAGATTCAAGTTAAAAATACTATCTGTTTGCTGGAAAAGCTTAGAGGCTCGAACTTAAGTTTGAGCCTCATTTGTAACTAAATAAACTGAGACTTGACATGATTCAAAACAGTCCGAGCCTCATATTATGTGACACAACACAAAATTCATGGCCGACTCTACATTCAACAGACGTTCAAGTTTAAACTCCAACTTGAATCGACATCCAAACCTAAGTTTCACCTTCAGTTAGTTCTTTTGGATGTAAGAGACTATCCACCGTAATAGGCTCAAACTTAAGTTCGAGCATCTTTTATTAAAATTTCAAAATAGATTCAAGTTAAAAATACTACCATGTTTGCTGGAAAAGCTTAGAGGCTCGAACTTAAGTTCGAGCCTCATTTGTAACTAAACAAACAGAGAGTTGACATGATTCAAAGCAGTCAGAGCCTTATATTATGTGACAAAACATAAAATTCATGGGCTCGAACTTAAGTTCGAGTCTCATATCATGTGAAGACTCAAACTTGATATGATTCTAAAGCTGTGAACTTAAGTTCGAGCCTCTTAGCTCTTTTGGATTCATGAGTTAAGAGGCTCGAACTTAAGTTCTAGCAGCTTTTGGAAAAGCTGAAAAAGTCTGAGCTTCATAACTCAACTCATTAGATTCAGAGGCTTAGCTTTTGTAGATGCAAGAAGATTTGAGTTAAAAATATTAGTGTTTTTACTAGAAAACTTGAGAGGCTCGAACTTAAGTTAAAGCCTGTTTTTGCCAAAAAACTTTAGAGGCTCGAACTTAAGTTCGAGCCTCATATCATCTGAGCCAACAATTCCAAACTTGATATGAATCATGTCTCCAAATTGAATATAGGTTCAAACTCTCTCGATCCAAGTTGAAATTAAATTCAAACTGAAGTTCATAGTTTGAGTTTCAATCATGTCTTATTTACAAACTTAAGTTTGGGTTTCTCAAACTGAAGTTTAATCCTCTCTAATTATCAAAATTGAGTTCGAGCTTGTTAGATTCCAACTTGAATAGGTTAGTTCGAGCCCCTCAAACTGCACATTGAATAGAGGTTCAAACTTAAGTTCAAACCTCTGCGACTCTACATTCAACAGACATTCAATTTTAAACTCCAACTTGAATCGACATCCAGACCTAAGTTTCACCTTCAGTTAGTTCTTTTCTATGTAAGAGAGTATTCAATGTAATAGGCTCGACCTTAAGTTCGAGCGTCTTTTATTAAAATTTCAAAATAGATTCAAGTTAAAAATACTATCCTGTTTGCTGGAAAAGCTTAGAGGCTCGAACTTAAGTTCGAGCCTCATTTGTAACTAAATAAACTGAGACTTGACATGATTCAAAGCAGTCCGAGCCTCATATTATGTGACACAACATAAAATTCATGGGGCGACTCTACATTCAACAGACATTCAATTTTAAACTCCAACTTGAATCGACATCCAAACCTAAGTTTCACCTTCAGTTAGTTCTTTTGGATGTAAGAGACTATCCAACGTAATAGGCTCAAACTTAAGTTCGAGCATCTTTTATTAAAATTTAAAAAATAGATTCAAGTTAAAAATACTATCATGTTTGCTGGAAAAGCTTAGAGGCTCGAACTCAAGTTTGAGCCTAATTTGTAACTAAACAAACTGAGAGTTGACATGATTCAAAGCAGTCGGAGCCTCATATTATGTGACACAACATAAAATTCATGGCCTCGAACTTAAGTTCGAGTCTCATATCATGTGAAGACTCAAACTTGATATGATTCTAAAGGTGTGAACTTAAGTTCGAGCCTCTTAGCTCTTTTCTCAAACTGAAGTTTAATCCTCTAATTATCAAAATTAAGTTCGAGCTTGTTATATTCCAACTTGAATAGGTTTAGTTCGAGCCCTTCAAACTGCACATCGAATAGAGGTTCAAACTTAAGGTCAGAGCTCTACGACTCTACGTTCAACAGACATTCAATTTTAAACTCCAACTTGAATCGACATCCAAACGTAAGTTTCACCTTCAGTTAGTTCTTTTGGATGTAAGAGAGTATTCAATGTAATAGGCTCAAACTTAAGTTCGAGCGTCTTTTATTAAAATTTCAAAATAGATTCAAGTTAAAAATACTATCTGTTTGCTAGAAAAGCTTAGAGGCTCAAACTTAAGTTCGAGCCTCATTTGTAACTAAATAAAGTGAGACTTGACATGATTCAAAGCAGTCCGAGCCTTATATTATGTGACACAACATAAAATTCATGGGCCGTCTCTACAATTAACAGACATTCAATTTTAAACTCCAACTTGAATCGACATCCAAACCTAAGTTTCACCTTCAGTTAGTTCTTTTGGATGTAAGAGACTATTCAACGTAATAGGCTCAAACTTAAGTTCGAGCATCTTTTATTAAAATTTAAAAAATAGATTCAAGTTAAAAATACTATCATGTTTGCTGGAAAAGCTTAGAGGCTCGAACTTAAGTTCGAGCCTCATTTTTCACTAAACAAACTGAGAGTTGACATGATTCAAAGAAGTCGGAGCCTCATATTATGTGACACAACATAAAATTCATGGCCTCGAACTTAAGTTCGAGTCTCATATCATGTGAAGACTCAAACTTGATATGATTCTAAAGGTGTGAACTTAAGTTCGAGCCTCTTAGCTCTTTTGGATTCATGAGTTAAGAGGCTCGAACTTAAGTTTTAGCAACTTTTGGAAAAGCTAAAAAAGTCTGAGCTTCATAACTCAACTCATAAGATTCAGAGGCTTAGCTTTTGTAGATGCAACAAGATTTAAGTTAAAAATATTAGTGTTTTTACCAGAAAACTTGAGAGGCTCGAACTTAAGTTGAAGCCTGTTTTTGCCAAAAAACTTGAGAGGCTCGAACTTAAGTTGGAGACTCATATCATGTGAGCCAACAATTCCACACTTGATATGACTCAGGGGCTCCAAATTGAATATAGGCTCAAACTCTCTCGATCCAAGTTGAAATGAAATTCAAACTGAAGTTCATAGTTTGAATTTCAATCCTATCTGATTTACAAACTTAAGTTTGGGTTTCTCAAACTGAAGTTTAATCCTCTCTAATTCTCAAAATTAAGTTCGAGCTTGTTAGATTCCAACTTGAATAGATTTAGTTCGAGCCCTTCAAACTGCACATTGAATAGAGGTTCAAACTTAAGTTCAAATCTCTGCGACTCTACGTTCAACAGACATTCAATTTTAAACAAGTGGCTGCCCATAGACAAGTGTGTGGTGTATTAGCTCGCGAATATAATTCACTTCATTCAACTTCCATGTGAAAATTTGAACTCCTCAAAGTAGTGAGGACGACAATTTTTGCACAGTTGCTGAAATGTCCTGTGTATGTATATATGTATGTATGTATGTATGTACAGTGTTGTATTTTGACGGTCGAACATGCCCTTCAAATTTGAAAGTTATCTATACATAGAACTTGTATTTAACATTCTTAATGTAATTTCTGAAGGTCAAATAAAATTTATCACTGTATTTTACAGTTCAAAATGGCCAAAACGGGGAATACGGCCGTCAAAAATCAACACTGTGTATGTATGTGTATATATATATACACATATATATATATATATATATATATATATATATATATATATATATATATATATATATATATATATATATATATATATATATATATATATATATATATATATATATATATATATATATATATATATATATATATATATATATATACACACACATATACATATATGTATATATATGTATATATATGTTTATAAGATCATATATGTATATATTTATATATACATATATGTGTGTGTGTGTATATATATATATATATATATATATATATATATATATATATATATATATATATATATATATATATATATATATATATATATATATATATATATATATATATATATATATATATATATATATATAAGGTTCTCAACAAGCAAAAAGTGAAAATAACCAAAGAGGAACTGATGTAAGTTTGAATCGAGGACTTAATTTCCCGAGCTAAAGATGGCTGCCCATAGACAAATGTGTGGTGTATTAGGTCGTGAATATATTTCGCTTCATGCAACTTCCATGTGAGAATCGGAATTCCTCAAAGTACCCGCAATTTCTACATAGGTCGAATATGTTATGTATATGTGTGTGTGCATATATATGTGTATGTATGTGTATGTATATGTGTGTAAATGTGTGTGTATATATATGTCTGTGTCTCTGTGTGTCCATAGACAAATATGTGGTGTATTAGGTCGCAAAATAGTTCACTTCATGCAACTTCGATTTGAGATTTGAAACTCCTCAAAATAGCGCAGCCTGCAATTTTTAAAAAGGTGCTCGAATGTCCTTGAACTTAATCCAACCATATCAAGTTCAGGATTGTTGGATCACATGATATGAACAGAAGAACAAAGAGGCTCGAACTTAAGTTCGAGCCTCTGAGCTTTTCCAGCCATATCAAGTTTAGGTTTCTTGTGTCTAATGTGCAAAAGAACAAAGAGGCTCGAACTTAAGTTCAAGCCTCTGAGCTTTTCCAACCATATCAAGTTTAGGATTGTTGGATCACATGATATGAGCCTCAGCTTTTCTCATGATATGAGCAAAAGAACAAAGAGGCTCGAACTTAAGTTTGAGCCTCTGAGCTTTTCCAACCATATCAAGTTTAGGATTGTTTGGTCACATGATATGAGCAAAAGAACGAAGAGGAGTTAGAGCCTCTCAGATTTTCCAACCATATCAAGTTTAGGATTGTTGTGTGTTATAGGATTGTTGGGTCACATGATATGAGCGAAAGAACAAAGAGGAGTTCGAGCCTCTCAGCTTTTTCGAACCATATCAAGTTCAGGATTGTTGGATCACATGATATGAGCCTTAGCTTTTCCAGCCATATCAAGTTTAGGATTGTTGTGTGTTAGTGCAAAAGAACAAAGAGGCTCGAACTTAAGTTTGAGCCTCTGAGCTTTTCCAACCATATCAAGTTTAGAATTGTTGGATCACATGATATGAGCAAAAGAACAAAGAGGCTCGAACTTAAGTTCGAGCCTCTCAGCTTTTCCAACCATATCAAGTTTAGGATTGTTGTGTCTTATGTGCAAAAGAACAAAGAGGCTCAAACTTAAGTTCGAGCCTCTGAGCTTTTCCAACCATATCAAGTTCAGGATTTGTTGGATCACATGATATGAGCCTCAGCTTTTCCAGCCATATCAAGTTTAGGATTGTTGTGTCTTATGTGCAAAAGAACAAAGAGGCTCGAACTTAAGTTCGAGCCTCTGAGCTTTTCAAACCATATCAAGTTTAGGATTGTTGGATCACATGATATGAGCCCCAGCTTTTCCAGCCATATCAAGTTTAGGATTGTTGTGTCTTATGTGCAAAAGAACAAAGAGGCTCGAACTTAAGTTCGATCCTCTGAGCTTTTCCAACCATATCAAGTTTAGGATTGTTGGATCATATGATAGGAGCCTCTGAGCTTTTCCAACCATATCAATTTTAGGATTGTTGGATCACATGATATGAGCAAAAGAACAAAGAGGAGTTAGAGCCTCTGAGCTTTTCCAACCATATCAAGTTTAGGATTGTTGTGTGTTATGTGCAAAAGAACAAAGAGGCTCGGACTTAAGTTCGAGTCTCTGAGCTTTTCCAACCATATGGGGTCTCGAACCTTAGTTCGACCCTCTGAGCTTTTCCAACCTTAGTTCCAGCCTCTTAGCTTTTCAAGCCATATCAAGCTTAGGATTGTTGGTTCCAATACGAGCCTTTGTCAGTTTTCTTAGTTCCACCATATCAAGTTTGGGATTGTTGGCTCACATGATATGAGGCTCAAACTTAAGTTCGAGCCTTTGGATATTTCATCATCAGGTTCGAACTTAAGTTGGAGCTTTTGAATCATATCAACTCTCAGTCTGTTCAGTCATATGATGTGACACTTGAACTTAAGATCAAGTCTCTTATCTTTTTCAGCAAAACGAATAGTATTTTTAACTCAGATATATTTTCAAATTTAAACACAATGGGAACGAACTTAAGAGGCTCGAACTTCGTAAATTTGATTATAATCTATAATCTAAAGTATAATAATTAGAGAGAATAGTATTGATAATAAATTTGATGACTATGAATGAGAAATTTGATGTTATTATATTCATATTGTTTGTTATTATGTTGATGTGATTAAAAAAAAAAGTGTTTTGTTTGACTTTCAGGAGCAATGGAAAACACAAATGAATTTCAAAGCAATGTGATCGATAATGTATTTTCATTGGAAAATTTATCAAAAACAAGTGGGATGAAGGTTCCTTCAAATAGGATTAAGGTTCAGAAATCTTTTGATTTGACACACAAAGAAGACATGAAATGGTTTACTGATACTTATGATCATGAAGGAAACTTCAAAGGAGATGTACATTTATTTATGACAGATGCAGGATCTACATATGGTGATATGGGCAATATTTTTCATGTTAAAGAAGATGTAAATGCACAAGGCACACCATGTTTTACTTGTAAAGTGCTTCCAGATGGTGAGAATATTAATGCGAATAAGTTCTCCTTATCATGGGAGACTTTTTGTTTGGATGATATGAAAGATAGTATCTCAAAGTCTGATCGATCATTAGGTTCAATTGGATCGATCGAATCAATAGAAGAATTAGTGAAAATTATAAAATAAGCCAAAAGATTAACACAAAAGTCAAAATCTTTGAAGAGAAGCTCAGATGTATTTGAGAGATCTAAGAAACAAAAGTTGAAAGGTTCTTCAAATAAAGAATTAGGATCATCATCAAAGTCTGTACAAAATGATGAAGATGTATCAATCCGACATTTAGAAAATAGGAGTGAAGAAACAGAAGATACAGTAGTGCAGCCACAAGAAAATAAAATGATGGATTTACTACTTCAAAAACAAGAATACTATGCTTTTGGTTCTGATGCAGTATTTAATGTTGATGTAAAAAGATGTTTTCCAGCATCATCGAATTATGTATATCGAAAATTAAACAGAGATTGGGTGTGTACATTAATGAATGATTTTGTCTTGGCTCCGAAAGAGAATGAAGTTCTTGCAGTTGTTATGCCTATTGATCCAAGTGTGAGAATACCTCTACAAACTTTATCTCATGATGATATTGATAAAGTTGAGTATTTGATAATATTTGGACAACATTCAATTAGTGCAGCGAAAACTTTACAAACTGTTAATTCTCCGATGGTGACATTACAGTTACGACAACAATTTAGATACAGAAAAGCAAAAATTATAGTAAATTGTCCTCCAAAAAGAGGCTAATTTGATGGTGGCAAAGTCATTATAGAAGGAACCATTTGTGGATCAACTTTTACAAGCTAGATCTCAATGGAAAGCCAATGGATGTCCATCCAAACCTCCTCCAGGTGTTAATCAGAGTAAAAGAGAATTTATATCATGGCAGGTATGTTTATATTCTTTATATTTTTTTGTGTTTTAGTTTCTATATATTATTTTTTTTTAACTTGTATTTATTTGAACAATATACGTTTTTTTTTCAGAATTTTGTAGAGACTACAGAGCAAAATTTACAAAAAGGATTTATAAAGAATGATTTACATCTTCTTTTATGTAATGATGAGGAATGGAAGAATTGGATATCAATAATGTGTTTGTATAGTCAAGGGGCACTGCTTAATACAAAGGGTGAAGTGCCAAATAGCAAAAGAGATTCAACAAAAGATGTTATATCGACATCTGCAAAGATGGTAGCAATGAAAGGTGGTCAATTGAAGTAGGCACCAGGGACGGTTATATTAGGTCAAACATTATTCAGATGTATTGCAAGTTTGGACAATAAAGAAATTTTAGAACTTCAAAAGGCAATTTTAGAGAAGAAAATTTTGTTAAAAAAGGCAAAATCATTGAAGCACATGGTTGACATGGAAGAAATGGCATGGAGATTAAAGACAGATCGTGTCTTGAAAAATGCTATAATTGCATTTTTTATTGATTTAACAACATAGGTTTTGACGTGGGAAAAGCTCTATGAGAAATACAATATCACAGATGTACAATATGAAAAAAATTAAAAGTTATAGTGAAACATTTGTGAAAGACTCATTAAACAGGGCAAAGAAGTCTCCTCCTTTACCAAAGGCTGTCATAACTTTGTTGAGTCATTTGTATAGAGTTGCAATGGGAATAAAGACCACAGCAAATGTTATTCCATGGTCAATCTATGGATTTGGTTTTGATTTGAACAAGGTGGAAAGTTGTTGTGCAGAGCAAGTTCTTCCATTCAATATTGTTTTCTTTAGGTTTGATTTAGAACTGTACAGTTTACATAGTCAGGAATGCATTTCAGCAACGTTCTTTTCCAGATTGATTTTTGCACTCAACGGGATGAACTCCGAGACAAAATATGTTCTACTATCTTTTATTGATTTCCTCTATGTCCATATGCTTGTGGAAGGAGTTCAACATACAGCTACAAAAATGACTTTCAAAATTGGAGCCACTCAGAGTAGTAATCCTTCCATCAAAGGAGAGATGGATTTTGCAATAGTGCTTATGTACATTAGCAAAGAGGATAATTATCAGATGATTGATAGAATAGATCAAGCAAATCTAAATATTTTTGCTCATAAAGGTCTGGATGAATTCATAGAAAAAAATTTCATTGATGATTTCATCAATAGTTTTGCTCGTGAAGACAGCTATGTTGTAGAGTTGTATTGTCGAGGAGTTGTTCTTCAAAGAAGTTTATCTAAAAAACACAGATGTTTTGGTATATGTTTAGATGTTGAAGAAAAACAATTAGAATCAATTTGCTCTTCAGTTTTTGAGAATGACCCTGCTTTGCATCAATGATGTGATATCAGTAATCAAGATACAGATATCAAGAATCAAGATACAGATAATACAAATGTGTTCGAGAATGTTGATGCTAAGATTGATGTACAACCTAGTGGAGAAGAATCAGAAAGTAATCAGGATGATACAGAAACCGATGAACATATTGTTACAATGGATGAAGATACTGCAGGTACTTCAAATGTATGAGAAAAAAAAGCAGCTTGAGGAAATATTGATTCCATGTAATGTAATAAATACCATAATTTTCAAAGTATATTTTTCTTTATATGCTAGTGATGATTTCATTTCTTGAACAATAGATTTTTATTTTGAATATATTACCTTGTTGAATAAAGTGATGTGAATCGATTATATTTAAATCTTTTTATGTACTGTTAATATCATATGTTTGTGAGTTAAAATTCGACATCTCTTGTCTATTCGAGTAATTTAAAAATTATTGTCAATGATGCATAAATTCACATGTTATAATTTTTAAATTGATATGCATGATTTATGACTCTTTTGTTTGAAAAAATCTGAAACATATTGTTTTTAAAATTATGATGCATTTGATTAAATACAATTTTGAAATGTACGGTTAAGATGCAAATATTGAACTGTGCGGTTTTTAAAATCGAAAGCTTATTGTTTGACGTAGATGCACAAAGAAATTAATTATAAGTGTTTAGATAGAGAAATTAATAGATAGATTTTTATCATAAAGAGAAATTAATTGAGAAAATAAGTATTGATATGTCTGCATATTGTATTGATTATTATACATCTTTTGGATTTCTTTTTATTATAGATGTTAACAAAAATAAACATTTCATAAGTGATGATGGTATTGGAAAGCTTATTGGCCACTTTGAGGATGAAATGAGTACTCTACATGAGCAAAGCTCTTTTCAAACATCAGATAAGCTATCTAATGTTATGGAGAAACAACATGCTAGGCCTTTTTGGATTTTACCAGGTATATTGTGTAATATTATGATTATTTTATTCATATTATAACTCATTTATTGAAGATATATCAATAAGTTATCTTAAAGCACTCTTTTTAGTTATTGTGTATAATAAACCTCATTGTTTGATATATGCAGAGAATATCTATCATCCACTTCATATAAGCAACAATTTTCTCCTTCTCAATCTAAATGCCCTTTTGTTCAACAAAGATATAAGATGGAACATATCAGAAAAAGCTTATGTCAAAAATCATTCAAATATTGATGACAAAAGATATTCTTTTCTTATGGTGAGGAGCCAAGAAGATTATTATATGGATCACATTGAAGAAATATATAAACCAGATCAACTTATCATTAATGCTAGTTTCTTCAAAGGTTCTATCCCAATAGAAAATTGCAGCGACATTACCCCTTATCAAGCAAGACATGATCATTCAGTACCAAGTGATCTTCTATCCTATATTTTGAGCTTCATCCAAAGAGATGACATTTTGCTCAATCGAATCAGACAACCACATATCATCAAAGAACATCTTATATTTCCTATGTTTCGACTTGCAATGGAGAATTCATCGTCTATGTTAGAACATGATATCTTGAGTGAATCAAATGATCATTCAAATAACTTGAGAGTATCTTCTTTTGATGACTATGAAGTACATAATAATAGTGAGAAAAACGTAGATGTTCCATTGATTTGCAATGAAATTGAAAAGGAACATACAACAATAGCATCGACAAAGCTAGAGGTTCCATTGAATTGCAAGGAAATCGAAAAGGGAGATCTAGCAACAATAGCTTCAACATTTGGTGTTCCACTTTTAAATAAAGAGCAGCTAAAACTGTTACAAATGTGCTACAAAATTAAAAGCATGAGAGAAAATCATGCAATAGTGTATGCTACAAGGTTGGGCTATCGACAAAGTTGTTTCATAAGTGGAGTTGCAGCAAAAGCATACATAAAAAGGTTACAAAAGGCATACCTTAATTTAATAGGTAAAGAAATTTGTCATACAATATTTATGTTTTTTTTTATATCTACAGTCAAATACTTATAAAATTTTTCTTTTGCAGGATAAAGAAAAACGTTGACGGCAAGGTGGATTATTAAATTTTCTCAAGATCTTTTGATTGGTTTGAAGATAACCCATTTTTTTAATGTTAGTTTCCTTGTTTCATGAAAGATTGTTTTTCTTCACAAATAAACACAAACACACACACACACACACACACACACATATATATATATATATATATATATATATATATATATATATATATATATATATATATATATATATATATATATATACATACATATATATATGTGTGTATATATGTGCACACACACACACACACACACACACACACATATATATATATATATATATATATATATATATATATATATATATATATATATATATATATATATATATATATATATATATATATATATATGAAGTTTTTTCTAGGCTTAGTCTACTTTTGATTATATTGATTGTAAGAAAAACTATAAAAGGAAATTGGAATCCCCATGAATATAAAATCATGCATTTAAATCAATTTTCCTATATTTTCTTATGCATTATCAATTTTAATTTACTTTAAGTTTTGAATATTGAGAGAAATGATAATGGCTTAATTAAACATATCTTTAATTACTGTAATTATGAAGTAATATAGAATGTAAAACAATCTAATTGATTTTTATATAAATCTAATTAACTTCAATTTTATTTTGCAGAACAAAATGCTGATTTGCATATGAACTACAAAGAAAACACAAGCTTGGCATTGATGTCTTGCTGGTCTTCACACATATATGAATCTTCATCAAGAAAGCAAGGATTTTCTTCATTCCCAAGAGATGAAAGAAGGGTATTGATACTAGAAATGAATGGCATTTTGCTCAAGACAATTGATAAGGAAAGAGGTGATATATTACTTGAATCTTTGCAAAACCATATGAATTTTATTGAAGAGAACACAAGAATTGCGCATTACATTCGCAAGGATGCATTATATTTCTTGGATTTTTGTATGGATCTTTTTGAAGTGTGGATTTGGACCACAGGAAGAGTGTCGATAGCTCAAAGAACACTTGCAGTATGTTTTCCAAAACACCATCAAAGATTTCATATTATAGCAGGTTAGGGTGCATGCGAAAAAACTGATATCCGTATCGGATATAAGTTTGTGCATCATAAAAACTTGGACACAATTTGGAAAATTTTTCCAGATTTGGATGGAAATAATACCATTATTTTTTATGATACATTATATCATGTGATTTGGAATATGAAAGGCACTTATGTAATTCTACCGAAGCTGTGGAGGCAATCATCGGAGGAGTTGGAAAACTTTTTATCCAAAACAATGATTCCGTGGCTTTATGGATGGATTTGCTCAAAGAACAGACATTCTTATACATGTAATACAATTGTAAATCAGAGACCTTGTGATAGAGAAACATATTATGTACTTGATCAATATATTAAGAAACGATATCAATGATTTTAAAATATTTGAACATCATGTATTTTATTGGTGTTTTTAAACACCACATATTTTTGGGACTGTTCAACCAAGTGAAAAATTATTGGTAGCCTAAATTGCATATATTTGAGTAATTACTGAATTCGATTGTTTTTCAAAGCTCTAAGTTAGTATGATAGATTTATTATAAAATTATATGAAACAATCTATAGTATTGACATAATTTTCATATCATTCACCTAAATGAACAATTATTAGTATGTCAAATTGCATATTATTAAGTATTGCTAAATTAGATCTAAATTCATGTGGTTGCTTTTTTTTTAAATGGAGGTTCAGCCGAGGCCTACTCCTCCGGGCTTTAACTTTGAAATTGTAACTGTAAGGAAGGGCATAGTATCCGTGGGACCCACCTTATCCCACAAGATACAACTTTCCATGTTAAACATGTCCCTTACATGTGCTGATGGGGGTTGAACCCCCGTCCCCGCCTCAAGAGGCGAGAGGCCCAACCATCCGAACAAGTGACCCCCAATTCGAATATATTTATTGTTTATATTAAATTGTAAGCTCTAAATTCGTATTAGGATAGATTTGTTATACAATTAAATTGAAATCAATTTATTGATTTTTATAACATCATATTTTGGGATATTTACTTTAATATGAGCATTTATTGATATATCAAATAATTAACCTATTATTATTGAATTGGATAATAATGGACTTCATATTTTAAAAAAATTCAAGGCTGAATGCTTTTCTTTGTTTATTCATACTCCTTGGTGTTTTTTTAAATAAGCTCATCAACTAATATTATTTTTTATCTATTGAAAGCTTAAAACATTTTAACAAAAAGAAGATGTATTCATGAATTCCCAAATTTCGTGAATAGGCCTTTACTGGACAATAAGATGGATTGATTTTTAACTGTATTGGTGCTTCTTTCCATATTTTTCTGCATTCTTTATTAGTGTCCAACCACCTATTTCTCCATTTAGGGTTGGCTTTTTCAAATAATTCCTTTGTCACATTGATGTCTTCTTCATATTCTAAATACTTGTTTGGAGGTAATCCCACCCTTGCCAACTGATAGGTTTTAATGCTTTCAATAATCATGCAGAAGGGTATACCTAGGCCATCTGTTGCCCAATGATGTTGATCAGGATTTATCCCTTTGTTCAAAGCAAAGTTAACAATCTGCTCCTCATATTCATTATGCATTTTTCTAATAAATTCCATTCTAGATTCTCTGTCTGTTAGAAGTTTCTGAACAAACTCCTCTGAGTATTCTTCTACTGCTGCTTTGTTTTTCTTGTTCATCACCATGTTGGGTTCTAATATCATCTCCCACTTCATAGTCTTTTGCTTGTGTAGTCTCCACCTGCTCTTCAACCAGGGTTTGTGGATTTTCCAATTTTTTCTGTAGCTCTTCTATCATCAACTTTAAGCTTCTATTTTGAGATGTCCACAACTCCTTTTCTGAATTCCACTCACTTCTTTCTTTTTCTAGACTCAACTGCCAATCACTTCTTTCTTTTTCTATATCCATATGTAGCTTATTATATCCCCTCATAGAAGTAGCAGCATGCATACTGGCTTGTTTTTCCAACTCCTTAGCTTCCTTTAATTCTGTTTGCAATCTCATAATTTCTTTATTTAATTCTTCCCTCTTATCCTGTGTCACCTGTACAGTCTTGCTTTCTTCCTTCAATTGGCCTTCTTCCTTTAATAACTTGTTTATTTCCTCATTTGCTTTGACCATAATTTGATATGAACTCTGCAAGGTTCTATATCTCCCTTCAATTTTCTTCAGCTCCATCTCCATTTTATTGCTATGCTCTGTCTGTTTTGCACACTTCTCTTCAAGATATTGGATCTTGTTTTGTTGCTGAACCTCCAATTCTTCCAAGGAAATTATTCTGTGTGTCAATTCCTCATTTGTCTCCTGTACAATCCTCAACTGTTCTACTAACTGTTCCTTTTCTTTCTTTTGCTCATTAATGATTCTACTGCCTTTTACAAAATCAGATTCAACTACTATGCCTGATATGATCATGTTTCTACTTGATGGTCTGAACTGTTCTATATTGCTCATAATAGCTTTGCAAGCAGATCTTATATCCTTGGGTATCCTCTCCAACCCAGCTTCTAATTCCAATTGTCTTACTTCTATCTGCTTTTCTTCTTTACAGTCATGCTCTTATTTATCTTCTTCCTCATACTCTATTACATGATCCTCCTTCCTCTCATGTCCTGATGTGTTTTTAATTATTTTTGTTTCTTCTGCCTTCTTTTTCTCCATTCCTTGTTGTTCTTCTTCAAGGATATGTCCTTCCTTTTCGTGTACTTCCTTTTCCTGAATTAGGGTTAAATCAATCTCCACAGAGAGCTTTATTTGATCATTTATTGTCTGCTCCTTTTGTCCTTCCTCTTGCTTATCTATATCCATAAAATCCAACTCTTCTTCTTGTCCCTGATCTTCTGTAGTTGTGAACTCCTCATTATGATTCAAGTCATAAAGTATGTCTTCTATACTTTGGTTTATTTCTTCTGTTGTATTTCCTTCTTTGACCTCTTGAAAATTCTTCTTTTCTGCTACTTCTTCTGTTTCCTTGTTTTGATCCTTGTCTTCTTTCTTGTGCACTGAACTGCATACTTGAGCTTCCTTTTCTATTTCTTGCTTTTCCTCATCATATTTGAAGTAGGTCTAATGTGAAGGTTTTCTCCATACTGTCTTCAATCCTGAATCTACTAATCCACAGCTAAACTCCTTCCTTACTTCAATCCCCTCTTCCATCATTACTGCTTTACCTTTTCTTAACCTTTTTTCTTCTCCAGGACTATCCTGTTTTGCTACTTCTTCTTGGACCTATTTTCCTTGTGGCTTCTCACTCAAGTCTTTTGGTGTTTTATTTTTTTCAGATGCTTGTAGTATCACAATTGGTGTACTAGGCACTAATAAGTTCAAACTTTTCAACAAGAAGTTTTCAATATCACTCAAAATCTGAAGAGAATTGTGAAGAGCCTGCTATTCTCGATTTGTCCATTCTTGGTTCTTCCACATCAATGGATTCCTCCTGCTTTTTTTCTTCTACTGTCACTTCTTCTGTCTCCATCCTTGGTACAGGTTCTGCTACTGATTTTCCTTTACTTTTCTTGGTTAACTTCCTCTTCTGTACAGGTTTCTTCTGAACCTTCTTCTTCACTACAACTGTAGTTCTGGTTTCAGGAGGTCCTTGTAGCTCTTTGAAATATGCTAACAGTTCCACTTCTTTTTTGAAAAAAACTTCCTCTATTTTTGCTGCCATCATCTGATCATGCAGCTCTTCATAGTGTTCTTTTTCTTCTTGAATCCAATCAGTTGCTTTACAAGAGTAGTCCTCCAACATCTTTTGATACTGAGCCTCATATACTGCCCTTTTATTGTTCCCTTGGGTCAAATAAGTATACAATTGCTCTTTACTTGTCTGAGGTGGATGAGGGTCATTTGAAGACTGTACCTGCTTCTGAGAAGCTTCATGTTCTTCCTTAGTTGCTTCCACCTATTCCAATTCCACTTTTCTTGGATCCAATCTTCTTTTCTTTACTGGAATGACTTCTTCTGAAATTCCTTTTCTTTTCCTTTCTGCTCCCTTCATGCTTGATTCGCCTTCTCCTTCTCTTGCAGACATCATCCTGGAAGGACTTTTGATTCCTGCCATCAAGCTTTTGAAATATTGAGCTGCTAGAGCCAATTTTAATTGATCCTCCATTCCTAAAACATGATATATAATCCTTGTAAAAAATTATGCTCCATTCATGAACTTTCTTTGCTCCCAATGTTTAGCTGCCTCCTTCAATTGATCATGTATGTATGGAGTTAGATCCATCACTCCAAAAGGTTTGGTTTTGTCCTTGTTATTAAACATGATCAATGTCACTTGTTTGTGTGGCATGGTATATCTTGGTAGTTTTGGAAAACAGAAATATTGAAGGAACATTCTGGTAGCATATTCTTCCATCTCTTTTCCTTTGAAATCAGCAAATTTAGAATACCCTGTATATGTTTCTTTATTCTTCTTGACAAAGCTGTTATCCAACTTGGTTCCCATTGAATAAAACTGAAGGGCTGCCCTGATATGCTCTGCTTTTATGGTAATCTTCACTTCTTTGTTCTCCTTATCCTTGACTGAACACCTAAAATATGCATCATTTCCCTTTCCAACTTCCAACAGACTGTTCATCACTTGTGCAACTCTTTCAAAATCTATGAAAAATAGAGGTTCATCCAACAGTCTATGTAATCCCACTGCTTTCCATCTTTTATAATTGACTGCACTTTTTTGGAATTTGTAAAATTCATGGCACAGCATGGTGTACTTGTGACCTCCAACTCCTATAGTAAAGATATGTTGACCAATGATCCCAAGAGTTTCCTTTAGTTCCTTGACTACCTTCTCTGCTTCTAGAATCTCCTGCTCTTCATCAGATTCTAACTCTACAGTTTCCATTGTTGCTTCACTATCTAAGAACCAATGTCCTCTCGATAGAGTTACTGAGTCTGCCTTGAAATCATGGATTGGTAGTTCCTTGGTATTCACCATTCTGAAGAAAATATAGCATCACACAAAAGAAAAGCTCCACCCAGATGAGTCTCAAGAAATATAAGTAAAATCACATTTGTTTTGAGATAAAATGAAAGAGGAATGAAAATAAAATGTCAAATAAATCTTGACTTCCTCATTTGTGTCACAGATAAAAACTCAATTGAAGTGATCATCACATGTGTAGCAAGATGTCTAATTCTTTCTTCTCTTCTGACAGCTCTTATAAAGCAAGAAAATAATTACAAAAAGAAAGAAAATTGGAAAATAAACAATAGAAATTGAATGAAAAAATAGTACCACCTATATCTTGCTTGTGCTATATAACTTATATAATTTAAAAAGAGTCATAAAAGAAAAATGGATAATAAATTTTTTTCTCTCTCTTTCTCTTTTTTCTTTTTCTTTTTTTCTTTTTTTAATAATATTAATATTTTTTCCTATTTTTTTCTCTTCTTTTTCTTCTCTTTTTTTTTTTATATAATTTCCTCCGCTTCCTTTCTTCCCCTCCTATTTCTCTTTTTAGAAAAAGGATAAGGTAAAACTAATTGAAATATTTTCCAAGATGTCATAATTTCTTCTCTGTAACACTCTGATTTTCTTATCAAAAATCCTAAATTAATCATATTCTTTTTTTCCATTGAATCAAATCTGATTTTTTTACCCAATAATATTTGATCCTTGTTGACCCTATTCTAGGGATAAACCCATCTTCTTTTGATAAGCTGTCCTTGGAATTTTTTGGCTTCCAAATCCATTTAGTTCTGGGAACTTGTTTTGATGAGCAGTGCTTGTGTGTACTTTGTTTCCACATTCTTCTTGTTCTGATGCCTTGATGCTTCTGACTATTCCATAGTTGCCACCTTTCTTCTATCCCTTCACCATCTTTTGTTCCTTCAATTTCCTCCTGTTTCTGATTGAATGAAGCTTGATCATAAAGTGGTTGTATTGGTAATGCCTTTGTATCTTCTAATGAAAAAGTAAATCCTTCCAGGTTTGAGTCATGAATATCGTGTTGATCTTCCTGTTCTTCATTACTCCACAAAATCATTAAAAACCTTTTGTCATTTATTGTCAACTTAAGCTTCATTTTTTCAAAATCCAAAATTACTTTACCTTGCTTTAGCCATGGTTGTCCCAAAATCAATTTCTCAGTCATCATGTGATATGGCCATTCTTCACAATCTATTCTCATATATTCTTTATTGAACTTGATTTCAATAGAAGGTGAAGACATGCTTTGTATTATACGTCCTTCTAAGGTTTTGATAAATGTTTTGCTTCCAATCCTTTTTAGATTAAACTTATCCAACAAAGGTGAACTGATCTTTACTTGTGCACCTGAATCTATCAAAACTTTGATTATTTCATCCTGAAAATTCATTATTATAACAGGCAAATGTTCTCTTTCTCTTAGAGGTGTTTCACACAAAAGGACTTCTCTAAGATCTTTGGTTTTTCTTATCCTTTCCTTTGCCTCCTGTTGAGCCTCCTTTCTAATGTTTTCCTCTTCTTTTTTCCTATTTTGAGCTTGATGTATTCTTGTCCATTCAAAAATAGTTAATGGAAGATCATACCTTTTTACTCTACATCTACTTATGAAATTTGGCATGATTTCTCCATCTATATTAGCTAGTTGGATAGCTCCACTATTACTTATTTGATGGATAATATAAGGCCCATGTCCTTTTTTTTGAAATTTCTTCTGATGTTCTTTTACTGTGTATGCCAAGACTAGATCTCATTCTTGTAAATCCTTTTCTTTAATATGAACATCATAATAAGCTTTTTGCCTTTTCTTGTTTGCATATATGCTCATAATTGCTTGAAGTCTAGAGGCTCCTAGTTTTTCCGGTTCCGTCACTCTCTCAGATAACTCATGTCTAGTCCACTTGTATTGACTACCTATCCTTAGTGTTGGAATAAGGAATTCTATAGGCAGAACTGCATTTTTTCCATATACTAGGTTGAATGGTGTGGTTCCTAGTGCAGTTTTGTATGCCACTCTATAGGCCCATAGGACATGATTAAGTTGTAAATCCCAATCATTCCTTTTTGTGTTTACCAATTTTGACAATACAGTGCAAAGTACTTTATTAGTACTTTTTGCTAATCCATTAGCTTGTGGGTGATATGGGGCTGACTTTCTATGACTGATCATAAAATACTCAGTTATGTTCTCTATGATTTGGTTCAGAAAATGAGTTCTCCTATCACTTACTAATTCAATTGGTAATCCAAATCTGGTAATGATATTTTCATAAAGAAACCTGGTAGTGGTCTGAGCATCATTCCTTTTTGTAGCCTTGGCATCTGCCCATTTAGTCAGGTAATCTGTGGCTACTAGTATGTATTTAGCATGGGACTGTTTTGCTGGAGGATGTATGGGTCCAATGAAATCTAGCCCCCATTTACTAAATGCTCTTGTTGACATTAGTGGCACTAGTGGCATATTGTCTCTTTTATTTGGTTGACTCACCCTCTGACAAATGTCACATCTTTTCACATATGTTCTTGCATCAGGAAATAGAGTTGGCCACCAATAACCAGAGTATAATATGAGTTTAGCAGTTCTATCACTTGAAAAATGTCCTCCTGCCACTCCAGAATGTGCCATTTCTAACATTTCCACATATTTATCTTCAGGAACATAGATTCTTAAATATCCATCCATTCCTTTCTTGTACAATTGATCTCCTATCAGTTGATATTCTTCAGAAATCATTTGTAGATTCTTTGAGTCTGCACTTTCTCTTTCTGGCTTTCCTTTCTTATTTCTTTTCAATTCCTCAATTATGTGTGTACTCCAATCTGGATTTTTCTAAAACCAGTATAAGGTTATAACTTCTGAATCTCTCAAGGATTGTCATTTCCAGCAGTTGGAAATATACTTTTTTACATCCTGAATCTTATTAGGCCAATGTACTCCCATCCTATTGAGATTACTTAGGGTGACTATCATGGAAGCATGAGTACAAGGGTTCCAATAGTGAGCTCTTCTCAGATATTCCTGCTGCTCTTCTTCTAGAGTACAATATTCCAATATGCCCATATGATTGAGATGATACAAATGCCCAACTAGCAGCATAAAATTTCTACTTTGTAATACTATATGTGTGTTGTTTCCAAATGTTTTGTAGGGTCCCATAGTAAGCAATGGTACTAAAGTCATGGCCCATTTAGGACTAATTTCTACTTTGAACAGATATGTATCTGACAAGTCATCATCTAAAGGTGAACTTGACTCCTTGGCTTGGATTCTGGACAAATGGTCTGCTCTCAAATGAGTCTTTCCTTGTCTGACCACTACCTCAAACTCAAACTCCAATAGTAGAAGAAACCACCTGACTATTCTACAAGTGTGACAAGGTTTGTTTACGAAGTAGAGTAAAGCTTGGTGATCCACAAAGAATTTAAACTTGTTGGCCAAAAGGTAATGTCTATATTTTTTTATAGCAAATATCATTCCCAACCCTTCCCTCTCAGTGGTTGTGTAATTTTTCTCTGCTGAATTCAGTTGCCTACTTGCATAAGCAACTGGAAAATCTAATTTTCTCCCTTCTATTGGTTGTGCTAACACACATCCCAAAACATAATTTGAAGCATCCACATGGACATGAAAAATTTTATCCCACTGTGGGGTTTTTAGAATTGGTGTTGTTACCAAACAAGTTTTTAGAGTCTCAAAAGCTTTATCACACTCTTTGGTCCACTCAAATTTTGTAATTAAAGCATACAAAGGTTTTGCTATGTCAGCAAACTTGTATACAAATTTTCTATAATACCCACAATGTCCCATGAAAGTTTGAAGTTCCTTTACATTGCTTGGCTTTGGAAGTTCCACTATGGCCTTAATTTTCCTTTCATCAGTTGAAATTCCATTTTTGGAGACTGTGACCTAACATTCTCCCTTGTCTTACAAAGAATACACACTTCTCTGGATTTAAACATACTCTGTATGTTCTACATTTCCTGAATATATTTTCTAAATCTTTCAAATGATCTTGTCTTTTTAATGAAAAAGTACAAAGATCATCCACATAAATTTCCATTATATTCCTAAGAAATTCTTTGAAGATATGACACATCAATCTTTGAAAAGTTGCTGGGGCATTAGTTAACCCAAAGGGCATAACCCTAAAAGCATAGATTCCCTGTTCTGTGGAAAAGGCAGTTTTATGTTGGTCTTCCAAAGCTATGGGTACCTGATTGTATCTTGAAAAACCATCCAAAAAACTATAAACCTCCTTCCCTGCAACTCTCTCTAAAAGATGGTCTGTTATAGGGAATGGGTAGCTATCTCTTATAGTTGCAGCATTCACTTTTTTCAAGTTAATGCATACCCTAAGTTTCCCATTCTTTTTTGGTACTACAACTATAGGAGATATCCATTCTGTATACTCAATCTCGTAGATGAAATTGGCATCCAGCAGCTTGTCAATTTCTTCCTTTATTTTAGCAGAGTATTTATCATTGAATGTGTAATGTCTTTGTTTGCTAGGCTTTGCATCAGGTGTAATAGGAATCTTATGCTCACAGATCTTAGGGTAAATTCCTTTCAAATCCTTGTACCTGTAAGCAAACACATCCCTATAGTTTCTGGCCAAATTTCTTAATGCTTCCTCCTCTTGATTTCTCATGTCATCAGCTATTACAATGTGTCTTTCTTCCCCCTCTTCCTGGGTGATTATTACTTTCTTAGTTTGTTCCTCATTGTCATATGCCTCCCCTCTTTTCTTTTCTCTCTTTGGTTTCATATTTAGAAGTAGTCTGTCTTCTACTTCATAAGTCTTGAAATTTGCAGGTACATCAAATTGTTGATCCTTGTTTGTCATTTTCTCTTTTTTTCCATCCTTTTGGTCTTTTTTTCTATTTCCTTGTGTTTGTTTTCTATATTTGCCTGAGATTTTATCTTTTATTACATCTGTAGCTTTTACCTCTTCCAAATATTATGTTTTACCATTTTTCAATATCATTTCTTCTTCTTGGCCCTCTTCTGTTTTTGATACCTTTATCATTTGTATTCCTATGTGAAAGACATCATATCCGTCTTCATTTTGGAATTTTACTCCCACATACTCATCATTGGCTAGATCCATGGTAGCCAAAATCTGGTTCCAACCATAAGGCTCAAATTCTTCATCTTTGATTTGTTGTGGTATATAGCTCTCATCCTGTAATTTTCTCCCTTCTACACAATCTTCTTTTCTTAATCTTCTTTTTCTATTTGTAAGGTTTCTTATCACATTGCACTTCCATATTGATGATTCTGTTTCATTCTGATCTTCAATCTCTCATTCTTCACTTAGATCTTGATTTTGATGTATTTTGAACCATTCTTGAGGGGACATGTCACAATATTGACCATTTCTTAGATTTACTATGGTTATCCTTCCTTTACTCTGAAGATATAGGCAATCATTACCCCAATCTTGCACAATTTGCATTTGTCTCATAAACGGTCTTCCTAGGATGATTTCATATGAAGTGGATTGTGGAAATTCAACTATGGCAAAAGTATGTTCTATTTCTATTCCACATATTTCACAATCACCTTTTCCCATATTCCTAGGGGTTTTTCTATGTGTCCATCTGCAAGTTGTAATCTCATTTTAGTGGGTTTTAATTCATTTTTTCCCCATCTTTCCCAAGTTTGTTTAGTCATGATGGCTGCACCTGATCCACTATCCAATATAGCTTTGGCATGACTTTTACCAAATTCTATTCTTAGAGTTGAGTTTCCTTCTTCTCCTTCACAATATCCTCCTATTTTATCAATAGGAATGTACAACAACTCCTCCAATTCTTGTTGATGTGGATCAAAATTCTCTGGTTTTGCTTCCCACTTTTTCATATTGAGTTGCAAGTGAGGATTTTGTTTTACCAATTCTTCCATTGTGGTGTGGTATAAAATTGTACATTGTTAGTCTATATTGATTTGGAAGGTTATTTGTGCATTTTCTTCCAGATCAAGAGTTTTCCTTGTTTCTGTTGCATTTGCTTCCCCAACTGTTGTCGGACAACTGTCAGGTTCCCTCATTTTCAGTTGTGTTTCTTGTATGATTTGTTTGCATCTTTGCATTCTTTCATGCTCTAAATCTGGTATAGGGTAAGCCATTACATGGTCTGTGGGATTTGGTCCCTCTTGAATCCTTCCCTTATATGCTCTTATCAAAGTTTCCAAGCTTTGTGAATTTTTTGCCTCTTGCTGAGTTGGTTTATTCTGAGGTTGACTATTGTTTGACTGTTCTATAATATCTTCTTCCAAATTTTTCCATTTCTCATTTTTTTCTCCCATCTCCCTTTTTGTCTATTTTTCTTTTCCTTTGGAAATGAATTCTTCTTTTGTTCCTTAGTTGTTTCTTGTTGCTTAGCTTGTGCTCTTGTTATAGCATTTACATTTACTTGATCTTGGTCACTCAATTCTTCTTGCTCCATTATGTTGACTGTTTTTAATGGTATGTTATTAGATGTGTTCTGTTGTTTTTGAGGATTTTTTGGACCATCCTTTATTAGGTGTTCCCTACCACAATCCTTGCAATAAGCTCCTTATATCCTTAGTGTAGGAGGTTGTGGACATTCTCTAATGAAATGTTCCCCTCCACATCTGTAACAAGTTATTTTTTGACTCCCTTTGAACTGAGGTCTCTGATTGGACATGTAATTATTGGTTATGTACATGAATGTAGCTGTATCCATTTCGATTCTCCCATTTCCCAAGTCTAGGGCTTGCAGTTCTGGTTCTCTCAGCTCATATCCTTCCCACTCTTCTTGATATCCTTCATTCCAATGATAATCTTCTCTGTATGCTGATCTAAGTCTTGAGCTTTCTTCTTCTATTGGTGTGTATTTGACTGGTACCACATTTGTTGGTAATGGTGGTTGTTGCCCAAGTACCGGTCTTGGTTGTTTCACACATCCAGATTCTCTTTGTAAATTATGTTGGTTCACATATTCTCTTTCCTTAATGGGTTCTTTATTGTAGAAGCATTCTTCTCTAGTATGATTTGTCCATTTTCTTTCTAATGTGTAGTATTTGAGTGTTTTCCTACCTTGCAAATGTTGTGGTTTTTGATATGGACATTGTTGTACCAAATGATTTTCTCCATAGTTATAGCATTTCTTATTTGTAGCTATCCTGGTGTTTATCAGGTTTGTCTTGGTGCTGACTTCTAGGGCTTTGGAAATTTCCTGTGCTAATTCTTCTGCTGGTGGGATTTTATCTTCATTTGTTCTTGGTTGATCAAATGCTAATAGATCTTGTCCCCGGTTATCATCTAAGTCTATTGCTTCCTTAACACATGCTCCTAGGTCTGGGCACCTTCTATATACACCAAGGTTCTTAATTGGGAACTTCTCAATCCTTCTATGAATAGAGATACTTGTCTTGCCATGGAAGGTACTTCTTCTCTGGGACATCTGTCAATGTATTGCTTGAATCTCCTAGCTGCCTCTCTGACATTTTCATCTTTTTGCTGTTTAAAGCTATGTATCAAGGTAGCTGTGCTATGTTTTATTCCAATTTTTGAGAATTCCCCTATGAAGGCTTCTAGGAAAGATTCAATATCCCGATACATTTCCTTTCTCAAGGGAATGAACCAAGATAGTGCAGGTCTAGTTAGGGTTGGACTAAATGCTTCAAATTGTACTTTATAATCCTCAACTTCTTCTGCTCTAATTAATTTTCTAAATTCTGCAGCATGAGCATGAGGATGAGAATATCCTTCATATTGAGCCTTCATGCATTTGGCTACCTGATAGGGCCTAAGCATTCTTCCCTGATTCTGCCATTGATGTCTCCTTCTAAATGGAAAATCATTAAGTCCTTCTGCTTCTCTTTCAAAAGGGTTTGGAGAAGTATGTATTTTCCTACCTTGTTGTTGTTCACTATTATTGTGAGTTTCATGTTGTCTTGGCAAGTTTGGTTGCCCTAGGTTTTGTTCCCAAGTTCTCTTATCTGCACTTTGCCCTAAGTCATTAGAATTTTCTGGGTCCTATGAGAAGATGTATACACATCACTGTCTATCCTCATATCTGCCATCCTTGAATTGTGCTACTAGTGTTATATTCAGGGGAACTTCTAAGTTTCTCAATCTAATGACAAACTTATGCATCCCATCCTGATATACATAGGTTCCAAACCTATTTGTGTACATATATTTAAGAATATTTCTCTAATCACCAGTTTCAGAAGGTTCATTGGTTTCATTTAAATTTTCCATATTATTTTGTTGCCCAAAATCTTTTTCTTGTAGTTCTCCTATCACTGATTCTATCTCCTTCCTTCCTAGATCTTGTTTAGAAGGTGTGTACAATTTATTACCAGATCTAAGAATCATTCAACTTACTCACAATCTTTTGAAGAAAATTGTCTTTTCCACGATTCTGTGGTGAGAATCGTGTTTTTCATGACTCTGAGGTGAGAATCGTGTTTTTCACGATTCTTTGGTGGGAATCGTGTTTTCCACGATCCTGTGGTGAGAATTGTGTTTTCCACGATTCTGCGGTGGGAATCATGTTTTTCACGATTCTATGATGGGAATCGTGTTTTTCATGATTTTGAGGTGAGAATCGTGTTTTTCACGATTCTGTGGTGGGAATTTTGTTTTTCACGATTCTGAGGTGAGAATCGTGTTTTTCATGATTCTAAGGTGGGAATCGTGTTTTCCACGATTCTGTGGTGAGAATCGTGTTTTCCACGATTCTGTGGTGGGAATCGTGTTTTTCACGATTTTGAGGTGGGAATCGTGTTTTCCACGATTCTGTGGTGAGAATCGTGTTTTTCACGATTCTGAGGTGAGAATCGTGTTTTCCACGATTCTGTGGTGAGAATCGTGTTTTTTCACGATTCTGTGATGGGAATCGTGTTTTTCACGATTTTGAGGTGAGAATCGTGTTTTTCACGATTCTGTGGTGAGAATCGTGTTTTCCACGATTCTGTGGTGGGAATCGTGTTTTTCACGATTCTGAGATGAGAATCGTGTTTTCCACGATTCTGTGGTGAGAATCATGTTTTTTCACGATTCTGTGGTGGGAATCGTGTTTTTCACGATTCTGTGATGAGAATCGTGTTTTTCACGATTCTGTTCCCAAACGATTGTGATTGCTCACAATCGTTAGAAAACAGGATTTTCTTATGAAAATCGCACTCTGGGAATCGCGATTTTGTGTTTTATTTCAGAGAATCGCGATTTTGTGTTTGACTACAGAATCGCGATTCTGTGCAGATTTTGAAATTTTTGAGGTTCTTGATTTTTAAGTTTTTGCTTCTTCAATAGAATCGCTTTATTAAAATTTTAACATGCAATAAAAGAATTTAAAAAAAATTATTATTTTTTCTTACAAAAAACTCAAAAATCTAAACATCGCGATTCCGTGTTTTTGACTATTTTGTGTGTTTTTGTGCTTTAATCATCATATGAAACTTTGAAGAAATGCAAAAAAAAATTTATTGAGAATTCCTTACCTTGCTTGCTTGATCAAAAAAATCTCTAAAAGCTTGTGTTTGGAGGAAATCGCGATTCTGATCACTCTCTCTCTCTCTCTCCCACTCAAATGAGCTTTTTTCTGAGATTCCAGGGTTTTATAGACTTCACACAATCGCGATTTTGTGCAATTTTCTCAGGATTTTCACTTTTTACTTGTTCAATTTTTATTCTTCAACAATTTTATGGTTTTAATTCACAATTCCTAACTTTTCATCACAATTCATTCCCTTTATACCACTGGTGAAAATCGCGATTCTGTACTTAATTTTCAATTTTACTCATTTAATGCTCAATTCTCACTGATATTTTTGAAATTTGAATTCCTTTACTCACTCAATCTTTATGGAACCTCTTACAATTACTTGCCTCAAGACCCAAATGTGCAAAATAATTCAAATTTTTTCTCTTATAGAAAATCGCGATCCTGTGGAGAGAATCGTGTTTTCTTGTACTTCCAATTTTCTGCAGTTTTTGGTTTTCCTTTCCACTTGGTTCCCTTCAATGCTTTTTACCAACTCCAAATCACTTATCTCCTGGAATTATACACCATCAACAAAAATTAGCGATCCTGTGAAGAGAATCGTGTTTTTCTGAACTTCCAGTTTTTCCAGTTTTTTTTTTTTTTTTTTTTTTTTTTTTTTGCTTTCCTTTCCAATTGATCCCCTTCACTCTTAACAACAACACTCCAGTCCAATTTTTTTAGGAAATAAAGAAATTTGCTTGAATTTTATCTAATGGATTTTTTTATTTTTTTTTTAGTATTTTGCCCTAAATCAAGGTAAACACTTCACTTAGGGTTTCTTGTTTAGAGATCCATTGATCTTGTGTTTCCTAATTTGTTATACTCCTTTATGCTTTTCTATCTATCCAATTTATGAGAAAAACTTCCCAAAGAAAAATGTGTTAAAAAGTGAAAATATCAATTCATGCAAAGATAAACTCAAACATTTTTCTTTTCAAGATGCAAATAAACCTTTTCTCAAGATTGTTGCTTTGCCTTGGCTAAACAAATGGATCTTATCTACTTGCATATAGCTACTTTACTTGTCTTTCCTCAATGCAATCATGTCATCTATCCCAAGTTCAACAATTTTGCTTGGTACTTGGTCAAAAAGCACTCTACAAATGCAAAGATAGACACATTTTACCTTATCTTCAGCTAGCTTGATTCAATTTTTCACACAACTGCACTTTACTCTCAAAAATGATATGAGCAATTATCAATTTGCAAGGATTTCATCACTTCTTTATCTCAAAAGGTTATCTCTTGCTTCCTTTTCCCAAAAGACAAACAAAGAAACCTACCTTTTCATGTTTTCCTTTCTTGATTATAGAGTATTACCTTTTCAATGTGTTCAATACCATCAACAATGGAAGATCCAGCAAGGTCCAACTTCAATGAAGCTTTTGCTTTACTTCCCCGGCAACGGCGCCAAAAAATGTTTGTTGTTACCCTTTGGAGTTGTCCTCTCCAATCATTTTAGCATAAAGAATCAACAATACATCTTACATTTGTCAATCTGGGAAGTATACAAGAGACCACAGCCCCTTCTAGTTAAGGGAATCCAAAAAATAAGAGGAAAATGACTAGATTTCTGAGAAATGATGGAAATGAAGAGAAATTTCTAGGGTTTGGATTATCTTGAGCTAATCAACAGTATTTTTAATGATCTTGGTGCCTAAAGTGTGTTATTTTCTCAGCAGAACACAATTATGAAGTCAAATCTCAAAAATGATACCTGTAACCTTCAGAAGAGACAATCGTGATTCTGTGAAAATTGATGATTTCCATCTCCAGCACTATTCTTCAACAATTTCTCACTCAACACATCATGAATTACCTCTCTTCATACTCATTCATCAGAAATACACAATAGAAGCTTGCAAATTTCATGGATACACATAGAATAGACTCACAAATCAAAGAAACTCACATGAAAGGAAGAATCACGATTTTCTGCAGGAAACTCTTCTCATTACTTGGATAGCACAAAATACAATTAACCAACCCCCTCAAAATAGAGGAAATTATCTTTTATACATTTTCAAGTGTCCCTTTTCACACTTGAATTTTGGTCCTTTTCCTTTCTAGTCTAAAAATATGCTATCTAAGAGTTTCCAAAAATTCTAGAAAAATTACATATGATTCTAACTTACATAAGGAAGACTCTTCCTCATTTTTACATCATTTGCATAAATATTTCTTCAATTTTTTATCATTGAGCAAGGTTCTATATGTACCAACAATCACCAAGAATTTGAAGGGAGATCAAGAAGCCAATCAGATATGGGTATCACACTTCTTTAGTTACTAAGCACTCTATTTATCTTGCTAAAGATTTATCATTTGAAGAGCCATCATCATATGAAGAGGCAAAGACCAAGGCATAATGGAAGGAAGTTATGGATGAATAAATAGAAGCACTCAAGGAGAATGATATTTGGGAGCTAGTGCCAAAGAAGGAGTCTATGAAGGTAATTGGTTTTAGATGGATTTACAAAATCAAGAGAAATTCAGATGGATCAATAAACAGGTATAAAGCTAGACTTGTGGCTAAGGATTTTGCACAAATCCAAGGAGTTGATTATGAAGAAAATTTCTCACCTATGGCCAAAATGCCAACCATCAGAGCATTGGTAAGTGTGGTTACATCAAGGAATTGGAATATGTATGAATTGGATGTAAAAAATGTTTTTCTCAATGGCTGGATTTCAGAGGAGGTTTACATGGCTCAACCTCCTGGCTATGAGGACCCAAGCAAGGTAAATTATGTGTGTAAAATAAACAAAGAAAATTATGGATTGAAGCAGGCACCTAGGGCATGGGGCCATAGGTTGACTACATACCTTCAAGATCAAGGATTCATCATGAGCAAAGTAGATACTTCTCTATTTTTCAAGAGAAGTAATTTAGAGGTGATATACCTATGTGTTTATGTTGATGATATCGTACTTACAGATAGTGATGCCAATGGCATCAAACACATCAAGCACCTAATGATGCAAGAGTTCAAAATCAGTGATCTAGGATCACTAAAGGATTTTCTTTGACTTGAGTTAGTCTAAACAAATTTTCGAATTTATATTACTCAAAGAAAGTATGTGTAGGACATGTTGAAGAAGTTTCACTTAGAGAATGCCAAGATAGCAAGCACTCCTATGGAGGTAAACCAAAAACTAAGCGCTCATGAAGGTGATGTGCTTGAAAACATTGCACGATATCAAAGCATAGTAGGAAGCCTAAACTATGCTACATTGACAAGGATTGATATTGCTTATGGAGTAAGTGTCTTAAGTCAATTTATGCACAAATCTAGAGCACCTCACTTGGAAGCTGCCAAGAGGATTTTGAAGTATCTCAAGGGTACTCAAAATCAAGGGTTATACTTTCCATATACTTTAGATTTGGATATCAAATTATACTTAGATGCAGATTGGGCAGGTTGTAAGGATGGCAGGAGGAGTACCTCAGGTTATCTCTCTTTAGTAGGTGATAAGACCATTTCATGGTATTCCAAGAAGCAACCTATTGTTGCTTTATCATCAACGAAGGCTGAATATAGGGGATTAGCTAATGCTGCACAAGAAGCCATATGGATCGGATTGCTATAAGTAGATTTGGGACTACATTCTAACTCACCTATGATCTTTGGTGACAATACACGTTCTTTACATCTTGCAGCAAATCCTATCTATCATGCTAGGGCCAAGCATATAGGATTTCACTATCATTATGTGAGAGAGAAGTTATTGAGCAAGGAGATTGAATTGGCATATGTATCCACTAATATGCAATGTGTAGATTTATTGACCAAAGCACTTGATGGTACTAAACTTTGCAGGTCTAAAGCCATGATTGGATTGCACCACATTCAAGAGGATTAATGAAGAGGACCAAGCCAAGATGTTTGACTTGAGGGGGGGATCTTGGTGTAAATGCCAAGCCTTCACACTTGGCTAGGCATTGGAAGTACTATGTGCAACTCCTTGAAGATCCACATGAATCATTGCTTATGGTTTTTTACCATTAAATTTTGTAAAAGTCATTTGACTTAGAAGAATCTTGTAAATGCCACTAAACTCGTGGAGTTAGGAGGAATTTATGGTACAAGTTTCCTTGAGGGAATATCTCCTTATTTAGAGGAAGAACTTTTAGCTGGAAGTTCATTTGAATTTCAAAATTCAAATTTGAAGAGAATCATTATAAAAGTAGCATGAAATCATATGGCCATTAGAGCCCCATTACTGATCATTTGAGAGGCTTACACTATGGACTAATCCTATCACTATCATTGGACATAAATATTCATGCAAATGATCATGTATAACATTGCTACATAATACATTACATTGATTGATTACATTTGTCTACATCTCTACCATTGTCACTCATAACAGTGTACTTGACTTCCTCATACCTCAGTGATCCCTCGATTATTTTCAATGTTCTATAGCTCATTGGAACAAGCTTAAAGTCTATTACAAGCTGTCAAAGTTTGAAGAAGTTTCATGCAGCCAATTGGGAGAAAATTTGTCTCGAAGTGGTCACTCATCATTCTCTGCAAAGTTCCTAAAAAGTCAGGGGTAAGCTTCTACTTGTTAAAGTCATTGCTTAGAGTATAGTCTATCACTTTAAGTGATTACAATTGGAATCATTAGACCTTTAAGCTAATTAGATACCCTCAGAAGGAATTTTTCTAATTGCTACTGTACTGTGAGTACTTAGCAAAACTTGCAACAGGTATCAAGACCAAAATAGCACCTTTTTGGTCACTAGCTAGTTGCAAACTTATCTCTTTTGATCAAATCGTTTGAAGCATCATCTCCAAAGTACATAGGCACTTATTTAGTGTCACTCGAAAGCTAAAAGGGCGTACAAGTCAACTCTGAAGTAAAATAGGGCTGGTACAAAGGAGGGATTAGTAGTACCAACTCATTTGTTGAGGTGTCATCCATCTTTCGCAACATATATGAACTCAATCCCAAGTTAATAATGTAAAATACCTAAGTCATTTACATCAAATGTATGCTTTAGTTGTCCTTTAAACAACTGAAGATTTGAATCTTTGGGACATTATATAATTATATCACTTTGTAGTGAATCTTGAACACAAGCTGGTTCATTCTCAACTAAACTAAGAGCTAAAATATTATGAACCTCAAAATGTTCTACATAATTTATGTGGCCTGTTTATTTTCTCCTTGTTTGACTTCTGGTTCCTCGAGTATATTCCTTTATACCATTGTCCTTCCAAGTTTGATATAACCATTTTGGAGTATCCTTGAAAAGTGGTGGTATCCTTTCTTGTTCTTCAGTATCTCTTTCTTCTAGAACTCTTGAACCTTCTCCAACTTCATAAGTCGGAACATCAAGAGGTACTAATGATGGACTAGGTACTGATGTAGGTAATGAATCCCTGTCTTCACTTGCATCTCTCATTAGGGGAAAAAACAAACCTTTCATGGGCCTTGTAAGGATCCCTAATTTTTAGGGATTAAGATTAGCAAAAAGAGGGTTAAAGGCTAGAAAAAATACCACTAGTGGTTTTTAGAATAAACTACTTGTTCTCAAGTTTGTGCTTAACCCAATGGGTTCATAGGCATCTTCTGCCCTTGGATATGATTACATCGATGGCTATGATTTTCAACAATGTTTGTCACAAGGCGACATAACTCCCTCTAAAAAATGGTAGTCGTAGGTGCTCTTGTCCATTCGATGAGATGCTAAAAAACAATTAGGATTGTGGACTTGGTGTCTTTCACAAAAAGACAAAATAACAACCATTTAATGTGTTGAGAGAGGGCTTCGACTGGCACAAAAAGACAAATGACTTCGCCTAGTTCCTTGGCAGGATAAGATATGCTCCATCCGATGGATCAATCATCCAATGGTTTAGAAAAAACCTTGGGATCCTTTTAAAAGTAATGCTTCAAAACCATCAAATCAAGCAAGGATCCAACGGATGCAATTCAAAGTGGCCCAAAGGTAAAGCAAATTACTCTGAACCATTCGTTCTTGGGTCAATCCAATGACACAGCTACAAAGGTGGATTTTTTGTTGAGTTTTAAGATAGACCATTAGAACCTTTCCACATCCAATGGACAAAATTGCATGCCAACGTTTTTCTTGATATTTAACATGAGCCATTAGATCCTTTAGTTCATCAAATGGTTATGGTTGAAACTCTAGGCCTATCAAACCACGTTTATAGAAGAACTCCTTGTTTTGAGTCATTGATACCACCTTTGTCCACAAATAAACAAGGGAAGCCTATGCCTAGTCTAGGTTATGAAGGGAGTAGACTATGGCAACCACCCTCTTCTCATTGGTCCATCACTAATCACCTCTTAATCTAAAAGGCCCATGCAAGGTTCATTTTTTCCCCTAATGTTAGGGTTTGATAAGGTTCATCACCCCCCTTGTATGGTTGAATATAAGAATCCAAATTCCTTCTAAAAAATGCATAATCATCTCCTTTTATGAATTCTAGAATATCTTTCTTCTTATCATAAATCTGACTTTCTACAATATATGCATTGTGAGAGTAGGATATCACCTGTATTTGGAACATAGACCTTAGAATCTCTATCCTTTGCTTTCAATTGCATAACCAATAAAGTTGGCTTTAACGGATTTTACATCAAGTTTATCACGATCCTTCTTCTCAATGTGAACATACGCTGGGAAACCAAAATCTTTGAAATAACTCACATTGGGTTTCTTCCCATAATAAGCTTCATACGGTGTGATGATCTTCAAATATTTTGTGGAAGATCTATTCAGAATGTGATTAGATGTATGTACTACATCAAACCAAAACTGGGGAGAAAGCTTTTTGGATGACATCATACTATGCATCATCTCAACAAGTATTCTATTCTTTCTGATCTCTACAACACCATTCTATTCTTGCATGTAAGCAATAGTGAGTTGATGAGAGATACCTTTGTCTTCATGAAAAGACTCCTTAGACATGTACTCTCCTCCTCTATCACTTCTCAAAATCTAGATGTTTTATTGACTTTCATTTTCAACCATAGCTAAGAACTGAAACCTTGAATAGAATCTGTTCTCATCAAACCTTTCACATCTGAATGTATGATATGCAAATTCCTTGTGGCTGTGATGTATCCATGCTTCTTGAAAGGAAGTTTGTGAAGCTTTCCTTCAAAACATCCTTCACATGACTCTCCATCATCTGGTAAAGCAAAAGTAGGCAAAATGTCCTCCATACCTTGATCTTTGATATGCTTGAGAGTTGTGTAACTGATATGAAGAAATCTAGCATGCCATAACTTCATGTTCTCCTTAGGTGTAGTAGACCTAATAACATTAACATGACTAATTTTGGATAACACAAACATGTCACTTTTGTTTTCACCTTGAAGTAGACAATGTTCCTCATTAGGTGAGAGGATCTCTTCTTGGAACATAAAGAACATTGGAAATTGTGACATTTCCACCTACTCTAGACTTAAGGTTCACTTCTCCAACACCTACAACATCCAAATCATGACCATCTGCAATGGTCACTCTTCTACCTGAAGAGTGAGAAAGGGAAGAAAATACCTTCCTACAACGTGTCATATGGTTAGTATCTCTAGAATCAAAAGTCCAAGGATTATTTGAGATTGCATTTAATGCTACCTGATCAAAAGCTCTCTTCAATAGTAACATATGCATGATAATACACCTTTGAAGATTTATGTTTTGGATCATCTTCACCACTATTACATGATGCTATAAAATGGTCTAGTTTCTTACAATAATGGCATACTACTTTATTTGAATCAGATGTAGTCAAAGAATTTTCTTTGGATACAAAGGAAGCATTAGGAGAAAGACTGGTAGAATTTCTTTCCTTCCCCTTCAATGATGACAACATGGCTTCATCATTCTCTTGCATTCCCTTTTTTTGAGCTTCATCTTGAAGTAACAAGAACTGTAGCTCTTCAAATGGAAGTTCTCTATCTCTTGTAGAGGAAGTAACAAAAGCATGATATGAGGATGGAAGTGAGTTTAGAAGTGTGTTTACCATCTCCTCCTCTCAAAATGTTGACTCCAACATTGAGTAAGTGATCTCGTAAGCCTTTGAGCTTCAAAATATGTATCTAAATTGATTCACGAACTTTCATCTTTGTGTTGGCTAGTTGTCTCCTAAGATGAGCTTTCCTAGTAGGGTTTCTACTCTAATAGATATTCTCTAATTTCAACTGAGCCTGATGCAAACTTCACCAAGACTTGATTCGGGGTATTATAAGCCTCTTGCCTTCCATAGAAATATATGAAAGTGCTAGTGCATCCCTTGAATATCATTTGGATTCCTCTTCTGTAGGAAGTTATTCGGTAGTAGTATGGACTCTTGATGATGAAAGAGTTTGTTCTTCTTCACTTACCTCCTATTGAGCAAAAATAGGAATATAGGTTCTTCTAGAAGATGAAGTAGCCTCTTCTTTGACTTTTCTTGACCTTGGATAAGTCCCATCGATAATATTCCACAAGTCCTTTGATACTAACAGATTCATCATCATAAAAATCCACATTGGATAGTTTGAATTCCCTAGCTCAAGCTTGTGTTCATTCTCAAGTCTATAATCACTCATTTTTTTAAGGGTGTATGTCAACTATGCTCTGATACCAAATGTTGGAAGTGGGATGGGTTTCAATAACAATAAATCACAAGTTTACAGGATCTTCCAACACATGAACCTTAGCATACATACCTTAATACTCAAATAGAAGATGAGTGAGAGATAGAGAGAGAGTAGAAGAGATTTTCAAAATGTACAATAAGAGAGAATGCTCACCTACACTATCTTATATTCCAATGTCAAATTACAATGTGTCAATATGATAGAAACTAACAATATCTGAATCTAGATAGAAATAGGAACTAGATACAATAGATTCTGTGCCTAAGAGGTATGAAGAGTGTGTATGTGTGTGAGAGAATATGGAGAATATGAACAGTTTAGAACTGTTTGACAACAAACCCAAATCTCGATTATCCAAATGAGAAACTAATGAATGAACAAGTGAGGACAGATGTAGACATGTTACTCATAGTATTTTTCTTGACATGAACTCCTCCAAATGTCTCTAGATGATGAGCACACCTCCTCCAAGTGTATAAGAACACTTCCTTTAAGAGAGGACCTCCTTGATCTCCTTGTGTTGAGCTTGAACTCCTTGAGAAGATGATCATCTTGAGTGATTATCATAAAGTGAGGACAACCTCTCCTTATAACGTATTTGAGACCCATTGAAAAGCATTTTAAAAAACATGATTGTGAAAAGCTTCTAAACGATTCCGATATGATTTCCAAAAAAAATAAATTAAAAAAATAGTTCGGTGATTTCATCACTTCTCACTGCATTGAATGGAACTCATGTGCTATGTTTGAAAGCACTTTGATGTATCCAATGTGCCCAATGCCATTAGCTGTAGATGATATACTTAAGAAGATAGCATATTCGGGCAATAATTGAGGATTTTGGACCAATATGGGCATTGTTTCCAATAGATTGGTTGCGAAAGGGAACAAATTTGGTGGGATGTTCACCTTGAATGTGGAAATTTGTGAGCTGAATTCCACCATGTTTGCAAAAGATGTAGGTGTTATTGCTGAAATAGAAATTTGGCACAAGCAAATTGGACATGCAAATTCGTAGAGGTTGAAATTGATGGAGTCAAAGCAGCTTGTCAACGGACTACCAAACTTCAAGGTTGTAGAGAAGAAAAAGATATGTGTAGGATGTGATGATGTTTCTTTTTCATATGTAATGCATAACTTCTTCCAAGGTTACTCTTCACTTTCACAGTCCAATATTACAAAGTAAACATTATCTGCTAGGTGCAATAGTGCAATGGAATGGTGAACCTCTCCATTTGATCCGAGTCATCCCAATCATCTTCTTCCATGTCAGTAGGCTTCTTTGAGATTCCATTTATTGGATTCCATTGCCTCCTTTGAATGAGCACATATTTAATCTGATTCTTCCATAGAGCAAAGTTTGTGCCATCAAATTTTTGGATCTCAAAATGGTCTTTGCCTTGCACATTATAGCTCCTCTGCGAAACACTAGCACTAGACCTTGATCCACCAGACATGCTTGAGAACTCTGATTTCATGATGATAGAGAATTGAATAGAATGATAGTAGAGGTAGAAGAGTCCAAAATCACTAAGGCTCAAAAAAGGATGACCAAGCCTCAGATTCTAGGAAAAAATTCAGAAGAGTCTTCCCAAAAGAAATGAATTAATGAAAACTAATGACCAACCAAAAGGATAATGTGAGAATAAATGTGCTCACATGAGTAAGTGTATCAAGGAGTAAGTTGACCACTATATAGTTGACAAAACCAAAAAAAATTTGAAAAAAGTTTCCAAAGTATCATGTGCAAAATGAGCATATGACGAGTGACAAAATCTCATAAATCTACAAGTACTAACATGTTAACCTGCATAGTGAATCATTGAATCCATTGCATGTAATCAATTACTCAAAAGAAACCAACTAGGTTTATCAAGCACATATAAACAACTATCATACGTCTCCTATGGTGAGGTTGGGTAAGTCTTCCACTTGCATCACTGAAGAGACCCTGACATCTAGGTGTCTCCCTAAGAAAACCTCACCACGACCCTCTTTACCAAATGTAAAAGGCTTTATGCAAAAAATGTAACCACTATATCAATGACCACATACATAAGTAGTATCCACAAAGTGTACATAGTGTGTATGTGCTCAATATTTCACAGCCTAAACACTGTCACGAGGAAGGAGATAAGGAAGAGAGCTCACACACACACTCTCACTCTCAAGGAGAAGCACACACACAGATTGAGGCAAGAAAGAATGATCTTCTTCTTCTTCTTCTATTACATAAAAGGAATGTACAAGAATAACCCTAAAAACAAGAATACAACCAGTGCAATATATAAAGATTAGTACATAAGGAAATATCCACGAATGAGTGAGCTGGCAAGAAACAAATGTGCCATCACTCTCGGTAGATAAATCTAATAAAGCTCAATGAAGTATCCCTGACATATATCGATATGACCACTATACATGTCAGAGAAACGAAAAACTGGTACGTGTCATCCTGGATCATCACATGTTGAGCTTGATATCTCAACACTCCCCCTCAAGCTCAACGCCATATCCTGTAATCCAAGCATCTCTCGAAACTTCTTTAACTTCTCAGCTCCAAGTGCTTTGGTGAAAATATCAGCAACCTGCTCATCTGTTCTCACATAAACAAGATCAATATCACCTGCTAATACCTTCTCTCTGATGAAGTGATAATGTACCTCGATATGCTTTGTTCTAGCATGGAAAATAGGGTTCCGTGCTAACTGTATGCTGCTAAGATTATCACAATAGATAGTGATAGGCTTTTGCACTTCCACACCTAAATCTGCAAGTAACATCTCTAGCCATGATGCCTCACATGCTGCCATTGCAGCACCTCTATACTCAGCCTCTGTACTTGACAAAGCAACAGTGGGTTGCTTCTTGCTGCTCCATGTAATAGCTGCACCTCCAAGTGAGAAAAGAAAGCCACTAGTAGATCTTCTATCTGAAGTACTACCAGCCCAATCTGCATCGGTGTATCTATGAACCTACAACTCCACACCAGCTTCATAAAACAATGCATAATCCAAAGTAGCACTCACATAACGTAGAGTGCACCTCAGAGCATCCAAATGTGGCTTCCTGGGAACCTGCATAAACTGACTTTCAAGTCCAACAGTATAACTTAGATCAGGCTTTGTAATTGTGAGATATATAAGACTTCCCACAATTTTCCTATACATAGTAGCATTTTCCAATGCTTCACCTGACGTAGTATCCAATTTCAAATTCTAATCTAATGGGATAGAAATTAGCTTACAATCAGCCATACCATACTTTTGCAGCATATTCAAGGCATATTGCCTTTGCGACATCGATATACCTGTTTCTGTATGTATAAACTCAATGCCCAAGAAATAGCGCAACACACCAAGATCTTTCATGTCGAATTCCTGCATAAGAGGTTTCTTTACCTCTTTGATGCTTTCTTCATTATCACCACCTACAATCAGGTCATCAACATAAATAGCCACAATAGTGATGCCATCATCAACCTTCCTTGCATATAGTCAGTGATCTGCATCACACATAGAGAACCCAATGCTGGTTAAGTAATCAGCAATCCTTGCATGCCATGCACGAGGGGCTTGCTTCAGCCCATACAAAGCCTTTTGCAACTTGCAAACATATTCTGGATGTTTTGAATCTTCATATCCTATGGTTGGTCCATATATACTTCTTCCTGTAACTCACCATGTAGGAAAGCATTCTTCACATCCATCTGATGCAAAGTCCATCCTTTTGTTGTAGCTAATGCAACAAGTGTTCTGACAGTAGACATTTTAGCTACAGGGCTGAATGTTTCCTCATAATCAATGCCATATGTTTGTGCATAACCTTTAGCTACCAATCGTGCTTTATACCTGCTTATGCTACCATTAGCATTATGCTTTACCTTGTAAACCCATTTGCAGCCTATGGATTTCTTTCCTTGTGGCAATGGAACGAGCTTCCATGTATCATTTCCATAAAGTGCAGCCATCTCCTCATCCATAGCTTTTTCCCAATCTGCATTACCAATTGCATCTTCAAAACAAGAAGGTTCAGCATCTTGTATTACCTTTGTCATGTAGGCACAATGGCGAGCCATGTAACTATCATATGTCAATTGTTGCACTGAATTACGCATCCTCCCAGATCTTCTTGGTCCTGGGTCACTTCTTCTTGTATCATCTGCATGTGCCCTTCTTACTCCTGGAGTCTTCACAGAGGGAAATCCAAGTTCCTCATCAATACTCTTTTCTGAACCACTTGAATCTCCATCAACATCTTCAAAACCTGCACCTGTTTTACTACCAACAGAAAGCTTTTCTTTACCTTTCTTGGATGTATTTGATAAATTTGCTGGACTGAAATTTCCACGCAATCTACCACTCCATGGATTTGAGTTGGAACTATTGCTTGGTGATGCATCCGGTCCACTCAAAACTTGAGATTCTGCACTAGATTTTTCAGCATTTTCTTTGTCATTTGGTTCAAGATTCAGTCCTTCTTTGGCATCTGCATAGAATCTTGACATTTCATCAAATACCACATCTCTGCTCACCTTCACCTGTCGTGTGAGTGGGTTATAACATTTGTACCCCTTTTGCTCAAGGGAATATCCAATGAAGACAAATTTTCTTGCTTTCGGATCAAGCTTCGTCCTCAACTCATCTGGAACATGTACATATGCAATACAGCCAAAAACTTTCAGATGTGATAAGTTTGGCTTTTTACCTATAAACTTCTCTTCAGGTGTAACTTGATGTACAACAGCAGTCAGAGTTCTGTTCATGATGTATACAACAGTATGCACAGCTTCTGCCCAATAACAATGAGGCATATTCTTCTCAACCATCAAGGCTCTTGCTATTTCTGCAATATGTCTATTTTTGCATTCAGCAACACCATTCTGTTGTGGTGTGTACCTGCATGAAAACTGACGCCGAATTCCATGATTTTTTAAAAAACTGTTGAACTCATTTGACATGTATTCACCTCCTCCATCAGATCTTAATGTTTGAATGTACTTCCCTATCTACTTTTCCACCATAGCTTTAAAATTCTGGAAGTGAGTGAACACCTCGCTCTTCTCTTTCATGAAATATACCCATAGTTTGTGTGTATGATCATCAATGAAGGTAACATAAAACCTGCAACCGCCCATAGATGTGGTCTTTGCTGGACCCCAAACATCTGTATGTACTACTTCTAGTACATTCTCACTAACATGCTTGTCATGTGGAAATGATGCTCTTGATTGTTTACCTAATTGACATGCTGCACATACCTTTTGCATTTCTGCAACTTTGAAATTTGGTAGTCCATGGACAATCTCCTTTGACTGCATCATTTTCAACCTTTGCTAGTTTGCATGTCCAATCCGTTTGTGCCATATCTCTATATCTGCAATAACTCTTGCACCTTTTGCAAACATGGTTGCATTCATTTCAGGAATCTTTACATTTAAGGTGAACATCCTACCCACTTTGTTTCCTTTGGCAACCAAGCGTCCATCCTGCTTGTACTCTTCTACATATAATCCATCAGCATTGAACCTGACTTGTAATCCCTGGTCAACCATTTGTCCAACAGAAACCAGATTCTTTGTTATATTTGGAACATGCAACACATCAGCAAGATGTTTTACCTTCCCGTCCTCCATAGACAATGCTATGTTTCTTGTATGCTCAATAGGATGCGATGTATCATCACCTGTTTCAACATATCCAGGAACTGGCATTTTCTGCAAACTACTAAACCATTCTGCATGACTGGTCATGTGATTTGAAGCACCTGAATCAACATACCAGAAATTATCATTCGATTTTGAAACACCAGCAGACATCGTATTCATCATGTGATGTTGAACCATAAACAGCTTCTCAGAATCATGTGCACTTGTGGATGCATAGTTGTTTTGCTGCCTTCTGTTATTTTGATTCTTTAACCTGCAATCACGTTCAAAGTGTCCAGGTTTACCACAATTCCAGCATCCTTTACTATCATTACCTGAATCATTTCTTTGGAAATTTCTGCGACCTCTTTGGCTCCCCCTGCCTCGAAACTGTCCTCTTCCTCCTGCATGATTCTGTTGTTGACCTTGGTCTTGGCTACTGTTTCCTCTTCTGCTTCGAAAACCTCTACCTCTGCCTCTTCCTCTGCCAGAGTAGAATACCTGCTCAGAAATGGGCTTTCCTTGGGAGTTTGAGTCCTCACCAAGATTCTTTTCTTCAATAATCAGCATAGATACCATATCAGCAAAATTCGGAATATTTTCTCTGGTTTGTATGGAAGTTCTGAACTACTTATATGCAGCTCCTAAACCACGAAGGCACACTTCCACCTTATCATCATCATCTACATTCACACCAATAGATGCAAGTGACTCACATATGCCTTTGATTTTAAGAGTGTAGTCACTTATCGTCATGCTCTTCTTTTCCAATGTATGCAGCTCGTTCTTGAGTTGCGATTTCCGTGCCTTTGTATTAGTCTCATACAAGGTGACCAAGCTGTTCCAAGCCTCTTTTGGAATCTTGGCATCCTGTATGTGTCCAATCATGCTATCCTGTATGCTAACAGATAGCCAATACATTACCTTTCGTGCTCCTTGATTCCATTCCTCATATGCTCTTAACTGATCTGCAATCCGATTCCTTTCTGGTAACTGCGGAGCATTTTCATTCTCTCCTTCGATATACTTCCAGTAGCCTTTTCCCATCAAGAAATTCATCATTCTGAATCTCCAAGCATGGAAGTTGTTCTTGTCCAGCTTATCGCTCATAAGCTGACTCATTCCATCTGCGTTTGCCATTTCTGCAACAATTCACAACACTGCAAAACACTACAAGCAGCACTTCTGCTTGAACACTGTCGCACTATGACGTGACAGTTCGATCTCATAAAAACACAGTTTTTGTGTATCAACAGTACACGGAATCGCTTGAAATTCTGGATCTGGAATATATGAGTGTTGTCGAACACAACGCAAGTTATAGTTTCTAAAACTGACCTGGTTTTTCTATGGGCCCCACCGATGGGCTCAAAACGGAGGTCGAGATGGCTCCGAAACTTCACGGTGATTTTCGTAGCAAACAGAGGCCGTTTGTGAAATCGCGTTTTCTCCACGCCTTGCCGCGTAGTCTTCACTGTCGCCTTCTCCACGAGCTCTCTACAGCCACGCTGGCTCTGATACCATCTCACGAGGAAGGAGATAAGGAAGAGAGCTCACACACACACTCTCACTCTCAAGGAGAAGCACACACACAGATTGAGGCAAGAAAGAATGATCTTCTTCTTCTATTACATAAAAGGAATGTACAAGAATGACCCTAAAAACAAGAATACAACCAGTGCAATATATAAAGATCAATACATAAGGAAAAACCTAATATCCGCGAATGAGTGAGCTGGCAAGAAACAAATGTGCCATCACTCTCGGTAGATAAATCTAATAAAGCTCAATGAAGTATCCCTGACATATATCGGTATGACCACTATACATGTCAGAGAAACGAAAAACTGGTACGTGTCATCCTGGATCATCACATGTTGAGTTTGATATCTCAACAAACACTAGCCAACAACACCTCCAAGTTTTTGTCAACTCTGTTCTTTAGTCTCAAAACCTTGCATAAACTTGGAGTGGCTACTCCCACCACAATTAAAAACATTTCAAGAAACCTATAGATTTACCAACGTGCCTGAAAACACAACCCCAAAGAAGAATACTTGTTGTCGGAGAAGAAGTACAAAAGAGCACTCTTCATGATGTTATTGAACCTCTGTAATGAGAATTCTATGCAAAGGTACTTCAAAATGACTCCAAAAATCAACCCAAAAATGCTTCAAATCAAGCTTTGAAAGCAAAGAATGAAGCTTTGAGGGCCCAAAACATTTTCAAGGTAATATCAACCTTAGTATTCCCCCTTCTTCAAACACCACAAGAGTGTAGCTTAGTGGCAAGAGATTGCCAGTTAAGCAAGCTCCAAAGGGAACACTACTAGAATGGGTGACCTCTAGAGAAGTATTATGATCCTTTGTGTTCCTTGATCGCTGAGGTCCTCCACTCATGCACAATCAATGGCACCAATAGTGATTCCATGACTCGGATGACAAGGTATACCAAGATCTATGCATTGGTAATCGCCTTCGAGAAACCTTTGGGTGGGCAAGCATAAAAGGAACAAAGCTTTTTGTCTGAATGCTCTAATACCACTGAAGTATTTCAATGACAATGCACCATAGTGGACTCTCCTTCTTGAGAGCTTGACGATGATAACCTTGTGCTGAAAAAAAGAGATCTAGACACCACACACAGTACTCCACATGGAGGCTATAGAATACACACACATAATAGGTAGACCACAAACATAGATTTCTTAGGTCACACGAATGCGGTTGAACTTACTTTCTATGGCAGACAAGCCACTATATGTTTTACTAAAGAACATATAAAAAGGTATCTAATAGCCATTTGGCCTTTCACATGGACACTAATGAGAAAAATAAGATCATAATCTCATAATAAAGCGTATCCACCAATAACCCTCTCTTGAAATCCCATAAGGGAACCATTTAGTGAAAACAAACCTTGTAATAAACCCTTATCCCCAAAAACCTTACAAAATATAGAGGCATTATCAAACTCATGTTGAGATCATGCACTATCCCAAGTATGCATATAGGTAATCTAGTGACTTACTCTAGGCACAAGAACTTCAATGATCGCTATCACACAACAGAGGGATAGAGAGGAAGCATATCAGTATTGGGAAGGGATCGAGGTCTCCCCGTACTGGGATTTTGAGTTTCTTTGGAAATACTAATGTGTCTTTCCTTGTCATAGCAGATCTACAAAAGAGTTTACAAGTAATATTCAGCAATGGTAGAAGGAGGCTCTAGCTCCATACAGACTAAAATCTCTACTCTGCCCATTGAGTACCCCATAGAAATGCTACCATAGTTCCATTCCCATTCTCGACCCTCCAACAAGATTGATAGAGAGATTTCATGCACACTCACATTGGTTCAATGAGTTGGTAGGACCCCTTTCTGATGCACCTTACATTTGGGAATCAAAATACAAGTTAAAAAAAACCTAGGGTGCTTCTAATTCTTCTTTAAGGAGTTCGAGAAGTTTCAAAGCTACCCTAATTTGCAAACCACATCAGAAGAGGCTAGATTATTTGATTATTTTAGCGCACCATTGCCACACCTTGGTTTTATGAGGTTTTATTACTTATTCTAGACTCTAAAGTCAAGGTTTGACAAACACATTCCAGCTAGAACATTTTTCATACCATCACTATTGCCCAACAAAGAACTAAAACGGTTTAAACTATGTCACAAGTTGGTCCATGAAGCTCTAAATATGAGAGGCACACATGCTCCTATGAACAAGGAGACATAGATACCAAATTAGATGAAGAAAAGAGGCATACTTAAGATTAACTATATGGCCTCCATAATGCCAATATTTTCTATACCCCTCTCGATTGTCACAAGAAAGGAGATAAGGAAGAGAGCTCACTCACACATTATCACACTCAAAGAGAAGCACACATAGATTGTGGCAAGGAAGAATAATATTCTTTTCCTTCTTCTATTACATAAAAGGAATATACAAGGATGAACTAAAACAACAATACACATAGTGCAATGCATAAAGAAGAGTACATAAGAGAAACGTCCGCAAAGGAGTGAGTTGGTAAGAAACAAATGTGCCATCACTCTCAGCTTATAAATCTAGGAAAGCTCATTAAAGTATCCCTGACATATACTAGCGTGACCACTACATCAAAGAAATGAAAAAGTGATATGTGTCATCCTGGATCATCACATGTTGAGCTTGAAATCTCAACACTACCCCTCAAGCTCAATGTCATGTCGTGTAATCCAAGCATCTTCCAAAACTTATTGAGCTTCTCCACTCCAACTACTTTAGTGAAAATACCAGAAGCTTGCTCATCTATCCTCACATAAATAAGATGAATATCACATGCTTACAGCTTTTCCATAATGAAGTGATAATGTACCTTGATATGCTTTGTTCTAACATGAAAAATAGGATTTTGTGCTAACTATATGCTACTAAGAGTATCATAGTAAATGATGATAGGCTTTTGCACTTCCACACCTAAATCTACAAGTAGCATCTCTAGCCATGATGCTTCATGCTACCATTGTAGAACCTCTATGCTCGGCCTTTGTACTTGACAAATCAATAGTCGGTTGGTTCTTACTACTCCATGTAATAGTTGTATTCCCAAGTGAGGATAGAAATCCACTAGTAGACCTTCTGTCTGGAATACTACCAACCCCAATTTGCATCGGCGTATCCATGAACTTGCAATTTTGCACCAACTTCATAAAACAATGCATAATCCAAAGTAGCACTCACATATCATAGAGTGCATCTCAAGGCATCTAAATGTGGTTTCCTAGGGACCTGGATAAATTGACTTTCAAGTCCAATACTGTAGCTTAGATCAAGTTGTGTAATTGTGAGATATACCAAACTTCCCAGAATTTTTCTATACATGGTAGCATTTTTGAATGCTTCACTTGATGTAGTATCCAACTTATGATTCTGATCTAGTGGCATGGAAATTGGCTTACAATCAGCAATACCATACTTTTGCATACTCAAGGCATATTGCCTTTGCAACATCCATATACTTGTTTGTATGTGTATAAAACTTAATGCCCAAGATATAGGATAGCACACCAAGACCTTTCATGTCAATTTTTTGCATAAGAAGTTGCTTTACCTCTTTAATTCCTTCTTCATTATCATCACCTACAATCGATTCATCAACATAAATAGCCACAATTGTGATGCCATCATCACCCTTCCTTGAATATAATGAATGATATGCATCACACATAGAAAATCCTATGGTGGTTAAGTAATCAACAATCCTTGCATGCCAAGCATAAGGGGCCTATTTAAGCCCATACAAAGCCTTTTAGAACTTGCAAACATATTCTGGGTGCTTTGAATCCTCATATCATTGTGGCTAGCCCATGTATACTTCTTCTTGTGACTCACCATGTAAGAAAGCATTTGCCACATCCATCTAATGTAAAGTCCATCCTTTTGTTGTAGCTAATGCAACAAGTGCTCTCACAGTAGACATGTTAGCTACAAGGGTGAATCTCTCCTCATAATCACAAATGTCTATGCATATCCTTTTGCTACCAATCGTGATTTACATCTACTTATGCTACCATCAACATTGTGCTTTAACTTGTAAACCCAGTTGCAACCTATGGGTTTCCTTCCTTGCAGCAATAGAACCAACTTCCATGTTTCATTTCCATAAAGTGCAGCCTTCTCCTTATTCATAGTGTTCTCTCAATCTGCATTTCCAATGACATCTTCAAAATTAGAAGGTTCAACATCTTGTATTACCTTGTTCATGCAGGCACAATGATGATTCATGTGATTTTCACATCAATTGATGCACTGAATTCCACATCCTCCCAGATCTTCTTGGTCCTAGGTCACTTCTCCTTGTATCATCTCGATGTTGCTTTCTTACTCCTAGAGTCTTCATAGGGGGCAATCCAAGTTCCTTATCAAGGCTCTTTTTTGAACTCCTTGAGTCTCCATCAATGTCTTCAAATCCTTTAGATGTTGTACTACTAATAGAAATCTTTTCTTTACCTTTCTTAGAGGTAGTCAATGAATTTGTTGGACTAAAATTTCCACACAATCTTCCACTACATGGATTTGAGTTCGAGATATTGCTTGGTGACACATCAGGTCCACGAGAAACCTGAGATTTTGCATGCTTGTTTAGCACTTCCTTTGTCATTTGAGTCAAGATTAAGTTCTTCTTTGGCATGTGCATAGAAGCTTGACATTACATCAAACACCACATCTCTACTTACCTTCAACTATTGTGTGAGCGGGTTATATTATTTAGATCCTTTTTGCTCAAGGTAGTACCCAATGAAGATACATTTTCCCTCTTTTGGATCGAGATTGATCCTCAAATCATGTGTAACATGTACATATGCAATACAACCAAATATTTTCATATGTGATAAGTTTGGCTTTTTACATGTAAACTTCTCTTCAGGTGTAACTTGATGTAGAATAGTAGTTGGAGTTTTGTTCATGATGTATGCAACTATGTGCACCATTTAAGCTCAATAGCAATGAGGCATATTCTTCTCAACCATCAACGCTCTTGGCATTTCTGCAATATGTCGATTTTTGCATTTAGCAATGCCATTTTGTTGTGGTATGTACCTGCATGACTATTACCATAGAATTCCATGAATTTTTAGAAACTTACTAAACTCCTTTGACATGTATTCACCTCCTCAATCAAATCTCAATGTCTGGATATAAATTCAATGCTTGCTTTTCCACCATAGCCTTAAAATTTTGGAAGTGAGTGAACATCTCACTCCTCATGAAATACACCCATACTTTTGATGTATGGTCATCAATAAAAGTGACATAAAACTTGCATCCTCCCATAGATGTGTTCTTTGCAGGAACCCAAACATCTATATGTAATAGAAAATAGCACATTCTCATTAACATGATTTTCATGTGAAAATGATGCCCTTGGATGTATATATTGAGAAAGTTACATGACCTTCGCATGAAGGACATAGATAGTGTTGTTGCTCATCTAAATAAGTTTGATGCTATATTCTCCTAGTTACAAGCTTAGAAAATGGAGATGCATAATGAAATGAAAGAAAGCTTGTTGTTATGCACCTTGCCATCATTAAGGGATATGTTTTGCACAACTTTTAGCGGTAGTGTAGTTGGTAGTAACCTGATCTATGATGTTATATGTGGAGCACTCTTGAGTGAGGAGATTCATAAAAGTCTATGGTTGGCACTCATAGTGGAGATGCATATAATGTTTGTGATTCTTACCAAGGAAAAAATCACCAGTATGGTAGGAGTAAGAACAAGGAAAAGAATAGTCAATGAAACAAGAGTAGAAAGGTAAAGGGCAGAATGTTGATGGGCATGTTAAATAGTTACCTGCACCATCTACTTCAATCGTGAAGATCGAAGTAGATGGTGTAGGTAACTAACAATACTGATGATTGTGATATTTTTTATGATCTGATGTGTTGACACTTGACAATGTTGTGCCTAGTGAGGCTCTTATGGCTGATTCTCTTTCCAACACATGGCTGCTAGATTCTGGTGCTTCTTTCCATGTGACACCACATAGAGAATGATTCTCTACTTATGCAACAAAGTCTCTTGGTACCGTGAGACTTGGTGACTCTTACCTGTGTGATGTTGTTGGGATTGGAGATGTGGTTTTGTAGTTCATTGATGGTTCAAAATTTACCATGCATAATGTATGCCATGTACCTCAGTTATCAAGTAGTTTGATGTTAGTTCACCTACTTGATGACCTTTTTTACAAGGTGGTTTTCTATGCTCAATCGTTTTGCATATCCATGGGCAATATGGTTATTGAAAACGGAAGAAAAGTTGGCTCACTTTTTCCTTTATTTGTATCATAGAAAGAACGCTTGTTAGTTGTTACTGATCAACCTATGGCTTGTATTTGGCATGGCCATTTGGGCCACATATCTCATAGTGGAATGGAAAATCTTTCTCATTCTGGATACTTACCTGTGTTATCTTTCTCTCATTTTTCATTTTGTGAGCATTGTCAATATGGGAAGCAAACTAAGAATGTGCATAAAATGCACATTGACTCTTCAATTCTGACTTTAGATCTCATTGATACAGATGTGTGTGGTCCAATGCCCATAATTTCATTAGGTGGTTCTCTTTACTTTGTCACTTTCATATTTGATGATACTAGAGAATTGTGGGTATATCCTATCAAATTGAAGGATGAGGTATTCCCTACCTTCAAAAAATGGCTTGCTTCAGTTGAGACTAAAAAAGGGACTAAGCTCAAAGGTTTACATTCAGATAATGGGGATGAGTATACCTTACATGCATTCAACCTTTCTATCAGTCTAGAGGATTCTGTCGAGAGTTTACAGTTCCTTATGCCCCAATATAGAATAATGTACTTGAAAGGATGAATAGAACTATTCATGAAAGAGTAGTTTCCATGTTGGATCATGCAAACCTTTCACAAGGCTTTTGGGTAGAAGTAATATTGAATGCATCTCACGTGATTAAACTTTCACCTAGTACTACCAAAGGTTTGAAGTGGCACAAGAGTTATGGATAGGGAAGCCACCATATTATGATCATCTTCGAGTTTTCGGGTATGAAGCATATGTTCATATCCCAAGAATCTTAGATAAAATATGGAACAAAAGTCAAAGAAAAGCATTTTTCTTGGATATGGTCGAGAAGGAAAATTTGGATATTGCTTATGGGAACCTAAAACACAATCAGTGATCAGAAGTAGTGATATCATTCTCAATGATTCTAGGATGCATAAACAAACCATTAATGAGGACAAAGTGAGAAGAGTGGTGTTTGAGGATATTGATCCTCCAATTAGCATGGCTACATATAGGGATGTTCAAGAGAATGTCCGATAAGATCAGTTGGAAAATGTTCTTGTTCAACCATTGAGACGCTCTACATGTGTCTCACATCCACCTAATATATATGTTCTAGGTTTGGATTTTGTTATGCTAATAGGTGTTTGTGAGCCTTCTTGCTATAAATAGGCCATGCAGACAAATGATCATGTCAAGTGGGAGCATACCATGAAGAGTGAGTTGGATTCTATTCATAAGAATGGTACTTGGGATTTAGTACCATTGCCAAAGGGTAGGAAAGCTTTACCATGTAAATGGGTATATAAGCTGAAATTCACATCTGATAGTGTTTCTCCAAAGTATAAAGAAAGACGTTTCGAAAAGGATTTTAAGCAAGAACATGGTGTTGATTTTAAGAAAATCTTCTCTCTAGTGGTCAAGATGACTTCCCTTCGAATGTTTCTTGGATTCGTTGCAGTACACGACCTAGAGCTAATCCAAATGGACGTGAAAACTGCTTTCTTCCATGGAGATCTTACAAATGAGATCTACATGGAACAACCAGAGGGTTATGTAGTTCCTGGTAAAGAAAGTCTAGTTTTAGGCTGAAGAAGAGCTTGTATGGACTTAAACAGCCCCCTAGACAATTGTACCAGAAGTTTGATGTTTTTATGAGGTCTCAAGGCTATTCTCAAATCAATGGGGATCATTGCCTCTACACAAAGAGATGCTCAGATGGTAGCTTGATATGTTTCATAGTTTATGTCGATTATATGTTGATTGCTGCAAAGTCCTCTTATGACTTGTCAATTCTTAGAAAGAAGTTGAGTAAGACATTTCATATGAAGGATTTGGGGGATGCCAAAAATCTTCTTGGCATGCACATTACTTGTGATAGGAGTAAAAGATGCATATACTTGTCTCAAAGTGAGTACATATCCAAAGTACTTCACAGATTCAATATGTAGGGTGGAAAGGCATTGAATACACCTTTACCCGCATATGTGAAATTGAGCAAGGATGATTGCCCCAAATCAAATGAGGAAAAGGAATTCATGACCAAAATCCCGATCAATCTATTTTTAGTAGCCACATGTATGCTATGGTGGCTACGAGACCAGACATTACATTTGTAGTGGAAGTTGTGAGTAGACATATGTCTAATCCTTGCAAGAAGTATTGCAAAGCGATCAAGATGACTTTGAGATATATGAGTGGAACTAAGGATGTGTCTATGCTTGGGTAGAAGGAAAGCATCCATTATTGGTTACACACATTCTGACTGTGCTTGTTGTGTAGATAATCATAAGTATACATAAGGATACATTTTTCATTTTGTTGGAGCTGCAATCTCTTGGAGATCTCATCCTCAAGAATGTACAACTATTTCTACTATAGAACCAAAGTATGTTGTAAAAAGTGAGGCATGTAAGGAAGCATTGTGGCTTTCCAATCTTGCTTGTGATATGGATCTACCTCAGCATGTACCTCATTTGCTTAGTGATAGTTAGAGTTCCATTGCATTCGCTAAGAATTCGGTCCATCATGCAAAGACCAAGCACATTGAGGTGCAGTATCACTTCATTAGAGACTACTTAGCCACTGAGCACAATATTCTTGAGAAGGTTCATACTCGAGATAATTTTGCAGATGATTTGACTAAAGCTCTACCACATGATAGCTTTCAACACTATTATCACTTCATGAGGGTTACTTGATCCATGATCTTACATAGGTACTTGTATATTGTGTAACATGCCCATCAAGTGGGAGGTATAGTTTGTATACTTACACTCAAGTACTCTTTATCATTCTTTACTTTTCTCCCTTAGACAGTTTGGCCATATTGGTTGTTAATGGAAGAGTGTTACCGTTAGTGTCCATGTGAACGACCAAATGGCCATCGAACACTTTTGTATATGTTTTGAAATAAAACATATAGTGTCTTGGTCAGCCATAGATAGTAAGCTTCACTACATTTGTGTAACCTAAGAAATATGTGTTCTTGGTCTGCGTATTGTGTGTTTTGTATGTTTTTTGTGTTTTTTGTAGCCTTGGTGTGGAGTACTATGTGTGGCATTTGGAGCTCGATTTTCTACTGTGAGGGTATCATCATGGACCCCTCGAGAAGGAGAGTCCATTGTGGTGCATCACCATTGAAATAATTCACTTATTTGGTATTTATACTATTTAGGTAACCATTTCCAAGTTGTTCTAGAAAGAAATTTACATGATTTTTGCAGATACAAAAGTTGTCTTTATAGGTTTATGATGGATGGGGCTAAACTGAAGTTTCCTAGAAATGGAGGGTATATGAGGGGAATTCTAGGACCTCAAGTAGGTCTTAGGAACCCAAGTTTTTGAGTTGTGAGGATCTACCCTGTTGGCAGTAGTCAAGGAGCTGAAGGACTCACAAGACAAGGAAGCCTACGAAGGGAGTCGGAGCGAAGAGAAAGCACAAGCAGACACAGTAGTCAAAGAAGATCTGGCAAGTAGGCCATTTAAATTTTTCATGCATCAAAGAGTTGGACACAAAAGAACGAGCAAGTAGGGAGCTCTAGGAAATGTATGTCAAAATGTTAGAAGAAATCCCTACAAAAATAGTGATTTTCATCACTAAAAACCATTGTAAATACCATTTCATATTTTTGTAGCTCCATTTTGTGCAAGCCAAGGAGTCCTTGAGCTTGAGGAGCTTTAGAAGTACCTACCTATCAGTTTTCACATTTTTTAAACTTCGTTTGAACCTCCAAATAGGCCCTAGAACCTAATTTTTAACTAGGCTGGACACTAGGTCTCGAGAGGGCCAAAAGCTAGTGAAAAACTATAAATAGAGCTAGAGAGCTCATTTTTGGGGTTAGCTTGTAATAGAATTGAGCCTGTATGAGCATCTTGAAAGTAATCTAAAAGAACTCCATTGTCTTTCTCTTTGTCTTGCCGTGTGTGCGCGTGTGTGTGTATGTGTGTGCATGTTTGTGTGCTTCTCACTCACGCACTTGTGCCTTCACTTGCTCGAGGTCATCATACCATCCTCACGTCTTCCCGGATTGACATTGAAGGAGGTGCTACTCATCACTGAGCTACACCAAATTTTGGCGCCGTTGCCGGGGATCGAGCCTTGAGGACGAGCGTGTGATGGTAAGACGTAGAGTTGAGGCGTTGGAGTCATAGGTATTTTCTTCACTTTTATCTATTTTCTTTTGTTTTTCTCATCACCATCATCATCCTCACCATCTCCCACATCCATCTCCATCATCGCAAAAAATTTCAGTTTTTGGTCATATCACCCCACCCATACCATTTCCCTCATTTCACTTGTGAGAGAGAGCGAGAGAGCATTTGTGTGCTTGTGATTTTCTGTGTTTTTTGAGATCTTCTGCAGGAATCAACCTCCCCAGCAGTTGCCCCAGCTCCAGCAGGTAAAAAATTTGACTGTGCAGGTCCCGAGGCGTTGACCTCTGTCAATCGCGACCGACAAAAAAATTGACCTTTTTGCAAAACTAAGTGCATAAATGTGATGTATAGGCCTAGAGCTTCATGAATATGTGCTTGAAATTTAAAATTCCTCAGTTTTCTGTCAATCACGATCGACCTGTCAATCGCGATCGACAAACCACGACGGACACTTGCCGACTGACCTGTCAATCGCGACCGACACGTCAATCGCGACCGACAGAGTCAACGACCGATTGACCACGACCGATTGACCACGACCGACTCAACCTACGCGTGATACGTGTGAATCACGATCGAGCCATCAATCGCGATTGACCCATCAATCGCGACTGATAGCCATGATGGACCTGTCAATCGCAACCGACCCAGTCAACGATTGCTTGACCACGACCGACTGAACACTCGCGACGGACCTGTCAATCGCGATCGACCCATCAATCGCGACTGATAGAGTCAACGACCCTTTGACCATGATCGACTGAAAATCTGGGCCACGTGTCAATCGCGATTGACCCATCAATCGTGACTGACAGCCACGACGGACCTGTCAATCGCGACCAACACGTCGATCGCGATTGACCTATCAATCGCGATTGACAGAGCTTGCGAACGAGATTGACGGGCAAATTCGGCCAATTTTTTAGGATAAAAATAGTGGTCTAATTTTGGCAATTTGTGGGGAGCTTTTAAAGGGTTAATAGAGCTTTATGAGGCCCGTACCCCAAAGCATTTCGAGAAGTCCTGTCTCTCTGTTAACCTGTTTAAAATCTTGTTTTAGCCCCAAAACCTTGAATTGACATAACTTCCTCATACGAAATCCGTTTGCTGTGATTTTTGTTTTGTTGGAAAGCTCATGGAGAGTACAGCCAAAACTTCCTGGGGTATTAGCTCGTGTTGGAAAGCTCAAGATTATTAGATAGGGTAATTTGAAGTTGATCATATCCCGGGGTAGGAAAAACTGAGGGTCCCTTGGGATTGTTTTTCATAAAGGCAAAATGCAATTTGGTCAGTGAATTACATGCATGAAAGTGATCTGTTTTTCAATCTAATTTAAGTCTTGAGCTAACTTTGGGACTTTTTCAAGTTCTTTGAGAGCATCGAAGGGTACTCGAAGCAAGAGTAAGTGCAAGCTTGGGAACACGCTTCTTGGGCACACAAGGGCAGCCAAGGAAAGAAACTCAAGGTTGGAAATTCTCAACACCCTCTGTCAATCCCTAGCTTAGGCTAAGTACGGATAGAGGTTGTGATTAATTAGGGATACGTTAAGAACTACCAAATCCAAGAACTCTAATCACTTAAGTGCAAGTGTTAGGAGATTACAATTGCAAAACAACCTAAGGGAAAATAATTTAAATCGAGCGACCACACTCAAAGTATGATAAAACTTAAGTGTTCCTTGCGACGAAGATTAATTGGACAAGAAGTGACACCCTAAGGGCAATTAAAAAAGAACAAGTGGCTAATACAAAAGAACTCAGCAACGAAAAATTGTACTTGGGAAAATTTGGGATTATTCAATTGGGCTTATGAACCTTAGATCAGGACGACACCTAGGGAGAGATAGACAAAGTCTTAGATCTTCAAAGGCTAGTGTCAATCATACTGCTAGGTCTTGGGCCCAGCAGTTGAGCCATCATTCGTACTACCCCAGTTCTGAGACTAGCGAGTCTGAGTTGTCCCACGGTATGGAGAACTACAAGAAGTTCAAGAGTGCCATATTTACATAGGGTAGAAGGCCCTTACAAGATGCAACTCGAATACCTTAGGACCAACCGATTAGGTGCTAGCATCTATGAGGGCGGCCTAGGAAGATCTGTGGTCCAGATTAAAAACCCTGACCAATCCATTGGACTAGAGCACCCAGCTGTCAAGTTTGAAAACGGAGCATACCTAGACAAGGAAGGAACCATATACGTAGTCACCAGTCACCCAGATAGGACAGACGAGTTCAGAAACGTGATCCCTGAGATGAACATAGGTGACCTGGAGCAAGGAAACGTGGGTGTAGAACCTAGAACCCCCCGAGGCAAATCTGTTCTCACTAGGATTATCACACTAGAGTGGATTCCCCAAGACAATAAGAGCATAGATCTGCTCCTGAACTGAGAGACTGATGAAGCCTTTTGGAGGTATAGATCTAATCATCTGAATGAGGTAGGAACAATCATGATATATGAGTTCAAAGATCCTGATAGCCCAGGTAGAGCGACCTACTTAGATCACACTTCAGAGAGGGTCTTTGTGGTTACAGAAAATGATAGGCATGCTTACACTTGGAAAGGTGAATTTATTTTCCCCCAACCAAGATCGAATGTGTCCTTTGGTCACCCAGGAGCTGGAACGTCCCAAGCTTATGGAGTTCAAAGAGACAAACATAGAGATAGACCGGAGGTAAGCTTTGCCAACCCAGTGGGAAGAGAAAGAATGAGAACGGAAGCAACTAGAGCGGAACCTGAGGGATTTAGAGCCCCAAGGAACCAAAGGAATGCTGATGATTTTCCTCTGCCAAGGCCTAGGGAACACACCAGAACTTTGAGACCTACATAGCTGGTTAAGTCCATGAAGAACTACTTCGATGGCACAGGAGACCCATATGATCATGTGGCCGACTTTAGGCAAGTCTTGAGAGCTGAACAAGTTGAGGACCTAGTCACGCAATATAATGCCTTTGGTCTGACACTTAGGAACACAGCCCTTACATGGTTTCAACCATTGAATGAGAGACAGTTCAGGAGCATAGACCAACTCTTAGAGGCTTTCATCACCGAATTCTCTAAAAGTGGCATAAGGCATAATACTTCCTCATTGATACGCAGCTTCAAACAGACCCCTCAAGAGACCGTGAGACTTGCAGGAAGAAGATTTAGGCAGTACCTTGAGAGATGCCCTGTTCCTGAGTTACCCACACCTGCCAAACAAGTGGCTTTATTCTTGGATGGATTGCTAAGTACAAAGTTGCGGTCCTATGTGTACTTGAAGGACCCTAGGACCATAGAAGATTGTGTACGCATGTGCATCGACATCGAGGATAACCTAGGGGAGGAGTTAGAGCTTTCCAAAATCTACAGAGTGTCTGATAGTGCCTCTAGTCTCTCTTCCTCGCAATCCACATCAATTGAGGAACTTGCGGAGAAAGTAGCTCAAAAACTAGGTGTCACTAGCAAACAAATCCCAAGGTTTGCCCCAGTAAAGAGGTGCTATACTTGCGGTGGTGACCATATGGCGAACGTATGTCCCATCATGGCTCAACCCCAAGTGAACCCTAGCAGCCAATATTGCACCATAGAACAGAGATACACAAATCACACAGCACAAGACTGCCCATACAATAAGCAAGCAGTTAGGCAAACCTACCCTCAACCCTATCCACAACAGGGAATATACCAGAACCAACACCCACCACAGCAATATGGTAGACCACATCAATCCTATCAACAACCCTACCAAAACCAACAAAGGCCTCAACCCGTGTTAGCTCAACAACCTCCAACCCCAGCTAATGTGAATCCTGTGAAGTATGCTGTTGCTGAGGAAAATTTGAATAGAGCCATAGTCCCAGTGACTCCATTGCTTTCAGAAAGTGACCCGAGTTATCATAGTTTTGATTCCACTCACATAGATAGTCCACAGGCTTACTATATGCAGTCTCCTGAACTTGGCGAATCCTACTAAAGTGAAGAACCGAGTGAACCTAGTTGGGAGCCAGAGTATGCAAATCTCATGTACACAAATCCCAACACTAGACCTCAACCGAGGCAGGTAAGACCCCCATTCCCTAGGGGACCATGCTATAGATGTCAAGGAGATCACCTTACTCATGATTGCCCAATGCATGTATCTACACGACCACAGTCAGTAACAATACAAGGCTTTTGTCAAGATTGCGAAAAGGAGCATCTCTTATGAGATTGCCCAAAGAATCCCAATAATATGCCAAAAATAACTCCAATTAACGTTATTGGCTTAGTTGTAGACTCAATAGGAAGTGTCTCTTCCACTGCACCAGTGCAAGTGGTCACAAGAGCCCAGGCTTTGCAACAGAACCCAGGAATAGGTCAAGAGAAGAGTGCAGAGGTTAGTCAAACCGAGAGCATAGCCAAGAAACGGTCGAGAGCCTGGAGGGATAGCTGAGAGAGAATGAAAAGACAATGGTCTAAAAAGATGAGCGACTTAGAAGAAAGCATAAGAGAAACAAAATCCAAAATTGTTGAACTCACCTCTCAAATAGACTCTCACATACCACCACCACCACCCTCATTTCCATCACTATCTAACCCACCATCGGTCCACCTACCTCAGACCATCCCACCACCCCCTAGAGTAGGATCAGTATTAGCTGACCCCACTCCTGAAGACATAGACATGATGCTTAAGGCTTATCAGGCCAGAATCCAAGAAGGGCCAAATGTGATGGATCATGACAAGTGCTACCCTAGAGCTGACCTAGAGATAGAAAGAACCAAGCTGTGCACGAAAATGGTCACGTTGGCTCAGACCATGTTTGAAGCCAGTCGCCTCTTCAACTACTCTGGCTCAGCTAAGACACAATTGCACTTGGATGGACTCCTAGAGAAGTTAGAGAGCATAATTGCAAGATCTGCCAAGGAAGAAAAAAATCAAGGAAGAGATGAGGCAAGTAAAAGAATAAGCCTTCCCCCACAGGAAGCTTTTGTCCCCAATTCCACTGAACCCGACACCTCCTCTTCTATGAATAGGTACACACCAGAATTCCTACGAGAGATTCAAGAAGACAAATGGGCTAATGAAAGTGAGGTCCCTCCTCCCATTGAACTTGTGGATGACACACATGATCAATTCCCACAAGATATTCCTTCCATTTATGGGGAGCGGGAGAGTGCACAAAGTCAAGAGAGGTTAGACTTCCAGTCTAACTCCCTACAGGAATTACCCCATTTCACAGGTCCTTGGGAAGCCAAGTCTACTTGTATGAGAGCACCCACGGTCATGGTAAGAAACGAAGACTCAGTCATACCTAGGAATACGGAGGTAGTGAAAAACACTAAAGTGTAGTGCAACCTCACTTTAGAAGAGCTACTCAAAGTTAGGCCAGAATTATGGAAACATGTAGCTAACCAAGTGCCAAAAGAAGTGAAACCCCATTCCCAGGTAGGTTCTCATAGAACGGTGCCATAAATTCCTCTAGACAAGATAGGAGATATGAGTGAAGGTGAAGAAGGAAACACCTATCTTCCCATTACCCATCAGGGGTACACAACCAAGGCAATTCTAGACTCAAGTGCAGGAGTTGCTATTGCCACCACTTCCCTATGGAAGCGTTGGGGCAAGCCAGCACTCAGGCCCACGAGGATGAAATTGCAGATGGCTGATGGCCACATAGAAAGACCCTTAGGCCTGCTGGAAGGAATAACTCTCACTACATGCGGTGTTGAGTTTGAGCATACTTTCGCCATATGTGATTTCAGCAAAAACCATGCCTATGAGATGATTTTGGGAAGACCATTTATGCGACAGTTGCAAGTGGTCCAGGACTGGGGAACCAATTCCTTGTATTTGCAACACTTAGGTGTTACGACCAAAGTCAATCTCAAGGATTACTCTCATAGAGATGTACCGCCTATTCAATGGAATCCCATCCATAGAGCCAAGGATGACACGGAGTCTGTGCACTCCATAGGATCAAGATCCTCATGGATGCATGAAGACACTCAATAATGGATGTGTAAAGTGGCAGTGGAAGAAGAGAAGAGAGAAAAGGCCAGAGAGATAGGTGCTAAGGAAACCCATAGGTCAATTCAAGTCCCAGCCTACGCACCTGTAGTGTTTCCTGATGAAGAGTTTGAACCTCACGGCTGGGCAAAAGCAACAATGGACGTAGCCATCAATGAAGAACAATGGACACCCCACTCTGATGAGGATGGCTATGACATTTCAGTCTTCTCCATAGAGCCCATCACGGGAGAGGCAGTTCTAGAAGAATGCGAACCTAGCCCTGATGCAGTTGAGGATGCAAGTGACTCCGATCTAGAGTCAACCATTATGGATCCACCTTTTGCATCAGATGAAGAATACTTCTATGGAGTAGAATTTCAACCCCAGAGACACGGGGAGCTTACAAATGATGTAAGATTAGCCACACAAGTGACCCCTAGGGATGAAGAAAAGAAAAGAAAGAAGAGAGAAGTCACACCAAAAGAGGAGGAATCCTTGTTTGAGGTCCCTGAAAACTTTAAAAAGTATGAGATAGACGACAGGAGAGTCATGATAAGAATGCCTAAATGAGAGGCACAATCAGGAGAAGCCTATGATAACAAAGAAACCACCAAGAAAATAGTGGTAGCCCTAGAAGAAGGAGAGGAGAGATGCACGTACATAAACCGTGACCTAACAGAGGAAGAAGAGCATGCGTTAATAGCCTTGCTAAGGGAATACAGAGATGTATTCGCTTGGAGTTACAAGGATTTGAAAGGTGTTGACCCAGACATATGCTCACACACAATTCCCATGACCTCAGACGCAAAACCCTCTAAGCAAAAACCATACACATATAATGATAATTATGCTGCTAAGATCAAAGAGGAGATAGATAGACTGGTAGAAGCTGGATTCATCTATGAAATTGAGCACACTGAGTGGGTATCCCCCATTGTAGTGGTGCCCAAGAAGAATGGAAAGCTACGTGTGTGCATTAACTTGAAAAAGGTCAATGCAGCCACAATTCGAGATAACTATCCGCTTCCTATCACAGAACATCTCTTAGAAAGAGTAGCACGCAAGGAAGTGTACAGCTTCCTTGATGGATTTTTGGGCTACAATCAGGTAGCCATTGCTCCCAAAGATCATCATAAGCCACAGAGTGGGGCATATTTGCCTTTAGAGTAATGCCATTTGGGCTTACCAATGCACCCGCTACCTTCCAGAGGCTGATGTGTCACATGTTTAAAGAGTTCTTGAGGAAGAATTTGGAGGTCTATGTTGATGATCTCTGTGTTCATTCCAACATTAGACAGACACAGATACCTGAACTCAGACAAATCTTTGACAGATGTAGAGAATATCAAGTCTGCTTGAACCCAGAAAAGTGTGTTTTCATGGTCAGGCAAGGCAACACCAGATTGGAATAAGCCATTTCATGTTCACGTGGATGCATCTAATTATGCTATTGGATGTGTACTTGCACAACCTATGGGTGAAGGCAATATGGATCTTCCAATTGCATATGCTAGTAGACAGTTGAATGCGGCTGAACGAAACTATACAACCACTGAACGAGAGGGATAAGGCATGGTATATGCAGTTAAAAAGTTTAGACACTATTTTCTTGCAAATAAGTTTAAATTTTTTATCGATCATCAGGCATTATTATACTTGGTAAACAAGCCATGCAATACAGGTAGATTAGTAAGATGGTTTCTCTTACTAATGGAATACGACTTTGAAGTTGTGGTGAGGAAAGGGAAGACTCACTTGAGAGCAGACCATCTCTCTAGGCTCACATCTGGAGAAGCCCCACAAGGAGTATCAGATGACCTTCTTGGTGCTTACTTGTTTAATTTGGAAGTTGTCCCTCAGTGGGCTAAGCCATTAGTGCCAGTATTGACATACGGGCCTAATCACCCAGTCATAAACACTCAAGATAGAGAGGTAGTAAAAGCACAGAAGTACCATAGCATGGCAGGAAGTATGTACAAACAGACCGATCACGGGATATTGGCTTGTTGTGTGGAAGAGGACGAGTACGCAAAATGGTTGCAATTAGCACATGTAGGTGCATTAGAGCAACACTACTCAAAGCAAAGAACTTTACAGACACTTAGGAGATTCAGAGTGCATTGGCCTACTATGGAAGCTGACGTCCATAAGTTGTGCAAGGAATGCCCGATTTGCTGCACTAAACCACCCGTGGAACATGCCACTCTATATCAAGTGTCCATAGTGCCGGATTGGAGTGAACCACTAGTAGCCTTTCTGAGGACGAAGACATTCCCTCAAGATATTACATTGGCCAGACAAAAAAGTCTAGAACAAGAAGCCCTAGATTACTCACTCATTGGTGGTAATCTATACAAGCGTGGTAAAGATGGTTACCTGAGACTATGTGTCCATGAGAGTGAGTATCTCAAGATCTTGGAAACTGCCCACCAAGGTGTAGCAGGAGGACACTTTGGACCAGATCGGGTGATCAAGGTCGTCCTATTTGCAGGACTTTGGTGCCCGACCCTTCACATGGATGCACATACCTATGTGAAACCGTGTGACATTTGTCAGCGAACTCAGTATCCTATACGCAAAGATGAGATGCCTTTAAAACCTATGATGGGTGGACATGCATTCTCTAAGTGGGGAATAGACTTTGTAGGTCATATTAATCCCCCATCCAAGGGTTCACATGCTGAATATATCATTGTGGCCACAGACTATTTAACCAAGTGGGTAGAAGTGAAAGCTACCACAAAGAACGATGCTCAAACGACAGCTAAGTTCTTATTTGAGAATGTATTCACAAGATACGGGCTACCTATAGAGCTAGTTAGTGATAGAGGGACTCACTTCCTAAATGAGGTTATTGAAAATCTTCTCCAAGAATTCTTGGTAGTACATAAGAAGTCTGTCCCCTATCACCCACAAGCTAATGGCCAAGCTGAGAGCACAAATAAGATCCTATGCAATGTGTTGACTAAATTGGTAAATAATGAACGCTCTGATTGGGACAAACAGCTACACCATGCTGTTTGGGCATACCGAGTGGCCTATAAAACGGTACTCCAAGCCACACCCTTTCAGATGGTATTTGGCCAAAATGCGGTGCTACCTCTGGACTTCTTGATTCCCACATTGAGAGTAGCATAGGAGCATGAGTGGACGGGCCATGAACTCTCTTCGAGAATTTTTGACCTCGAACGATTAGGTGAAACAAGACTGAGAGCTGCCGAAGGAATATATGCAGCTAAGAAACGACAGAAGGCGTACTTTGATTCCCATGTTAAAGATAAAGGATTAAAGGCCGGAGACTTAGTTTTGGTATATACTCTGAAACAACATACGAGAAAGCTAGAAAACGTGGTTATGGACCTATGATCATAAATAGGATCTTGACTAGTGGAGCAGTCCAATTAGCCACACTCGAAGGCGACATTCTCCTGAGCTACATAAGTGGATGCAGAGTCAAGTTGTATCAGGAACCTCTCACCGAGGAAATGCTCAATCGACTCAACACTGCCAAGAAACGTAAAGAAGAGGAAAAACGAGTTCGAGAAGAAGCACAGGCAGAAGCCTTGGAACGCATCCGAAAAATGAAGATGAGAAGACAAGGACGAGATCAGCCAAGGATAGATGACTATGCGAACCCAGGATATCATATGGCTATGTGTGAAGTCTCAAGTGTAAGCCCCCATAGAATAGTTGACCGACTTCCTTTTGTAACCTTGGAGATAGGACAAGGGAAGAGTGCAAGGACTGCACGGGCATTGATTGACTCAGGTGCAGCCACTAGTGCCGTTAAACTTTCTTACTGTTGAGAGTTGAAATTAAATGTCAATCCTATAGAAGCATATCTCATAGGATTGCGAGGTGTGGAAACCCCTTGCATGGGCAAGGTGGAACTCCCCCTCTACATTCAAGATGTTCTAATGACAGTTAAAGTACTAGTGTGTCAAGATGAGGACCTCACTAAACCTCTTGTCTTGGTTCAAGACTAGATCTATGATCATGTAGTCAACCTAAACCTAAGAAGTGGACTTCTTCAGGTATGGGTAAATCAGAGTCGAATTACAGTTGAGCTAAATAATGGAGCACTCACGGAACTAGGAAAGGCACAGACTCCTGGTCCTTCCAGGGGTACACATGAAGTTGACAATGCTATTCTTGTCCAAAGCTATGTGATGCAGAGGAATGATGATCTCAATAAAGAAGTCAAGGATTCAACGGAACTCTCTTCTTTTCCAAAGGCCACAGGGAGGCAGCAACCAAAGGCAGATCAATTACTGAAGACTACCTATGCTGGAGGCCAAAAGAACGTGCGAAGCAGGATGTCTCAACCATTGAAACAAGTGTGGGTGTGGAAAGGTGAGCGTCCTATTGCGGTCAAGCCACAACAACTATCTCAACTTCCTATTAGTAATCAACGACATGATACTAATAAGAAGACTCCCAAAAATTCTTTTGTGAAAGTGAAATCTATCTGGGTACCCAAGAAGTGGATGCAGGCTGGCCCACAATCAAGACAAATTTGGGTGCCTAAGGCTTGCTTATGGGCTCAACTAGTCACACACAAATCACACCATACATGACAGGGTTCACTCACTCAAAGAGTCGATGCCCACTCTCATTCAACACACACAAACACACATTTACACATGAGCACGGGTGGAATCACTTGCAAATGGGCCCGTATACAGCCTCATTTCCAAGCAAACACCCTCAGAATGCCCTCCAGAGTCTCCACAAAACCAAAACATAAAGTCATTCATTGTGTTTGGCAGCCAAAAGCTTGTAATAAACCCCCCGATCCCATTTGTACATTCCTCTCCACCTACTAACTGCATCTTTTCACTTAGCTCATAGGATTAACAACACACACAATCATCGAGCACTCACTGATCAACTAACTCATCATTCACCTCATGTTAATATTGTAAGGGGGACAAAAATTGTTCTACCTTGTCCTTTACAATGTTAATGCCTTCTTCTATATTCTCACAAAACTAGCAAGCAAGTTGTAACATGGCAGAAATCGGAGGCACCAGTTCCCAGGCGGGGTCTAACACACAGATTGTGGACATTGAAGCCCTCCTCCTTGAACCATAACTCACCGAGAGGCCTCAAGAACTTCAAGTGGTGCATGTGCTTCCTATTCAGGACCCTCCTCAGGGACACACTTCTCAAGTGGGGAAACACGCTCATTGGTTTAGTGATGTCGCAGGGCCATTGGGTGATGGCACCTACTTCTGGGAAGCAGAAATTGAGTTCAATGGCAAATGGGGACGCTACCATTTCTTCACTCGCGAATTTGAGAAATATCAGAATGCAGAAGTAATGCGATCGGTATGGACCAAAGCATGCTTGGATAGCTATTTCAGGGCACATTTGCCTAAGCCAGATTTCCTACGCTGCTCCTATTTTATCAGTACCATCACTCCTAGCAGGGCCAAGGGAGGCGATAGTACTTTTGTGCTACCCTCACTGTTTCCAGGCCACGAACTCAAGAGATTCAAACTGACCCTCAATTTGGTACGAGAAGCATTGAACATGCAAGGTATGCATATTCCCACTGAGAAAGAAACATTGGTTCCAGGCAGGATGAAGCATAAGGATCTCAACAAATTGAAGGACATGGTAGCAATGACACCTACCATTGCTCTCCACCTATGAACGATCATGTAGCATTTTGCTTTTCCCGCCCAAGAACGCTTCACTACGCCACCAAAAAAGATATGGTTCAACTTGCACTTGGCGGAGACAGAGAATCTCACTATCTTTATACCACATTGGATCATAGATCAGATCCACCTAGCCCATCAACGATGGAATAAGAAACAAAAGAATGTACTTCATGGATTCTGTGCCCTGACAAAAATAATTTACAGATGCTTAGCGTACGACGTGCCCATTCAAAGAGCACTAGTATGGTCTAGGGCCCAAGAATTCCAAAGACGGCTGTCAACGGCGGGTCCTCCATCAAAGAAGATGAGAGGGGGAGTTCAATTACCATGTGCCCAAGCAAGGGGAGCCACCACCACACCAGAGGTGACCCCTCCACAAACGCGACGTGTCCGACCATTTACCATTCACCTGCCCAGACCAAGCGCCGAAGGACCCAATCTAGTGTTCCCTCCGATTCCATCGGACTTGGAGTTCCCACAAGGTTACACCCTTGCTGATTTTGACAGATGAAGAAATTGCCCGTTTGATCAATGAGTCTAACCTGGAGACAGAAGCAGAGCAGACCTAAGGACAACAACCCACGACTACAACTTCAGCCCCGACCCAACCGGGAGTAGTAGAAGTAGAAGAGGATGAAGAAGAGACAGAAGAAGAAGAAGCAAACGAGGAGTATGATCAAGAATATGAAGAACTTTCAGAACTAGCAAGTGCCCCGGCATACTCGGCCCAAATAAAAAGATTATACGAAACCATGAAGCGAGTCCAAGAACAACACAAACTGTCGCTCGAGACAGGAAAGATGATCATGAGCCAAATGTAAGCCAAGGAAGGTGTGGATGACATGTTTATTGAATCAATGAACCTGCACGCTGATGCGGTAGCTTTAGATGAGGCTGTTCATGCAGCCATGGCTTATATTCATCGATTTGAGAAACGAGTGCCTACTCGCCCCATGCGATCTGGCAAACAAATCCACATCAATGTATCAGAACCAGGAGGTAACACACAAACAGAAGAACATCAGGCGGAACCACTCTCACCACCCACCTCACCTCTCACTACACAAGTCACCTCACCACCTGGCACTACCACGCCTATTCTTGCCATTACCACATTCGTCATGGGAATTCCTCTCTCTCCCGGCATCCAATTCGGAGGAGTTACCATGCCCACTTTCACAACACTCTTCACAAATATCACATCCACCCCACCCACTGTTCCCATCTACACAGTCACACACACGTTCGACACAATGGAAACATCACCAGCCACAGCACCACTCCCCCCACGCAGCCTCAATCTCCCATACCCCCTCCACCTACCTCACCACTTGACTCCACAGCATTCACAACTCCCTTTCCCTTCCCAATTCCCCCTGCATCTTCATCTTTCCCTGCATCGTTTAATGTAAATAGTATATTCATGGCATTACATCAATGTGTGTATCAACTTCAGAGTGAGTATCAGGCTCTCGAAGACCGTCATCATCAACTGACTACGAATCATCAACAACTACAGAGACGGCTTACAATTATAGAAGAAGAAAATGCAGACCTCAATCAACGTTACACCACAATCGAGCAAGATCATCAAACCCTCCTGGAGACACCCCAACCATCACAAGTGCCAGGAGTCAAAAAACTTGAAGCTTTACTAGAAATCTACCAAGCAGATAATCTAAGAGTCCGGCATAATTTGACTCTACTCAGAAAACACATGGCTACCACCCTTGAAGAAAACAAGCGTCTGCAGAAGCAAAACGAAGAAAACCTGGAAGCTGCCATGGAAGGCTCTCCCCACGAAATCGACCCAGAACAATTCAAAGCAGTCCCCTCAGACACAATGAAGACAATCTTGGAAAGCTATGCAGATCTATTAGAAGCACATGACGATTTGGAAAAGGAACGGGATGCGCTACGCCACCAGCTCAGGGAACAGGAGGCACAACCCAAAGTCATAGAAACAACCACGACTTCAGAGGAAGTAAAGGCATTAACAGAGCAGGTGGCAGAATTGCAGACGAAGTTACTGGAATATGAAAATAGCCCTCTCTAGTTGTAGAACCAGAGCCAGATGAATTGGTACCCATTGAGGTAGACGAATCGTATGAGGAACCATATGTTCCTATGCCGATGTCAAAAGGTCAGCAAACCTCAGAAGGAATGGACACCTTGGAAGTCGAAGTACCCGAATGGCTCTAGACACTCGAAAAGAAAGCGAAAACCCATGAAGATCGAGTGGCAATCCAAATCCAATCAATGGCCAAATTAGAAGACACCATCATAAAGTCATAGTATTTCCGCAGTATGTCTCATCATAGATGGATAGGCACCAACGACAATCACTATGTGCCATACTGTGTACTCCTGGCAGATTACAATGCAGAGATTCAACGACGATGTGGCAAGGCTCCAACCTTCGCCACACAATTTGGGCCCGATGATATCCCAGAGAGTGCGAAAAAAGGATCCATTCATCAACCCACCTGGAGGATCCGTCTTCTTGAGACCTATCCAGAGATGGTTCGTACTTGGACTAACATGCCACTCTTTATTAAATACAATCCCTGTTATGTTCAAGTCTTCCGCAGACGCACCTGGCTCAAATTTACCATTGCGGTAAAGAACGTCAAAGGTTGTGCAAAGTGGTTAAATTATGTCTATCTAGCACCTCCACAAGGACCTCCTACTGTTGCTTACATGATTTCTACAATCCATCACTGGAGCATTCGACTACGGAACACACCTGATGTGATGGCACAAATGTGCATGAAGATCTTCGAATTAATGCTCATCACATTCAGGACATTCAAGAATATCAAGGACCCCCACTTTTCAAGAGTTGTCTTCACTGCAGGCAACCAAGATCTGGTATATGACATGAGCACTACCCCCTCAATAAAAGTAGTATATGCCTGGCACACAAGAATAAAATACCTCCCAGCATGCTTCAAGCAGACCATCGAGGAGATGTTCATCACAGGGTTCTGGGAGTATCACTCAGAAATATTTGTACCCAAGCCCTCACATCTCCTCCAACTATTCACTGTGGAGAGGACCATCTACTCAGAGCAATTGCGGGTGCCCCATCCAGACGTCCCAGGTCTAGTGGATTGGGATGCATTGTTAACAGACCTAGCACGGGGCCTACGGTTAGAAGAACAACACCTCGCTTCCAATGTGGTTCAATATTACGTCCAATGCACAGCTAGACAAGGGTCTGTCAGAAACGACAGACGCGAGAGAGGGGGGGTGTTGGCAGTAGTCAAGGAACTGAAGGACTCACAAGACAAGGAAGCCTAGGAAGGGAGTCGGAGCGAAGAGAAAGCACAACCAGACACAGTAGTCAAAGAAGATCTGGCAAGTAGGCCATTTTGGGCACACAAGAACGAGCAAGTAGGGAGCTCCAGGAAATGTATGTCAAAATGTTAGAAGAAATCCCTACAAAAATAGTGATTTTCATCACTAAAAACCATTGTAAATACCATTTCATATTTTTGTAGCTCTATTTTGTGCAAGCCAAGGAGTCCTTGAGCTTGAGGAGCTTTAGAAGTACCTACCTATCAGTTTTCACATTTTTTAGACTCCGTTTGAACCTCCAAATAGGCCCTAGAACCTAATTTTTAACTAGGCCGGACACTAGGTCTCGACAGGGCCAAAAGCTAGTAAAAAACTATAAATAGAGCTAGAGAGCTCATTTTTGGGGTTAGCTTGTAATAGAATTGAACCTGTATGAGGTCTTGAAAGTAATATAAAAGAACTCCATTGTCTTTCTCTTTGCCTTGCCGTGTGTGCGCATGTGTGTGTATGTGTGTGCATGTTTGTGTGCTTCTCACTCACGCACTTGTGCCTTCACTTGCTCGAGGTCATCATACCATCCTCACGTCTTCCTGGATTGACATTGAAGGAGGTGCTACTCATCACTGAGCTACATACCCTCATCGACTGATTTGGTATCCAAATTTATATAATCTTCTGTGGTTGATTTCTCCCTTGCTTTGTTTGGTGTTGCTTGAGCTTCACATTTTGCTTCTCTCATGGTGGCTTTGATTGTGGTGGAGGATTCAAATGCTCCTTTCACACCCATATCTGCTTCATGCTTGGACCGGATGGGTATCTACATTGCTTTAGCAACTTGGTGGAGTGTGATCTTCTTGCTTTATGTTTTTTCTACAGTTTGGTTTCATGGCTCCACGGTTGAGTTCTAAGTGAGACACTCATGTTTTTAAAAGAAGGGAGTTCCAAAAATTTCATGACCTATCCATCAGAAGGTGAGGCATTATATAAAACAAATAAAGGGGTACATGCACCATGTGTGGAGCTATAACCACAAAATTCGGTAGTCTTCAGTTGTACCATAGTTGTGTGAAGAGAGATGGTGGATGCAATCCAAAGATGAGTTGTTGCTGCTACAACCGGCTTCACACCAGCCAACTGAAACTTCAGATTTGATTACTAGATCCTCGGAGCTTCCTAAATCCACCAAAATATCAGCCAAGTACTTTGGAACATGTATCCCAAAAGTTTACGTCAAGACAGACTAGTTGCGAAATGACTAGCTCCCAAAACTTGCTATTTTTGGACATACACCTACTGGAAAAACTGAATAGTGCTCTGAACCTCGTAGGAATTAGAGAAATTCCTTTTGTACATAGCAAATAGACTTAGCAAGCTTCCAAATCCAAGTTAAAACACTTCAAATGATGGACTGAGCAGTGAGAACAAGATTCATCAATTTTTGGAACATGCCCACCATTCTCGGGGCTCTGTAGAGATAGACCAGTGAGCAGTACAATGTAGCTATCTCCCAAATTGTAAATCTAATGACCACCAAAATTGGTATGAAAAAACTAGACAGTAAGAGCTACTCAATTGCACGTTGAAATACTGAAAAATGTTGAGTAGAACTCGAGATATGACCTTCTGAAGTTATTGCCTTGAGTGAGTATAGTAGAGAACAAAACAGAGAAGTAGATAATGAGAAATGTATAGATTCACATATGATTACAACCACATTGGCAATGAATATTTTCACAATGGGAGTAGAATGATAGAGCTATGGAGTAAGATCTTCAATCTCTACAAAATGACATGAAATGGTCACGTACAAGGCTTGCTAATCACCTCTTCATTCTTGCTCTTTTTATAGCTATTCTTGGAGGGAGTTTTGAATTCAAATTCGAATGGCTCCACCTAAAAGTGATCCCCAAAGCTAGGAGATATTCCCTCAGCTCAAAAATTCATGGTTTTAAGTAGTTAGAGCCACGACTTTGCTTTTACATCCTGGATGAGGTAAGCCATCCTTTTCCTTTTTCTTTTTCACAATTACAAGAGATAAAATGTACTCTTCTACAAGAGGTGTTCACATGACTACACACGTGACTTACAAATGATCATAATATCAAGCATATCAAGCATGTAGGCTTGGGTAAAATGCACCAACAAGTTGCATGGCTAGAAGACCAAGGGTCTTCAGCTCTACTATATATGTATCTCAAGGGGCCCCAACCTTAGGGTGGGTCGAGAGCTAGAAGACCTGAGAGTCTTCGATTCTACTATCCATTCATGTGTAGATGTCTCTAGAGTTTGTAACTCTATTGTGATAATTTGTTTATTAACCCAAACCTAAAGAAGGCATTGTCAGAGGTTCAAGTCAATTGCATGATCATATATCCAATCTTGACCCAATATCAAAGGTTTGTTAAGATCTTCATCATGGCAAACTAGTAGCTTCACTATCAAGGGGATTTCACGTATGAGGATAGGAACTTCCCCCTCACCAATGTAAGGGATTTCCATTCCTAATCCTATGAGGTAAGCTTCAATGGGATCCATTTGTAAATTCATGTATTGACAACATGAATACCTAATGGCAATCGTGGTAGCTCCTGAATCAATAAGGGCAATGATCATCTTCATTGTAGTACCCAATTCTAGCTCAACCAAAATGAATGGTCCCCTATCAACTATATTATGGGAGGCATTCCTCTTTGTTTGGCACATCACCATATGATACCTAGGGGCATCTGATTGGGGGAGGACATTCACAAGGTGAACTCCTTCAACATCATCCTTCCTAAGCTTGCCTACACCCTTGCGTTCTAGAGCTTCACCCTGAGCTTCTTCTCGAATTCTTTTCTCCTCCTCTTTATGCTTCTTAGAAACATTTAATAGTTTAAGCACCTCCTCTATCAAGGGTTCATGATAAAGCTTGATTCTATGTCCAATAATATGATATGGCATTCTATCTCCTTCTAAGGTGGATAATTCCACTCCATCGCTTGTCAAAATTCCATTGATAATCATGGATCCATAGCCATGTTTCTCTTACTTACAAGCATGTTGCTTCAAAGTGTATATCAATACTAGATCACCAACTTTCAACCCTTTGTCTTTCACATGTGCACCAAACCCTTTTGTCTCTTCCTTTCCAAACACATACATACACACACACACACATACATACATACATACATACATACATATATATATATATATATATATATATATATATATATATATATATATATATATATATATATATATATATATATACATATATATATATATATATATATATATATATCTGTGTGTGTGTGTGTTGCTTCTCTCAATCGAGTCTCTCCTAAATGCTGGAAGTCCATTATCGTGGTGGATAATGTTGGAACATCAAGCTTTCATTATACTTGAGGTGGACATGATCTTCATCAAATTCATCATTTGAATAATGCCACATATACTCCTTGTAGAGTTTTATTTGCATTCATTTATTGTATTGAGTGTTAATCACATATGATCACTTTCTTATGTAAGTTGCAAAGCATTTACATTTGTAAAAGGGAAAAGTAAAAGGCCTAAAATCCATGAGTTAGAAGTGGTTGAGATTTATTCTCAATCGATCAATCAAGTAGTAGATGTGACTTCAACTTTCTCTTTTCCTAGATTGTAGGAAAAGGTTCCAATCTTTCTAAACTATTAAATCCACCTAAATTTGAATTCAATATAAATCGAGATGACACTAGTTCAGTGTTAAGGTGATTGCTCCTTCTATAGTTGTTATAAATTAGAGATTTTATACATTTTAGCAAGCCAACCCTATTTATGAGACTCCATTGAGAGGCTTTTCTCCAATTTTTACTATGCTGGCTGCTCTCAATGTTTGAAGTTACAACTTCCATCCATTTTTAGAAGGTTTTTGTGAGCTAGTCAAGGCACAAATTATCTACTTTGCATCAAATTTTTATTGTTGATATTCCAAAGTACCTATTGGGTTCTATTGCACTAACAACAAGCCTAAAAGGTCTACTTTACATATCCAAAGAGCTAGGGCTAGTTCTATGCTAGTTTGCTGGACCAACTTCACCACTTGACAACTCAAGCTTCCAAGCCTCTCCAAGCTTCTCGAACTTTCTTTTAGTGGTATTAGAGCAACTTCAAGATGGGAGATGGCTTTCCATTAATGATTGAGAAGCTTGATAGACACAATTAGTCATCTTGAAAAATCAGAATTGAGGCTTATTTGCAAGGAAGAAACCTATATAGGATTGTATCAGGTGATGAAGCAATGCCTATTCCAAGATCTAAAGGAGGACCTACTCAAGAGGAAACAGATAGGCTCAGACTTTGGTGTGCAAGGAATGCTCAAGCAAGGTCATACATACTCAAATCTATTTATGATGTTCTATTACCACATATTGGAGGATGCAAGAGATCTCAAGGGACTTGCGATGCCCTAGAGACTTTCTTTTCTACTAGTACAAAAGCAAGGAAGAACCATATCTGAAATGAGCTCCATCACATGAAGAAAAGTCCAAAACAAACCATTATTGAGTTTGTTACAAAGGTCAGAAGGTTGCTAATCAATTGGCATCCATTGGAGAGCTGATTGAAGAAGAAGCCATTATGAGGAAAATTCTTAATGGGATTAGAGGTGACAAGCAATAGAAATATTTCACCACAACCTATGATCTCATCATGGATGTGCAAACTCCAAACTTCAACATCTTTCTTGGACAACTCTTCAATCAAGAGGCCAGCAATAACATAAAGGAAGGTAACTCCTATCATGGTAACACAACTAGTGCTCTATATGCAAATAAGAAGGAGAAGAAGCTGAAATGCAAGAAGAAGGAAGAAGATGAAGAAGAGACTTCCCAAGCCAACTTTGCAGGCAAGAGCAAGTGGAAAGGGAAGAAGAAAGGACCAAAGCATGACGAGACTAAAGGTGAGAATGTTCAACCTTGTGCCATTTGGGATAATACCAACTACACCACTTAGATTTTCTAGTTCAATGCGAAGACCCTAAAAAGGAAGTGGAAGATGTGGATATGGTAGTAATAGAGGTAGAGATGGACACAACTTCAATAACAATAGAGTCCATAATAGAAGGGACTACAACAATTATTTTGAAGATCAACAACATGAAGACTCGTTGTTTTTTATGAATCTAAGCCACAAGGAAAGTAAAGAAGATGATCATTTATTCTACATAGATTTAGGTTGTTCAAATCATGTTGTAGGCAACATAGCTCTCTTATCTGATTTGGAAAATCCAAAGCATAGACATGAAGCTCAAACAGGGGATGACACAAAGCATAGTGTGGAGAAGATATGTAATGCCAAAGCTTCCAATGACAAGACAAATACTCTGAGAAAGGTACTCTATGTTTTTACTATTACAAAAAACCTAATAAGTGTAGGCCAAATATTTGAGAAAGGCTTGCAAGTTAGGTTCACCCAACATGGAGCTTTTGTGGAAGATCCATATCAAGGCTTCAAGAAGATAGCCACAGGTGAGAAGCATGGTAGGCTCTTTACTTTTGAGGTAGGAGAAACCAAAAACATAGCTCTATTCAGCTTTGAGTCTCAAACCCTAAGTGAGCTTGAAGTGTGGCATAAAAGGCTAACTTATGTGAATGAAAGAACCTTAAAGGATATCTCCGGGGATCAAAGTGTTCTTGGATTACCAAACATATCAAAGCAACACATGATCAATAGATATGATGCACATCAGATTGGGAAGGCACAAAGACAACCATTAAACCATAAAGGCTACATCCACAACAACTTATTAGACTTAGAACATAAAGATGTATGGGGGCTAAGCCAAGCACCTTCATTGGAAGGATAACGATAATATGTCTCATTTATTGATAACCATAGAAGATTGACTATTATGTACTTTATCAAGAGTAAGAATGAAGTATTTGATTGCTTCAAAAAGTATCTAGCACATGTTTAGAATAATACAGATAGATCACTCAAGAAGCTCAGATCTCATGAAAGGTGAGAATACTCCTCCAAAGAGTTTGATGAGTTCTTTCAAGATAAAAGTATCAAAAGGGAAGTGAATAGCAGCTACTCTCTTCAACTAAATGGAATCATAGAGAGAGGAAACAAGACATTGGTTGTCCCTTTGAGTTACTTGAGTACTCTCTTTGTAGCATCCATGTGTGGCCTTCTAGGTGAGTGCATGACCTGACTAAGCACTCCCACACTATATGATATGGTTGGTCTTGTGTGAGTAGCATATATCAAGCTACCAACTAAGCTTTGATACTCTTTAGGATCATCAATCTTCTCAACTTCATAAACACTTAGTTTATGGTTCAATTCCAAAGGTGTACCTACAAGCTTTGTGTTCTCCATTTTGAACTTGAGAAGTAGTTCTTGAATGTATCTTCTCTGAGTTAGATACACCCTTTCATCTGCATAAATCATTTGCATACCTAGGAAATATGTGAGCTCACCTAAACCACTGATTTTGAACTCCTCTTGCATGTGTCTGTTGATCCTTTGAATGCCATTCAGATCATCACCTGTCACAATAATATCATCTACATACACACATAGATAGATAACCTCATTAGGATCCCTTTTGATGAATAGAGAAGGATCTGAGTTGCTAGGTTTTAACCCTTGATCTTGAAGGTATTAACCAACCTGTAATTCCAAGCTCTAGGAGCCTGTTTCAATCCATACAATGTTTTCTTAAGTTTGAAAATAGTAGATGTATGATTAGGGATTTCAAAACCTCGTGGTTGTGACATGTATACCTGTTCACTTATCCAATCATTTAGGAATGGATTTTTCACATTAAGTTGGAGGAGTCTCCAATTTCTGAGATGCAGATTGGGTAGGAGCAAAGGATAATGGAAGAAGTACATCTAGGTACTTAGCATTTGCAGGTTCAAAATTGGTGTTCATGGAGTTCCAAGAAGCAACCAACATTTGCTTTATCTTCAACTAAAGTAGAATATAGAGGTCTAACTATTGCAAATCAAGAAGCAATATGGCTCAAGGAGTTGTACTCAAACTTGGGACTTGTAGGTTCCTAACCTCACTTAAAGTTGGAGATCATGTAAGTTCCATACATTTGGCTACAAATTGAATTTTTCATGCAAGGAAAAAGCACATAGAATTCTATTACCACTTTCAAGAGAGAATCTTATGGCAAAGGAAATTGACATTTCATTTGTTCCTACTGAGAAGCAAATAGCAGACATGATGACAAAGGCACTTGATGGGATAAAGCTTTGTAGATTCAAAGCTATGGTAGGTATTCAACCTATCAGAGAATGAAGACTCAAGCATACTTTAACTTGAGGGGGAGCTATTGGAACAACAAGCTTTCATTATGCTTGAGGTGGACATGATCTTCATCAAATTCATCATTTGAATGATGCCACATATACTCCTTGTAGAGTTTTATTTGCATTCATTTATTGTATTGAGTGTTAATCACATATGATCACTTTCTATGTAAGTTTCAAAGCATTTACCTTTGTAAAAAGGAGAAGTAAAAGGCATAAAAGCCATGATTTATAAGTTTTTTAGATTGATTCTCAATCAATCAATCAAGAAGTAGATGTGGCTTCAACTTTCTCTTTTCCTAGATTATAGGAAAAGATTCCAATCAATCTAAACTATCAAACCCACCCAAATTGGAATTTGAGTTCATGAAGAAATGGCGTGGTCATATCCTCAAGAGTCTATATCAAGACTCTAGATCATTTTAATATTAAGAAGACTGATGATTTGAACTAATACATATACTCTTTTATCATTGCTTAGTGCCATTTCTGTCGTCTAGTCCTTCCTTAGACCTAGTCAACTTGTTGAGATCACTGCTCTGTCTACAAAGCTTCAAATCAAGTGATTAAAGATTTAATTGAAATTTATAACTATCTAGTTTATGTGTACAAATTTTCAAGTCCTTTGGTTCATTACGTTCACAAAAATCCAAGTTTTAGAGTGTCAGGGTCATTCTCTACACATCCTTGAAAAATCAAGATGACACCAGTTCAATGTACAATATAGTAACAATTGATTAAATTCCTTTTCATGGAATTTAATTATCTTAGATAGCTCATGATTACAAGTGGAATCATCTAAAATGACAAACTATGCGTTGAGAAATCACTTTAGCAATCCAAGGCTTACCCCCGACTTTTTAGGGACTGAGCAGTAATTGACCAGGGAGCACTTCGATGCACGTTTCTCCCAATTGACTGAAGCAAAAGCTTTGAAGTTTGGAGAGCCTAAAATAGATTTTGAGCTGGTTCCAACAAGCTATAGAAGATGCAACATGATGGAGAAATCACTAAGATATGGTCATGCAAAGTTCACTATTCTGAGTAGTCATAGCAGAGAAGTAGACAGAGATGATCAATGAAGTATATCTATTATGGCACATGATTTTACAAGATCATTGGCATTATGATGATACCTAATGATAGTGGAATGAGTAGTCTATGGTTTAGGCTACTTGAATCCTGCAAATGATCTATGGAAGAGATCTCAATGAGGCCACTCAACTGCGACTTTTACAAGCTCCTTTTATAAGGATTTTCTTCAAATTTGAATTTGAATTTGAAATTAGGCTCCACCTAAAAAGTGATTCCTCTAAATGAGGAGATATTCTCTCATGAAAAACCCGTAGCTCTAACTCCATAATTTCTTTGGCTTTACAAGATTCCTAATGATTTAACCATTTACAAATGGTAAATGATCCAATGTTACAAGTAATGATTCACATGCTTCATCAAGTGGTTGCACATTTTTCCTTCCATGCCTAGCCAAGTGTGAAGTCTTGGACATTTGTACCAACACTATCAATATCTATATGCACATTAAAAATGGGCATGTACTTGTTAGGATTTATGTTATGCATGTCCAAGATCTAGAACAAAGTGGAATCTATAGTTTCAAAAAATGAGCTACAGTTAGAAGAAAGTGACTTTTATACTTAACATTTAGAAAAACGTAAATGTTAAATAAGAAACATAATAAAACTGTTTCAAATAGGGCTCAGTTGCTATTAGTTCTACAAAATCATGCGTTTTTCTCCATTGTACACAACATGAATTTATCCTAAGATATCATAGTGGACTCACTTGCTTACATTAAAGTAATGTCTTTTGTCGCTTGTGTATAGCTTTGCCATCAACAAAAAAAATACAAATTTTTCCATAGTGACATCATGAATTTAATCTTCATTATAAAAAGTGTGAGTAAATATCTATTTTGAAGTAAATATCATAATTGAATGATTCTCCATCCATCTTCTTTGAGGACGCACAGTTGATATTCATTTCTTGTTGAGGATATATTGAATTGTTATGTCATCAATAAACAAACACTTGACTATGTCTTTTCTTTGATCAATTATTTTCTCTCTCCATGATGAAGGAAGTGTGGATAATCTTAAACAACAGAAGTTAGTGAACCACTTCTAGAATATGTCCTATTAGACACATTTATTGAAACCTAATTCAATTGCAACTTGCATAACCAATGACTCTAACATTTTTTATACAACAATTAGTCACTATCTAATTTCAAAAAATCTATATATGAATCCAATTGGATTATAGATGGAGTACTTGTCAACCTAGGTTAAGTAGAACATAGAGGCTCAAAAGAATTGCTTTCTTGTACCTAGTGGAGAAGAATTTAACAAACATATTTTGACTAGAGAAAGTACACAAGTTAAGCTTTCCTATATATATATATATATATATATATATATATATATATATATATATATATATATATATATATATATATATATATATATATATATATATATATATATATATATATATATATATATATGCATTAATTGGATATATATAAAGAGAGAAATGGATTCTACAAGGTGACTATGTACATAAAAATGTAATAGTGGTTCCTTGTAGTGCACTATTCAAGGCAATTTTGATATGATTCGATGCAAGTGTGACAAGGTGTACTTCTCCACTATATCCTTGAGATCTCCATGGAACCTCCTACCCAAAGCCTTCTAAATAGGGAGAAACGGACATGGGATATTGTGATTCTTTATCTATGCTTGCAATTTCTCTCTATTCATGACTTTCCGCTTCTTCTTCTTTGTCCTTCCATTGTCTTTGGTAAATTTTAGTGCTCCAATCCATATGGATATACTATTGCCTCCTTTGTTCCCTCTAGCTCTAGGCTCATCTTTTGGGTCTTATCCAAGTCATATGCACATAAACGTGCACTTTTTTTTTCAACACTACCCTCCAAGGTTACGAGTAGTGTCATTAACTTCAAGAACTAGCCGTTCTATGAACTTAAAAATCTTTGAAGCATCCAAGATTTTGGTAAACATTTATGAAACTTGCTCTTTAAATGAATGCTGAAATTTCAGCTCACAAACCATCACTCTGATGGCGATTCTGACTGCACGAATGGCTTCAAAATGGAGATAAACCCCAGCGCACCTCGTAGAAATGTTTCTTGGCTGCTAAAATTCATAGTTCTATGCTCTGAAGTCGATTTGCACTGTTAAAAGTGCGCGCACGCCGTGACGCGAAAAACCGAAACTTGAGAAGGAGTTGAACCTGCTCTGATACCATTGTTGGGTGTGTGTAGAAGTGCGAGAGACACACGAGAAGCACATACAAGGAGCACAAACGTAGCAAGACACACGGAGAAAACGATGGCTAGAATAGCTCACTTTATTGATGATGAAAACTAAACTGAAGTAAGAGCTGAATAATATCCCTAAGTACAAAGTACCACCACATATGAGAGTATCAAGTATGTGGTAACATGGGGAAAAAACCTCTAGCCAGCACTAGAGTAAAAAGTGCCCATGTATAGGGAAAATATTCACATCAAAGCTACTCGAGGAACACATAGGTGTAACAATTATCACTACTTTTGATGATAGTTCTTTCACATTTTCATATGCTTTTTATGTACCAAGGATCAAGAAAATTTTGTTGTCAATTTCAGTTATAGCCAAGATTGGCATGGTTGTTGGATTTGTTGATGATAGATGTACAATTCATGATTACCCAAATGGCAACGTTATTATTTCTTTGGGCATTCTATGTGGTGGGTTGTACAAGCTCATCAACTATGTCAAATCTTTGAATGACTCAAGATGTGTAGTTCACGATTCTCAAGGTATCTCATATGAAAAGCTTTGGCATGAAAGCTTTTGTCATCTAAATTTGGCTAATTTGCTAAGCCTAAAAAATATGAAATGGTGTCCTCTCTAGCCAAACTAGTGGAACCTTTTAAGCATGTCTATGAAGGCTATATTTTCATAGAATGTAGCATTCCTCATTCCCAAAAGATGGTTGAGTTCAAGCTCCCTATAAATTGCAATAGTGATGTTTGTGATTGTATGCAAACATCTTCTTTTGGGAACTACCTTTACTTCCTAAATTTTAGTGATTATTTTTCCATGCATGCATGGGTGTATCCATTGAAAGAAAAGTACAAAATGTTTATGTGCTTCAAATAGTTTTTGGCTCTGGCTAAAAATCTATCCATGTGTACATTGGGCACCCTCCATTTTGATCAAGGGGGGGAATACATGTCTTCTAATTTTAATGCTTTTCTTGTTGAGTGTGGGATAAAACATCAGTGTAGAATGTCATGTAAACCTCAACAAAATGGAGTTGTTGAACCAATGAATAGGTCTCTCATGGAGATGGCAAGGTGTCTGGAAAAAATTCAAGCTTTACCATAAAGCTTCTCGCGTAAGGTTGTTATGTAAATATCATATGTACTGAACAGGTGTCCCACCAAAGCACTACAATTGATTAGTCCATTTGAGGCTTAACATGTTTGCAAGCCTTTTCTTGCTCATTTACATGTCCTTGATTTCTGGCATATGCATTAGTACCTAAAAAACAACACTAGAAATTGGATCATAAAGAAATGGAATATATTTTTGTGCGGTATAGCTCTGAACCAAAGGCTATCATCTCTATCATCCACATAATAAACACATTATGCTTAGTCGTGATGTTTTTTTTTGTGGAAGATGAAATTCAGCCATTACTTTCATGTAACAAGGAGAATTTAGTTAGCTCTAAAGATTTGTATGATACTTTGCTACTCTTTTTATAGGCAGATAGTCAATTGCTAGTACAAATGAGGCAGTTTCTAAACCTTTATAGGTTGCACATGATGATGCAGATAATTCCATTTGTGATGCATATTTAGATTATGCACTTATCGATGAGAGGGCTGACATAAAAGAGGCTAAGACTATGCCTAAATGGTCACTGCAAACTTTGAGAGATAGCAAGTTAGATGCACCTCTTCTTGGCATGTTGGTACAAGTCAAGCCTTCACATTTGGCTTGGACATCTACTTTGAAGACTCTACATGAAGCAAGGAGCATAGGAACACTAGCTTATGAGTTATTACCTTTTTACCCATTGTAAAAGTCTATATGACTTGGCGCATTATGCAATCACGCCTAATTAATTGAAAGTCACGGAAAAGGTTGTTGATTGATTGAGAGAATATCTCAATCAACTTTTTTAGGTGAAAGATTTTAGGAGATTGATTTGAATTCTAATTCAAGCTCTCACTCAACTCCTATAAAAACTACAAGTCAAAAGTCGCAGTTGTTCTTCACTCATCCCGAGGCATTACTGTATCAATCATTGAGTGTGTGAGGTCTACTCTATAGCCTACACCTCTGAGTACCATTGAGCTATGTTTATCATGCCAATGGGAATGTACATTTACATGATCTAATACAAATATTTACATTCATCATCTCTGTTATTCTCTGAGTGTACCACTTCAACTACTGTCAACTTCAAAGAGACATATCTCAGTGCCTACTGAACCAAATCAAGTGATTCAAAGCTTGATAGATTCAGCTCAAAGAATACCACAAGCATACAAAGTTTGAAGCAACTTGGTTCAGCCAATTTCAAGAAATCGTGGTCGAAGTGCTCACTGTTGCAGTTCTTACAGTAAACGAGTAATTTCCGGTAGAAGAACGAAGTAGATCTCGCAGAGTAATGCGAAGCTTTGTATGAGAGATAGCTCACTATATAGCTAGACATCTCTACTTTTAGTTGATCAATCTTTCCGGTGAAAAAGATATCTACACACAGTACAAAGTCTGACTGGAAAGAGGTTGTCTGAACTAGAGGAGTTTTTTTCTTAAACTTCAGAAAGAGTTCAGTAAGTTAAAAAAGTTCACGCATCACTTCCTTACTTCATGTATGTTCACTTGAAGTAATTATAAACAGAATTGAAGTTCATTCCGGTACAATTCCGGTACGATTACGGTGTCAGTCTAGTGGCAGTCTTGTGAAATTTCGATGAAATTTTTCCAGTAAAGTTAGAGCATATGTTGAGTGCTAGACTTTGCTAAGCTATTGATTGATTACAGAGAATTTCTGAATCACTCTAACCTAGTTCTTCTTGGCGAGGCGGTTTTCGCAAGGCTCAGTCTTCGTCGCGTTATGAAGGAGTAGAATCGGAGAAAAGGATCAAAGAGGGCTGGTGCAAAGCAGGATTAGCAGTACCAACTCAATCTTCTGAGTGCATCCAACCATCTCTCCCAACATGGCATACTTATTTAGGCTCTCATAGTGCTTCCTTTGCATCAGATTGCTTTGCAATGGTTGGCTCTAGTTCTTGTGATGAGAATGAGTCTGTTTCTTTTGATGAAACAAAAAACTTTGAAAATTGGATGGCTTTTATGTAATTAGAATATGATGTTATTATGAAAAATGGTACTTGGACTTTATGTGATTTTCCTCCAACCAAAAAGGCCATTGGCATTGAATGGGTATACAAGTTGAAACATAAGCATGATAAAAGAATTGAAAAGGGTAAGGCTAGGCTTGCTGCCAAAGCTTATGCTCAAGAGAGATGCATTGGTTTTGTTGAGACCTTTGCTCCCACATGCAAAATGACCACTATTCATAGATTTGTGCATTTGAAGCTTATCATGGTTAGAATGTGCATCATTTATACATTAAAACTAGATTTTTACATGAATATATGTATGTATTTGATCCCCATGCGTTTGTGCAAAAAGTGAATGAAAATATATGGTTTGTAGAAAGCACCATGTGCTTGGTATGAAAAGATACATGCCTTCTTCATTGCACATGGTTTTGAGAACAATCCAACTAAGAGCACCTTATATGTTATATTTCAAGTGTAAAGATGATGTACTTTTGATTATTGTTGCATTTATTGATGACATGCTGCTCATTGGTCCTAATGAAAAGCATATTGTTGAATTTGAGGCTGATTTGCATGCCTTTTTTGAGATATCATATTTGGGGCACTTGTATCATTATTTGCACATTCAATTTGTGCAAGTTGATGGGGAAATTGCTTTGTGGCAAACAATGTATATTCACACATTATTGCAGTGTTTTGGACTATAGATTGCAAACCTATTTCCACTTCCATGGAAATAGGTTTATGATTGATTCTTCATGATGATGGAGATGCATGTGATGTTGTTCTCAATCAATGGGTTGTGGGGTGCTTGATTTACTTATGCATCAAATGGCTTGATATTCAGTTTGTTGTCTCTTAGATGAGCAGGTTTATGTATTTTCTAGGTATCAAGCATTGGTAGGTGGTTACTTGCATCTTTCACTTCTTGAGTGGTATCCAACTACTTTGATTTGTTTTATCCAAAAGGGGATCATTATCACCAGCTTTACATGTTCTTTTTACTAAGACTAGGATTGTTTCTATGACATTTTTGTGTCCACTAGTGGTTTTTTGTTCATGATTGGTAGCTTATGCATATCTTGGTTGAGGAAGAAGTAGCCTACTATGGCCACTTTTAGTTTTAAGGCTGAGTATAGGGCAATTTCCATAGCAATTATTGAGTGTTTGTGGCTCATACACCATTTGTTTGATTTGGTTGTTGGTCAGTCTTTTGCCACCACCATCTTCACTGATAGTCAGCTTGCATTGGTAGTTATAAGGAACCCTATGTTTAATGCTCCCATAAAGCACATTGAGGTGCACTCTCATTATCTCAGGAAGAGTTTCCCTATTCAAGAGATCAGTTTGACTTATGTGCCCACACATGATAATTTTGCAAACCATTTCACAGTACGAAGACATCCAAAGCTTTTCAAAAAAGCTTTGGCCTTACTTCCTTTTGTGGATCAATCTCTTTCCACATAGATTGGCACTTCCTCATACATGAGATCATGCTCCTTGTTCACCACATCACTCGTAGGGGGGATTTGTTGATATATTTTGGTAGTGATGTCTGTGAACACACTTAGGACATGGGTGCACTTTTTCACTCTTTAGAAGGTTTTTTCCCTTGCTTGTGTATATGCATATTGTTGACGACATGATTGCTTCTACTTCATCTACATTTGTATCCGTATGAGTGCATCTCCATTTTGTATCCAAGAGGCACTCCATTTCTAGTCTATTTGCATTTTATATTGTATTTCCTTTGTATTTGGGTACCTTGCCATGTGCTTCTACCAGTTGTATTCATTCTCCTTTCAGGAGACTTATCCCACGTATGATGTACTTTTGAGAGCCCCTCCCAAATCTATATAAGGAGGGCCTCTAGCCTCATTTGTACTTGGTTAGAAGCTTGAGGAGTCTACTCCATGCTCTTGGCAAGCTCATTTCTAATCCACATGAGTTTACCCACTTCATGGTCTACTCATTTTGTGTCTCACACATTCTTTGTTTTGTGAGAGTACTTTACTTTTCATTTTGCTTCCACATGCGTACTCTCCACATGGTATCCAAGCGCTAGGTGGAGGTCTTGGTGGTGCATTTGGTGGTCATTTTGGTGGTGGTGGTGGTGCTTGAGTGGTGGCGGCTTTGCTTTCTCCTCATTTAGAGAGGCTTTTGCCATCATAGCTACTCTTTGGGGGCTCATTTTGCCCATTTTCCCACCCTCCCACCCTTTCTCTCACTCTTTACCTCTGTCCCACCCTTGCATTGGGTGGTATTTTGTGCTCATTTTGCGGTTCATTATTGTAACCTTCGTGTGGAGACTATATTGTCGTGTCATACAACATGGCAATTTCTTGAGCTCGTTGCATTTATCTCAGTTTTTGAAGTGTTTATAAACACTTTGTATAATTATTGATGCATCTTATTGTTTAAAAGTGTCTATAAACACTCTTGTTATGCTCCCGGTGGCGTTCATGTGTTGCTGTGTATAGCACCTTGTGCCATAGTTCAAGCCTTTGAAGTTCTGCCCTAGATGATCAAGGCATCACAAATCTATTGCATTCGACTACAAGAGAAGCCTTCTTTAGTGAAGGTCACAACATCACGGATTACCTTCTCGAGGAAGATATTCAGTAACATAGCAAGCGATCTATCTTTGTCGTCTGCATCTCTCTAGCACTGCACATGCTCTTCAAAGAACTATAGTGATTTAATATATTTATTTGTTCCATTGCATATGTTGTCTGAGCCATCCCTTCTTGAGTGTACGCATCACAAAAGTGAGTCATGAACATGCATGTGCTATTGAGTGCAGAGTTATAGTAGCTCAAGTATGATGAAATATTAATGGAATGCCCGTCTATCAACTCTTGAATTTCATTGGCGACAGCCTAGCTCAAAGTCATCTGCAACTCAAAAGAAGCACATAATTGCAGGAATGTGAAAGTGCACAGCATCTTGTAGTAGCGAACACTCCCAGGGACGGCCATGAAGACAGAACGAACCTCTAGCTGAAGTCGACATCTGCAAGCAATAATGGAAACAGCAAAGCTATAGCCTTCTCTATAGTTCTCACGGTGTTGATGGCCCATATCTGCTTCCAAAGCAGAGCAAAACTTGCAAAGAAGAGCAACTCACACGACAAAACTCGGTCTAGAAGAAACCTACAAAGGTGATGAGTGAAACAAGGGTGACCGCACACGAACTTGGTCTTCGGACCAAATAGATCAGAGAAATACAAGAGAAGATCGAAGTAGATCGATAGGAGTGAAGATCAAATCAAGAGAAAGCAACAGTAGGGCCTGAATCTCTGAACGCAAGGAGGAAATGTGGCTGCGCTATGGGCCAAGTCGCCTGTTAGGAGTTGAGTAGACGAATGAGCAGAGCGTTGCCTGCCTCTCTCAAGCGAGCTTCGGCCGTCCGCACCTGCAGCTGCTAGGCAAGCTCGGTGGAGGAAGCTTGTAGACCGCGAGTGCCAGAGGCGTACTAGCAGAGGAAAGTGAGAAGCGGTGACCCGAGTAGATTTGAAGGGTGGTCGACTTCAAAGAATTGGGCCTACGCAGGTACGGAGAATTGCACCTTCAGCATGACCGAAATGGAGCTCTGAGAGAGAGCGCAAATAGCTGTCATAGGCAGGTCTTGGCCCTCCTGTCAGCTTTTGCAGAATGGTCAGTGCCTTACGTGCTCCATCCTCTGTGGAATAGAGAAAGTGAGAGAGAAAGCCAGTGATTCATCCACCCTAGAGGCTAAAGGTTCAGTGCATCAGGACTCAGATCTTTCAAACAATGCCCGAGATTGCAATGCCTCATTAATGCAGTGCTCTGCGAGAATATTTTGGCTCTGAAGCTCAACTGTGATCACGTGAAACTGTAGCCACGTGGCAATGTCCATAATTGTTATAACTTTCCTTCTGTTTTGGCATGCGTTTATTCATGTGAGGTATATTGATGACTGCAGTTGCGCCATACGTTATTGATGCTATTCCAATTTGAGGATTACCAGCGTAAATTAGCACTATGTGGTAGGCAGATCTCTAGTGAAGACATGGCCATTCAACTTCTCAACAAGTTACCTAAGTCGTACGAGACATTTGTCACAACTTTGTATAATCGCGGCCAAGTCTTATCTTGGGAAGAGGTTCGTCGACTATTGCTCCTTCACGACTCGCGAGCCAAATTGACTTCCTCACAAGAGTCAGCCATGAAGGCCAAAGGCCCATTCAATAAGGGAAAAACCACAAGTCATCATGCTAGCAATGCATCTAAGCAAGGATTGCATAATTCATCGAAGAAGTTCACCTGTAATTTCTGTGGAAAATCAGGGCACTTAGAAAAGTTTTGCTATAAAAAGAAACAATCAACGAAGGCTTCTATGTCTAGGCAAGCATCCAAAGGATCCCAACATAGATCCCACTGCTCAAGTGAGGAACTCTTCATCTCCACAGAAGCCAATGCCCTAGTTACTTCTAGCTCCCCACATGAGTGGATCTTTGATAGCGGAGCTACCTCCCATATGTGCAAAGACAAGGAATCCTTTCAAGAACTTGAAGAACATACGGTGTGGAGGTGATCGCAATCCGGGTGGATCGGGTCCGGTCGTGGCACACATAGGGTGTATGAAGCTAATGAATGTTGGAAGCTTTAAGGACATGAAAGTGAAATTAATGTTGAGTATGGAGAAGAGAGAGATGTTGAAATGATTATGGGAATAGGAATGTAGGAGTGCAAGTTAGATTTATGAACATGAATGATAAGAATGAAAGAGAACCATACATACGAATGAAATTTGGAAGGAAGAATGGTCCATTGAAGGAGCTTCTTAAACACTTCCTAATTCCAATCCATATGCATAGTCTTCTTTGGATGATATGTATGCATGACAAGAATAGATGGAACCCTTACACATAAACCAGTTTCGAAAAGGAAGAATGGTCCAATATTGAAGCTTCTTATACACTTTCAGAAACTAATCAATATGTATGGGTATGTATGGATTATATGCATGCAAGTGAATTATGATGATAGAGTTTACTCACAAGCTCAAAGAAACATCCTCACTGGTTCAACGCAATACTGCGGAGCCTTCTCACACATAGAAGAAATAGAAGACATGTAAAAATACTTAAGAGACTGAGAGAGGAGACAAGAGACAAGTGACAAGTGACATGAATTAAAAGGATTTGAATTAAGATACATGTATAAGATCGTCGTGGTACGTCAAGCTAGGCAGTCTACTGATCAAAGGTGGTTCCGACCCTCAAACCATGACAGTTCAACCGAATCTCACACGTAAGAAGGTGAGTTCCACTCCAGTGACCCTATGTCTGTCTAGGCTCGTAACGTCTAACTAAAGAAGTCTAAGACTCATTAAAATCAGCTCTAACTCACTCACACGCTCCACCGAGGGTGAGTCAAGATAAAGATGCTGGTTTCAAGAGCCTATCCTAGATTGGAGTTCTAACTTAAATTTGAAACTAGGTTCTATACTCATACTAGCTCACCTTGGATCCTCACTCGCTCAACCGAGGGTGATCGTCTCAAGGAAACCGTAAGCTAGCATGAGCCCTATGGATGCCTAACAATGATGCTCTAGGAGTTTGGAGGGGGGTTTATACAGTTTTGTGAATGAATTTGGGCCATTGGATCTAGAGAAATCAACTCTCAACTCTAGGATCACTACTTTCGATTACAACCATTTGATTAATCAAATCAATGGCTTGGAATTGTTCTTTCTATCAAATCTAGTGTAAAGGAGTGAAATTTAGGCGCCCTCATTCTCCACCATTGGATCTGGGGATGATGTGGACCATTGGATCAGTGCTGACATCATTTTGGATAAGATAAGCCACTATTTTTGGAGAAAAGCTGCATTATTGATCTTTGATTGTCAAAAAAATCTTCGTTTATGGAAAAACTCGTGGATCCTCCTTGCTTTAAGCATAAGTGCATCTCCACCCTTGAATATGAGCTCATATTGATCGTACAACATGGCTCAATCAGCTTTCGCCATGTGGTGGCCCTTCAACCCTTCAATTTGCTTAAACTAGAAAACTGCGATGATCCTGAAAAATGGACTTTGTACTCTTTGACCCTCCAAATAGGCTTTGATGAAGATGAAACTTTGTAGGACTATGTTTCCAAAGATCTCCTTCAGGAATATGCAGAAAAAACTCCCATCTGAATCTCCCTTGTACAAGTTTGACTACATTTAGAACCTTGCAAGGTGGCACTAAGGTCTCTAGGAAGCTTTGATAGCCTTGAAAATTTGTACAAATATGTAGCCACATATGATCTTTATACATGCCAAACCATATGGCTAACATAATTTTCTATACAAGAATTTGTAGGGTCAAACTAGAAAAATTACATTTTTACAAAATGAACATAGCATATCAATGTGCTACAAAATCCATTTTCTGCTGAAATTTGGGCTATAGACTGCCTTTGACAATCTTTACAAGTATATGAATTTTCATCTAATTTGGTGACAATGAAATTTTTGCCCTAATTTTCCAACTTTGACCAACTTTGACCAGCTTTGACCGCTACCATGGACTTTCTTGATTTCTTTGAAACCTTGTATGTGAGCTTCCTTTGACATCCTTGATGCATCTTGGACTTCTCGGGGAATTCCGGCTATCTTCACCAAATATGTTTTTTGTAGGCCTTCATAAATGAGAGAGGAGAGAAAATCTCGACGACATTCGCCCCCACTAAACCTGCGATTCCTCCGGAAGCACCACTCTAGCATCTGTGAAAAACAAGATGTTCCAGGCATCAAATTCTTTTATAGGCAACATAAGAAACATGGAAGGAAAATTGATTATATGCATGAATCAGTAGGTAACGTGACATAAAGCAAAATTTGCATGAAAGAAAGAATTGAAACAGGCAACATGAATATGCATGAACAAATAGGCAACATATATGCAAGTGAACAAGCAACATTGGCAACAAGAAAGAAAAAAAAGAAGCGTATTGTTTATCATCTCTTGTACCTGCAAACACTTCAAAAGTAGTTAATGCAATCCAGAACAACTAATCAACAGTGATATAAAAGGTTAGAATTCACCAATTAAGTTATTTTCATTTTCTCTCGTCATCAACTGGAAAGTTGAAAACTTTCCGGCAACGCTTAAGGATGGGAGCTTTAAGCAATAATTTCTTCAATTTACGCATAGCTTGAGTGTGTTTGTCAGTCCAAATAAATTTTCGTTTCTTCCTCAACAAGTCATAAAGACAATCAGCAACATGAGCAAAGTGAGGGATCCAAATAACATAAAAGATGCAAGCACCAAGAAATCTACGTACCTCACTCACGTTGTTACATGTTTCAGAAATCTTGCTAATGGCATCAACTTTTTGTGGGTATGGCTTTCGACCATAACGGCCACATAAATGTCCAACAATAAGTACCTCGTTGACACCAAAAACAGATTTCTCTATGGAAAATGTGAGACCTACCTCTTCAAATCGTTGAAATATTCTTTCACAATCAGAGATATGGTCAAGAACAAATTTACGACATCCCGATGAATCTAAAGTAATGTCCTTTACACGTTCCTCACTCCCTTTAATTGGAATATCATCAATGAATGGCATAGTTATATGAGGGATTGTTGATGTATGAAACACCACAAGAAATGAATTAATGTGACACTAGAACACCTCTATGGTCACCATTAACTCATTGCCACTCCAAACTTTGAGAAATGATAGCCTAAAGTGAGAACTTTGCTTCTACAGAAATTCCTAGTCACCGAAATGACATACCTTCAGTATTTTGCTAATTTCTCCTAGCTCAAGTATTATTTCTCCATGAAACTTTATAGGCTGAAACTAGAAGAGTAGAACTTTCCAACAAGCTATCATATGCATCAAACGGATCTCTAGAACTCAAGTTATGGCTCTCACAAGATGACCCTGTATGACCTTCCAAAATTGGAAATCTTTCCTATTATAGTAAGAGCGCCTGTTTAAAATTAGAATTCGATGCCTAGCATCGACTTGCAACGAGAATTCGATGCCGGGCATCGACTTGGGATGTTTTTGGCCACTTTTCAGCAGGGATTCGATGCCGGGCATCGACTTCCCGCATAAAATCTTGATCTTTTGAACACCAAAACTATAGGTGATTTCATGCACACTTAGAATATGACTTATCAACTGGAATTCGATGCCAGGCATCGAGTTGCTCCAACAACATCATGTTTTCAAACACTTCAGTACTGAATGAAAAGGATAAATGAAAATATGACTTATCAACAGAGATTCGATGCCAGGCATCGAGTTGCTTGGAAAACTTGATCTTTTTAACTCATCACACAGTAGGTAATTATGGAGATGATGGAGAGAGACTCATACACAGAACTTTACTTAGTTCTTTCTCATAGCTATGAAAATTCAGAAGTTTTACAGATGCTTTCTCACTCAGAGAATCCCGACTATACACAGTCGTATAAATGAACTCCTTCTTCTACTTCTTCTCTCTATTCTCTCTCTCTCTCCGCGTCAGTTGATACAAACTAACTTATATAGATTTTTGTATTCTCGTGATTTTAAAAAACTTCTAGAACTAAAGTGAACTAACTTTACAAATATGATACATTTGTGAATTTTTCCCTTCACATAGGCATGGGGTTTTCTTCCTAAGATTTGACCTTCAAATATATGTCCAGTTAGTGATTGTTTCTCCAACAGCTCCCCCTCAATCACTAATTGACATTCCCTGTTTCTTCATATCATCTTCTTTTCTTTTACTCCTGCCATGCTTTTGAATCTGCTGGTCTTCACACCATCCAAGCTCTTTGTCATTATGTCTGCTATCTGATCTTTAGTAGAAATGTACTCCACTTCAATCTCCTTCTCCATTACCTTTTCTCTGAGAAAATGATAATGTATCTCTATGTGCTTTGTCCTTGCATGAAATACTGGATTTGCTACAAGATAAAGTGAACTCATATTATCTCCAAATATTGTAGGTGTACCTTGATCAATGCCTAAGCTCTTGAACAATGTCTGCATCCATATGACTTCCTTAGCTGCTTCCACAAGTCCTTTGTACTCTGCTTCAGTTGATGATAATGCTACTATATGTTGTTTCTTTGAACACCAACTTACAAGCTTATCACCAATGTATATCATGTAACCATGAGTTTATCTTCTGTCATCCTGGTTACCTGCCCAATCTGAATCACTATAGGCTCTCAACTTCAAATCTGATGTAAAAGGATAATATAATCCTTCTTTTATAGTTCCTTTGATATATCTGAGAACTCTTTGACCTGCAATCCAATGTGGGTCCTTTGGACGATGCATGAATTGTGACAAAACTCCCACTGCATAACTAAGATCAGGTCTTGTTAGTGTAGCATAAATCAAACTACCCACAAGAGATTGATACTTCCTCATATCTTTGTATTCTGCACCATCATATTTACTGAGCTTGTGATTAACTTCAAGTGGAGTTGAAGCTTCTTTGCAATTTTCCATATCAAACTTCTTCAATAAATTCAGAAGATACCTTTCTTGTGATACATATATGCCATGATCTGTATAAGTAACTTCCATTCCAAGAAAGTATGACAACTTTCCTAGGTCACTGATCTTAAACTCTTTCTCAAGTAATCTCTTTACCTCCTTGATTCCTTCATCTGAAGTACCTGTGATTATAATGTCATCTACATAAATACAAATGTAGATTGTACCTTCCTCTGTTCTTCTGATAAGTAGACTTGGGTCTGCTTTTGAACTTTGATATCCAAGATCATTGAGATACTTCACCAGTCTATAGTTCCAAGCTCTTGGAGCTTGCTTCAATCCATACAATGCTCTTCTCAACCTGCAAACAAAATTTGGATACCTGGAATCTATAAACCCTTGAGGTTGTTCCATGTATACCTCATCTGATATGTATCCATTCAAGAAGGCATTTTTTATATCCAATTGACTTAGGGTCCATCCTTTTGAAGCTGCAATAGCAATGATTGTCCTTATAGTTGATATCTTAGCTACGGGACTGAATGTCTCATCATAATCTATGCCATAGGTCTGGGCATAGCCTTTCACCACCAATCTAGCTTTGTATCTGGCTATACTTCCATCTGCAAGCTTCTTCACTTTATAAACCCATTTATTTCCAATTACTTTCTTACCATTTGGTTTAGGAACAAGTTCCCATGTCTTGTTCTCCTCCAGTGCATTGAACTCTTCCTTCATCGCTTCTTCCCATTGCTTCTTACCTTTAGCTTCATCATAGTTCTGAGGTTCTTCATCATCTTTGACCATATATGCATAGTTCTTCTGAGTTATGTAAGAAGTATCATAAGAATACCTTTCTGGTTGTCTTCTAGTCCTGCTTGACCTTCTTGGTTCACATTCTTCATATGTGTCTGGATACACCTCTTCATCAAATATAGGAGCTTCTTCATTTCCTCTTGTTAATCCACTTGTGGATGTACTTGCTTGCATATAGTCTTCATCTCTATTTACCTACACAATTGATTTTCCTTTCTCACATCTTCTTACCTCTTCTTCAAATTCTTCAGCTGTATGACTTTGATCTGCATACCAACTTTTCTGTTCATCAAATGTAACATCTCTAGAAACAAGAAATTGTTTGGTTAAAGGATTCCACAACCTGTAACCCATATGCTTTTCATCATAACCAATGAACACATATTTTTCTGCCTTTGGTTCAAGTTTATGCCTAAGTTGTGATGGCACATAAGCATATGCAATTGATCCAAACACTCTACAATGATCTAGTGTTGGTTTCTTACCCCACCAAGCTTCATATGGAGTCATTCCATTCAGAGATGCACATGGTAATCTATTCACAAGATATGTAGCTGTATTTACAGCCTCAGCCCAAAGATAATTTGGACAATTCTTCTCCTTTAGCATAGCTCTAGCAAACTCAACCAAAGTCCTGTTCCTTCTTTCTGCTACACCATTTTGTTGTGGTGTATACCTGCAAGTTATTTCTCTCTTAATACCTACATTCCAAAGATAATCATTGAACTCTTGGGAGAAATATTCTCCCCCTCCATCAGACCTCAATCTCTTAAGCTTTTGACCTGTGACTCTCTCTGCATATGCATGAAAATGCTTGAAAGCTCTAAATACTTCTGATCTTTCCTTCAAAACATATAATGTTATCCATCTTGTAGCATCATCAATGAAAAGAACATAGTACCTTGAGCCACTGATAGATCCTTCTTTTGTTGGTCCCCATACATCTGTATGAATGAGCTCAAGTACTCCATCATGTTTGAATCCTTTCTTCTGAAATGGTAGCCTGTGTGCTTTTCCCATTTGACATGCTTCACATTTATAAACCATATGTTGAATTTGCACATTTGGTAATCCTAGTACAGACTGATTAGCAACCATAGCTTTAATTCCTCTTTCATTGAAATGACCTAATCTCTTATGCCAGAGATCAAGTTCCGTAATCACTGCTTCACCATGTGTGAGCAAAGCTTGACCAATGTTCCCTTGTACTCTTAAAGTAAAGAGTCTACCTTCTTTCTTACCAGAGACAATCTGATTATATCCATTCTCTGGATCTTCAACAAATACTCCTTCATTTGTAAACCTGACTTGAAAAACTTTTTCAACTATCTGTCCCACACTAATTAAGTTTTTAGGTATTGTAGGAACATACAAAACATTGGTTAGCAAATCTGCTCCACTCTTGCATTTCACTTTTCCAATTGAATGTACACTATGTCTTGTATTATCACCTGTTTGAACACTATGGCTAGAAATGCCTTTTTCCAATTCTGACATCAATTCTATGTTTCCTGACAAGTGATTAGAACATCCAGAGTCAATGTAAAATACCTTTAGATCTTCTTTATCTGATGTGTTGATTGAGTTCATCATCAATGATGTATGACTTTCATTCTGTGTGTCATTTGCATAGTTGTAGTAGGTGGTGTTGTAGGATTGATTCTGTCCCCAACTTCTTACTCCACCTCTACCATAGCCTCCTCTTTGACTTTGTCTACCTCTTTGGAAATTACTTTGATATCTTCCACCTCGGCCTCTGCTATTGTTGTTTTGATTCTGGTTTGATCCTTGTTGGTTGTGCCAACAGTCATGAGCCAAATGATTACTCAATCCACAGATCCAGCAAGCCTTTTTGTTGTTATTTTGATTACCTCTTCCTCTTCCAAAACCTCTTGCTCTTCCTCTGCCAGTGCCTTTACCTCTTGCATAATAAGCTTGAGAACTAGACTCCTCTTCATCCTTTGCTTTACCTTTATCTCCTTTCTTCTTGTTCTTCATGTACATTGCAGAACTTTGTCCTTTATCTCCATCTACCTTCAAGTCTTGCTCATATGTGAGCATCAAACCAAGCAACTGGTTCAAATCTGGAACATAATGATTTAATGAAAGTTCTGTTGATAAGACAAAAGGTTTCCATCTTTCATCCCCTCTCAAACCTGCAAGTAGCTGAGCAATCAATCTGTGATCTTCAACATCTTCATCTATGGATCCAAGACTATCTGCAAGATCCTTCATCTTAGTGACATAATCACTAATGGTTTGACTTGGCTTCTTCTTGAATGTTGTAAACTCTGACCATAGACTTGCTTTCCGTGCTTTAGTAGTACTTTGGAAATGATACTCCAATGCATTCCATATATCTTCAAATGATTCCAATCCTCTGATGTGTGGTAGCAAATGATCAGAGATTGTATTGTAGATGTAGGCTTTTGCACTTGCATCCTTCTTCTGCCAATGCTTTAAAGCATCTAGTTCTTCTTTCTTTGGCCGGCTTTCATCTTCAAATACTGGCTTCTCTTCTTCACCTGTAACATATATCATGAGATCCTTACTCATAAGTAAGGCTTCCATTCTCATTACCCATGCGGGGTAATTATCTCTGTCCAGTTTGTCAATGGAAATATGATCTTCCATAGTTCTTTCCTTCTGCTGCAACCTGTGAGCTTAAAGGATAAAGGATAATACCTTTTGAAGTTCTTTGTGTATGAGGATACTTTTGAAGTAACCTTTTGATGCCTTGTGTCTTCAAATGCTTCACCTTTCAAACTTTAATGGAAAACTTTACAAAACTTCTCGTACCTTTGTCGTCTTCTGCTCTCGAGAATCTTTCTGCTCTGATACCACTTGTTGATGTATGAAACACCACAAGAAATGAATTAATGTGACACTAGAACACCTCTATGGTCACCATTAACTCATTGCCACTCCAAACTTTGAGAAATGATAGCCTAAAGTGAGAACTTTGCTTCTACAGAAATTCCTAGTCACCGAAATGACATACCTTCAGTATTTTGCTAATTTCTCCTAGCTCAAGTATTATTTCTCCATGAAACTTTATAGGCTGAAACTAGAAGAGTAGAACTTTCCAACAAGCTATCATATGCATCAAACGGATCTCTAGAACTCAAGTTATGGCTCTCACAAGATGACCCTGTATGACCTTCCAAAATTGGAAATCTTTCCTATTATAGTAAGAGCGCCTGTTTAAAATTAGAATTCGATGCCTAGCATGGACTTGCAACGAGAATTCGATGCCGGGCATCGAGTTGGGATGTTTTTGGCCACTTTTCAGCAGGGATTCGATGTCGGGCATCGACTTCCCGCATAAAATCTTGATCTTTTGAACACCAAAACTATAGGTGATTTCATGCACACTTAGAATATGACTTATCAACTGGAATTCGATGCCAGGCATCGAGTTGCTCCAACAACATCATGTTTTCAAACACTTCAGTACTGAATGAAAAGGATAAATGAAAATATGACTTATCAACAGAGATTCGATGCCAGGCATCGAGTTGCTTGGAAAACTTGATCTTTTTAACTCATCACACAGTAGGTAATTATGGAGATGATGGAGAGAGACTCATACACAAAACTTTACTTAGTTCTTTCTCATAGCTATGAAAATTCAGAAGTTTTACAGATGCTTTCTCACTCAGAGAATCCCGACTATACACAGTCGTATAAATGAACTCCTTCTTCTACTTCTTCTCTCTATTCTCTCTCTCTCTCCGCGTCAGTTGATACAAACTAACTTATATAGATTTTCGTATTCTCGTGATTTTAAAGAACTTCTAGAACTAAAGTGAACTAACTTTACAAATATGATACATTTGTGAATTTTTCCCTTCACATAGGCATGGGGTTTTCTTCCTAAGATTTGACCTTCAAATATATGTCCAGTTAGTGATTGTTTCTCCAACAGGGATAAAGTCATGTAAGACCATATTCATAGCACTCATCATATGAGCCACAGAATTAGTCGCTCCTTGAGGTAAAGTACACAGTCGCACTAAGCCTAAAGGAGTTTTCATTGTGGTTATGTCACGACTATCAATTGCTAATTGGAATTGGTCATATCCAGAATATAGATCACCCATTGAATAGATAGAATGTCCTGAAAATGATTCAGCAAACTCATCTACAATGGGTCCTGTTCCTACATTCCTTATGGTGACTTTATTGACGGGTTGGAGATCTTGAATAAAACGTAGTTTCCCATTCTTTTTAGGCACAGTGAACCATCTGTTTGAGTAAGGTACAAAAGATGGCTCTAAAATTCTCATGTTTATCTTCTCCTTAAGTAGTTTCATTAGCTCAGGTAAGTGAGCCTTTGGAACAGGTATAGGACGAAGATTCCATGGAATATGTGGAATAGTAAAGATTATCATGGGTGCAACTAGCTTAGGATCTACACAACCAATCTCATGAGGATACATAGTAAAGGCTTTTCCATGGCTACGTATGACTCCCTCAAATTTATCTCTCTCTGCTGGCAAAAGAAAGTCATCATCTCTACCAATTTTCACCTGTTTGATTGTCTCATCCGTGAATGTATGTCCTATGTTTTTCTTATCCTGAAGAATTGGATCATTTTTCACATCAATAATTTTTTCATTACTTCCTTGAGGTAATGGTTGAGCTATGGGTTTGATTTTTTTGTCTGTAGTTTTGTACTTTGTTTCAACTAAGGCATCATGTGTTTGGTTAAATTTTGAGCACTTGTCAACATTGAGAGCATACTCTTGGATTAGAGCATACTCATCAAGGGAAGAAATCAGAATAATATGGGAATTAGAATTTTGTTGAAGACATAACTCTAACTCCTCAAGATTAGAGAAACAATGAGATGTCTCAATCACATGCTCAATGTTCTCATCATGTTCCATGATTTTGTTGTTTTTATAATTTTTTTGGGTTTTTTGGATAAAAGACTTGGACAATTGACTCTTATGAAGAAAATCTAATCTAGAATGTGGAAAACAAAGTGACAAACTATTGTACATGTTGGTTGGATGCAAGATGTCAAACCAATATCCACTGTTGTCCCGCTCAACAATGGATTCTATCCGATATTTTGATCATATGTAGCTCCAAACATGAATCGAGGTGCACAATCACTACAAGCATGCTCATGACCCTGAGTAACAATAGGTTTCTTTCTAATTGACAATCGATTCCTAGGATGATTCACTCCTACCGTCATGACTTGAAGTGATTGCATTCCATCCTTAGACTTAAATCTAGCATAGGTAGACCCATCATCCATGGCTTTAGTTTCCATACGACTCTCACAAATAAAGGGTTGACCTAAGAGAACTTCATAGGAGCAATTATCTTGAATAAAAAAGTGAAATTCTTCTGTGATTCCTCCTATGGATATGGACACACTAGCACAAGCTCCATACAGGGTACCTACACCATTATCTGCAGTTCTCATACGCCATCCACAATCTTTATCTATGGGCCATCGAAACTTATCATAGACTTCTCTTGAAATCACATTGATTTCAGAGCCGGAATCTACTAATGCATTTACAGTGATAGTGTTCTTATCATTTCCTATTTTAACATGCATCTCTGATGTACCTCTAGACCAAAATGTTCTTTTAAAGTGACTTTCAGGATTGTTTTCATGATTTTCATGGTCAGGTTGAATAGGTCCTAAGAGATTTTTATTAACATTTACTTCATCATCATCAAATTCCTCTTCATCAGATTCATCAAAGTTTAAGGCTTCATTCATAGCTTGATCTTGATCTAGAGAATCTTGCATCTCAGTATCTAGATTAAACGGAAACCTCTTCCTTTTAATTAGGCCGATAAAGTTATCTTTAAAAACAGGCTTTGCAATAGAGAAAACTTGTTCTAAAGACATAGTCACTTGACTCTTAAGCAAAATGTCATCTAAAATCTCCATAGGATCTATTTTTCTCTCAATTTCTGAAATCAATATGGCTTTAGGTTTTCTCTTTGGTTTCTTTTGTTTTTGCTCAGGGTCTTGTTTTTGTTCATGTTCTCGTGTTTGGTCTTCAGTTTGTTTTGATTGTTCTTGTTTATCTAAAGGCTTTGGTTCTGTTTTTCTTTGCTTTGTCTTCTTCCCTTTTTGTTTCTCCTCTTGTTTTTGTTCATTGGGTTCTGATTCTTGTTTTTTATCTTTGGATTGTGATGTTTCTCCTTGCTCTATGATTGTTTCTATTCCCTCTGAGGTTTGTTTTCGAGTCACTCTTCTTTCACTAGGCTCAGCTTCATCTCTTTTTCGTTTTTCTTCTACATTAGATATGTGAGAAATAAGAGATTGATCTTCTATCGGTGACTCCCAAGCCGTTATTCTCCTAATCTCATCCCGTGCTCTTACTAAAGCCTCTATGGAAAAATCACCTTCCTTTGTGGGTTTACATGATTCTACTTGTTGTTCATCAAGAGCTTCTAGTTTCACTCCTCTAGTTCCTACGTCCATTATGGTTATATTTTCATAATGTTTTTTCATTCCTCCCTTACCATAATTTCCTTGCAAAGGTAGCCTAGATCGATAGTCACATATTTTCTTGTCTATGTCTATTACTAGTCGTTGCTCCTTAGCAGCCTTCAATAATTCACAATCTCTCAAAAAGTGCTCTAACGAATCACACCAAGGACACCTACGAGGGCCACGCACAAAACCATTTTGATTTTGAGGATTTTGATTAACTTGTGGTGGGAAATTTTGAAATTGAGGATTTTGTTGATAAGGTATTGCTTGAACAGGATAATTAGGATTTTGAAAATGCAATTGATGTATTTGAGGAGCTTGGGGAGCAACATGTGGTACTTGAGGTGCAGGAGGAGCTTCCATATTATACGGTTGATGATTTTGAAAATTTTGATTTTGAGGATTTTGAAAAGCTATTTGAGAAGCTTGAGGATACAGGTTTTGATACATTTGAGGATGTTGCACATGAGGATGAGGATTTTGCATTGAAGGATTATGCATTGGAGGAACTTGATATGCTTGAGTAGGAGCTACTTGTGGATTTTGATTGGTAGCTATAACATGTTGATTAGGCTCTTGAAAAGTCATTGGGTTCATTTGATTTTGGAAAGTTTTGGTGTAATTAGATTGTAAAGCATCTATAGTCTTGGCCAAATTGGATTGTGTAGCAATAAGACTTTCCATTTGCTTAGTGAGAATATCCACTTGAGATTGTTCAACTACACTTTTATTTGGCTCTACTTTAAAACCTTGATTAGGCTCCATCATTTGAGGAATAGGAGTAGAGTCAAAAAGCATAGCATGGGATTGTTCTCTAACTTGCTCCTTAGTTTGTGGAAGGCTAGCTTGAGGAAGACTAGTTTGCTCATAAAGCATGGATTGTCTTTGATGTCTATGGGCTACAGCCTCTACTACTTTACGCACTTTTTGCCAATTGTCAGTAAGACCATAGCGCTTATCTGGTTCTTCTAATCGCCATTCAACTTCCCTACGAGTTTCAGGATGAAGAAGCTTAAGAAAATTGATCACAAGATCAGGTTCCAAAGTTATCTTATCCTCATCAGGAAGTTGTTCATAGCGTCTAATATACTCATTTTGTAAGTGAGTAATAGAGCTACTAGGCTTTGGAGAATTGACCCATCGTAAGAATCCATCTCGATTATGTTGGCTATAATCTTCAAGATAGAATTCTTTGAGCATCTCCTTTCTAAAATCACTCCAAGGAAGACTATCATATTGAGTGACACGGTTTATGATAGATCTATCAACAATTCGTTCAAAGAATGATATCAAAAGATCTTCGGGAAGACCAAAAATCATAGCTTGCTCTTCAAACAAATCTAAGTAGCTTGTGATGTTGATGCCATTGAATTTTCCCTTCTCTCTCAACATAGAAGAGACTATTCTTTGGCCTTGTTTCTCAACAATAAGGGATTTGAATCCTTCCTCCATCTTATGTGAATAAGCAAGTGATGCACGATGCTCTAGATCTCTCACAAATGCGTTTACTTCACGACGAAGATGTGCACGATACTGTGAGAAATCTAGTGCAACACTCAAGACTGATGATGATGATATGATGAGGATGAAAAATATGAAACAAAGGATATGGATCACAACCTCCCAACAAGATCAGAAGCAAATGCCACGAAGCGTTTCACGTCGGGTTCAAATGTGGAGGTGATCGCAATCCGGGTGGATCGGGTCCGGTCGTGGCACACACAGGGTGTATGAAGCTAATGAATGTTGGAAGCTTTAAGGACATGAAAGTGAAATTAATGTTGAGTATGGAGAAGAGAGAGATGTTGAAATGATTATGGGAATAGGAATGTAGGAGTGCAAGTTAGATTTATGAACATGAATGATAAGAATGAAAGAGAACCATACATACAAATGAAATTTGGAAGGAAGAATGGTCCATTGAAGGAGCTTCTTAAACACTTCCTAATTCCAATCCATATGCATAGTCTTCTTTGGATGATATGTATGCATGACGAGAATAGATGGAACCCTTACACATAAACCAGTTTCGAAAAGGAAGAATGGTCCAATATTGGAGCTTCTTATACACTTTCAGAAACTAATCAATATGTATAGGTATGTATGGATTATATGCATGCAAGTGAATTATGATGATAGAGTTTACTCACAAGCTCAAAGAAACATCCTCACTGGTTCAACGCAATACTGCGGAGCCTTCTCACACATAGAAGAAATAGAAGACATGTAAAAATACTTAAGAGACTGAGAGAGGAGACAAGAGACAAGTGACAAGTGACATGAATTAAAAGGATTTGAATTAAGATACATGTATAAGATCGTCGTGGTGCGTCAAGTTAGGCAGTCTATTGATCAAAGGTGGTTCCGATCCTCAAACCATGACAGTTCAACCGAATGTCACACGTAAGAAGGTGAGTTCCACTCCAGTGACCCTATGTATGTCTAGGCTCATAACGTCTAACTAAAGAAGTCTAAGACTGATTAAAATCAGCTCTAACTCACTCACACGCTCCACCGAGGGTGAGTCGAGATAGAGATGTTGGTTTCAAGAGCCTATCCTAGATTGGAGTTCTAACTTAAATTTGAAACTAGGTACTATACTCATACTAGCTCACCTTGGATCCTCACTCGCTCAACCAAGGGTGATCGTCTCAAGGAAACCGTAAGCTAGCATGAGCCCTATGGATGCCTAACAATGATGCTTTAGGAGTTTGGAGGGGGGTTTATATAGTTTTTTGAATGAATTTGGGCCCTTAGATCTAGAGAAATCAACTCTCAACTCTAGGATTACTACTTTTGATTACAACCATTTGATTAATCAAATCAATGGCTTGGAATTGTTCTTTCTATCAAATCTAGTGTAAAGGCGTGAAATTTAGGCGCCCTCATTCTCCACCATTGGATCTAGGGATGATTTGGACCGTCGGATCAGTGCGGACATCAACTCGGATAAGATAAGCCACTATTTTTGGAGAAAAGCTGCATTACTGATCTTTGATTGTCAAAAATTATCTTCTTTTATGGAAAAACTCGTGGATCCTCCTTGCTTTAAGCATAAGTTCATCTCCACCCTTGAATATGAGCTCATCTTGATGGTACAACATGGCTCAATCAGCTTTCGCCATGTGGTGGCCCTTCAACCCTTCAATTTGCTTAAACTAGAAAATTGCGGTGATCCTGAAAACTGGACTTTGTACTCTTTGACCCTCCAAATAGGCTTTGATGAAGATGAAACTTTGTAGGACTATGTTTCCAAAGATCTCCTTCAGGAATATGCAGAAAAAACTCCCATCTGAATCTCCCTTGTACAAGTTTGACTACATTTGGAAGCTTGCAAGGTGGCATTAAGGTGACTAGGAAGCTCTGATAGCCTTGAAAATTTGTACAAATATGTAGCCACATATGATCTTTATACATGCCAAACCATATGGCTAACATAATTTTCTATACAAGAATTTGTAGGGTCAAACTAGAAAAATTACATTTTTACAAAATGAACATAGCATATCAATGTGCTACAAAATCCATTTTCTGCTGAAATTTGGGCTATAGACTGCCTTTGATAATCTTTACAAGTATATGAATTTTCATCTAATTTGGTGACAATGAAATTTTTGCCCTAATGTTCTAACTTTGACCAACTTTGACCAGCTTTGACCGCTACCATGGACTTTCTTGATTTCTTTGAAACTTTGTATGTGAGCTTCCTTTGACATCCTTGATGCATCCTGGACTTCTCGGGGAATTCCGGCTACCTTCACCAAATATGTTTTTTGTAGGCCTTCATAAATGAGAGAGGAGAGAAAATCTCGACGACAACGGGAGAAGTCCATCTTGGCAACAAGAAAAGTTTACCCATCGAAGGAAAAGGGAAAGTTCAAATTTCCAACCATCAGGGTGAATGCAAGTCTTTATCCAATGTTCTTTTTGTTCCAAATTTATGTATGAATTTACTTTCCATCAAGGCCATTATAGATCAAGACAAACAAGTATGGTTTGATAACACCTCAGTTAAGGTAGTTGATCCCCATACAGAGAATGTCATTGCTCAAGGTATTGAAGAAAAGGGCCTCTACAATCTATCTTGCTTTGTATCCAAAGAATCAACCTCAAGTTTGTGGCACCAAAGATTCGGCCACACTTCTTACTTATCAAAAATCTCTTCATCCCAACTTGTGAAAGGATTGCCAAAGATAGGGCAACTTACTAATGTCTGCCAAGCTTGCACCCAAGGCAAGCAACACAGGGCCCCAGTTCCCAAGGAAGCTTCGACACGAGCGAGGAACCCATTAGCCCTTAGTCCACATCAAATCAGATGGAGGTGGTGAGTTTATCAATCATGACTTTGATAAGTTTCTCAATCAGAAAGGGATCAAAAGACAATTCACTCAGCCTCATACTCCATCCCAGAATGGAGTAGCTGAAAGGAAGATATGTAGTGTAATGGAAATGGCATGAACAATGCTTCATCACAAGGATCTACCCTACAAGTTATGGGCAGAAGCTGTACATACTGCACTTCACATTCTTAATCGAGGATTTACAAGTGCATTACACAACAAAACACCCTTCAAAGCCTACTATGGAAGAAAACCAAATGTGAATTACTTTCGAGTATTTGGTAGTGAAGCTTTTGTCCATGTACCAAAAGAAGATAGTAACAAGTTACAATCAAAGTCCAAGAAACACATATTCATAGGCTACAGTGACCAATCAAAGGCATACCGTCTATATGATATGGAAAACCACTCCATCACCATTTTGAAGGATGTGATCTTCAATGAAGCTTCATCATACTCAAGAAAAGATTCGAGTACAAGTCTTAGTCCACCTATCTACACTTCAGAGGGGGACTCAGTATTTCCAAACTCCAACTCAAAAGCAAGTACTTCCCAACAACCACGTCGATCTCAAAGGCTTCTTGATAAGTGCCAACGCGAACAAAGTCATTATGTTAATTATGATCTAATGCACCAAATTCAGTGAATCCTAGATCCATCCAACTACAAAGAAGCTCAAGGCCAACCAAAGTGGGAAGCAGCTATGCAAGAGGAACTTGATGCAATAGCAAAGAACAAAACTTGGACATTAGTTCCCAAACCAACCAACCATCAAGTCATAGGAGTCAAGTGGATATATAAAGTCAAATACAAGTCTGATGGCACTCTAGATAAATATAAGGCAAGATTAGTCACTAAGGGATAGAAGCAACAACATGGCATTGACTATGAAGAAACCTTTGCTCCTACTGCAAGATTTACAACCATAAGAGTCATCTTAGCACTAAGCGCTCACTTTAAGTGGCCCATTTACCAGTTGGACGTCAAAAGTGCATTCCTGAATGGCGATCTTCAAGAAGAAGTATATGTTGAACAACCTGAAGGATTCAAGATCCAAGGCAAAGAAGATCAAGTCTACAAGCTTCACAAAGCACTTTACGGACTCAAGCAAGCTCCCAGGGCCTGGTATGAAAAGATTCACAAGTTCTTTGAAGACAAAGGATTTCATCGAAGCAATGCTGATGCTAATCTCTATATCTATCAAAAGGAGTCTTTAGTAGCCATCATCATTCTCTATGTAGATGACTTGAACCTGACAGGCTTAGACGAAGAACACATTCAATTTATCATCACATAGCTTCACCTTGAGTACTCTATGACAAATCTTGGATTACTTCACTACTTCTTAGGAATGGAAGTTTGGCAAACCAAAGAAGGTATATTCCTATCATAGAAGAAGTACTTCTCTGATCTACTTTCCAGATATAACATGGACCGGTGTCGCTCAGTTTTTACACCACTTGATCCAAACATCAAACTTACACTCGAGGACTCTTCATCACTTTGTGGATGTGCATACCTATCGACAGCTTGTTGGCTCATTACTCTATCTTGCCAACACTAGACCAGATATTGCTTATGCAGTTGGTATACTCAGTCAGTTTGCACATCAGCCTCGTCAAACTCATTGGGATGCTGCTCAGAGACTACTTCGCTACCTTGCCCTCATCGGACATCATGGTCTTTGGTATAGAGGGGGCATCGAACTCACCGGATATTCAGATTCAGATTGGGCTAGTGATCCTGATTCTCGACAGTCTACTTCTGGGTATATATTCTTGCTTGGCTTAGGACCTATCTCATGGGCAAGTAAGAAGCAACCTACAGTTGCACTATCATCTACTGAGGCCGAGTACCGGGCATCCAGCTTTGCAGCATGTGAGGCCATCTGGCTTTGATGTTTATTATCTAACATTGGTGTTTTGCATGAGACTCCTTTGCATGCACAGCCAGTCAGCCTTGATCATCACCAAGAATCTAGTGTTCCACCCTCGGAGGAAGCACATCGAGATCCAGTACCACTTCATCCACAAGAACCTCATATCTCAGGAGATTACTCTGGAGCAGTGTACCTCTCAAGAGAACCTGGTGGACATATTTACGAAGGCTCTACCTCCAGTTCCACTTCAATGCTTGGTGGACCTTTGCAGCATTCAGCCGCTCCAAAATGGAGTTGCAGAGGGGGTGTTGATGACATGATTGCTCCTACTTCATCTACATTTGTATCTGTATGAGTGCATCTCCATTTTGTATCCAGGAGGCACTCCATTTCTAGTCTATTTCCATTTTATATTGTATTTCCTTTGTATTTGGGTACCTTGCCATGTGCTTCTACTAGTTGTATTCATTCTCCTTTCAGGAGACTTATCCCACATATGATGTACTTTTGAGAGCCCCTCCCAAATCTATATAAGGAGGGCCTCTCCCCTCATTTGTATTTGGTTAGAAGCTTGAGGAGCCTACTCCATGCTCTTGGCAAGCTCATTTCTAATCCACGTGAGTTTACCCACTTCATGGTCTACTCATTTTGTGTCTCACACATTCTTTGTTTTGTGAGAGTACTTTACTTTTCATTTTGCTTCCGCGTGCATACTCTCTACACATATAACCCTCATGGGTGACTTATCTTTGTACATTTCACTTGATAAGACATTCTGTATTGTGTTGTGCTTGACGCCTCTTCTTCTTCTTCTTTATGCTATCAATGTGCTTCTGCACACCTCAAACTCCAACAACTTTACCTTTGGTCACTTGCAATTTAGTGAATGCTTGCTCTTGAAAAGACATGTGATTGTTGCAGCCTACGTCTATACACCATTTTGTCGCCATCTCCTCTCCTTTGGTGTAGCCATATCTCATTACTAGCATTTGTTCATTGCTTCCATTTTCTGCTAATGCATTGCATAGTTGTTTTTCTCCCTTTGATAAGATGTACCACTCATATACCAACACAGAGAGTCTATGTGGTTAGTTTTTCTATAAATATAACAAATCATACCTTTATGATTGCCATGTCCTCAATTACCTCTACATCTTTGTTGAGTGCTTCCTTCACTTTATCCTTCAATTTAGTCTTCCTTGGCTTGAGGATCACCTTGTTTGTTGTACCTCCTTCATCTACCTCTTCTACCTCCTCTTCCTCAATTGCTATTTTTGTACAACATTTGATTATGTTTTTCCTTTGACTTTGAGCTATCTCCATGTTAAGTTTCCTCTACCACAAGATCTGGAGTGAGATGATCAAAAGAAAGGAAAGGGTCCTTATAATTTATGTTAGAAATGAGGTGCTTTTGCTTTTCTTCAGCTTTCAAGCCATTAAAACTTACTTGTATAATGTCTTCTTCTTCTTCGATGGTGCATCCCATTAGTTCCAATTGGTTTCTACTCTCCTACTTGTGATATGATAAACATTAATCTTATGTTTCTTTCCACCCATTCCTTCAATTGCCTCTTTTGATCATTCATGAGGCTTGGATCTTAGAAATCTACTTGTGGTTGTAGATCTTCTCCATTTATTATTCTCCAAAGACCTTTTCCCATGAGGTATTTGTTCAGACTAAACCTCAAAAGTTTTATCACCAAAAAAAAAAGAAAAAAAGGATTTCATGACCCCCTCCAAATGTTTTCAAGGGTTCCAAAGAGAAGCAAAGATAGAAAAGTTTTTCGTAAGGTCTTTGCACCCCTTTTTGATGGTCAAAGATTGCTCCAAAAGCTCTCGATACCTTGCACCCCCCAAGATCAACTTCAAAAAAACATACGAGAAAATAGGAACCATATCTAGAGCTCAAAAAGTGAAATCTTGAACATAAATTTATGTCAAATGGGACTCCTAGGTGTCAAAATAGGTAGATAAGATCTTAGGTATTTCCTTTACTAGGGTGGATTTAGGGACTTAATTAGAAGTTTATAAGGCTCTAATGTTATTATTTTAGCCCATATCTTGGTCCGTGAGCTTGGAAGGTTGCCCTACACTAAGACCTTGCTTACGTGCTAGCTTTTTGTTCAAATGAGCCCAAATCGATGAACAATGTCCTTATGAAGTGGTAAGCTTCAATGATATCATTGATCTATTTTATTCTCAAAGAATGGCCAATTAGGTATGTGAACTTTTTCTAGGCCTCTCTAAAAGCTTATCACAAGATCTTTATGGACCCAAAAGCCTCTAAAAGGCCAAATTCCATGATCGATGTCCCTAAGAAGAAGTCAACTCAAGGGACATCACTGTAGTTTTCCACTTGTTTTTTATCCTCTTATTTCACTCTCTTGTATGCTTGGACAAACGGTGTGAACCTCGGCCTCTCATTTCTTCCTAGTTCAATGTGCCTTTACTTATCAACTAAGAATGTCTCTATGATCCACAAACATAATTCCTCATCTTTGACTTAGAAACTTAGTTTTAGACGATTTTTAATTTTTTTGGTTTCTTATCTCTTCCTTAGTGAAATGGTGCCAACCAAATTGTCAAATCACAATCCTACAACCCAACAATGTCTCTAAATTGCAACCCTCCACGGAAGTCATTGGATATTCATAAATTGAATTTGATCATATTATTATCTCTTTGGGGTATCAAATGTTTCCTTTAGCTTATCTATCCACCTAGTTTGAGGTCTTCCTTTCTATAAACCACTTTTTAGGTGATAGATGTGTTTGCATAACACCTTGAGAGGGACATTGTTTGGCCTTTTTCCACTTCCTTGCGATGTTTTTGAACTCCTTCTCTTAGGCCACTTTAGGTATTCGAAGCCCTTGTGCAATCTTTTGTAGTTTTATTTAACTACTTAAAACAACTCGGTCCCTTTTAGAGGGATTTTAAGTCTCAAAAAGGATTTATGCTATCATATGAATGTTCCAAAGGTGATGGGTGATGTCTATGCACATCATACTCAAGTACATCATTCTGAGTACCTAGCACCTTTAGGGGGTATCTTGATGGATTCTTGTGCCAAAACAAAAAATGGTGCCCCTCTTCATGAGTTGCTAACATCCCTTCTTCTACCAACTAAAGTACATCTACATAAAACGTCTTTTCATGATCACATCAATGACAATAGGGAGGATATTTCATTTCCTTCCTTACATATTACCCCTACATTTGTCTTGCATAGAGTTATTCCAAAATTTCTTATGAAGCTCCCCAACAAGCTTCATGGATTACTGATGTCCTTGCCTATGGGCTGCTATGAGGAGGAAATGCAAAAATATGAAGAAGATTATGGATTTTTTGTGATCCACATTTTTGTGACATGGAAGACCTATAGATAATTTTGAAAGAAACAAATTTCTGCATTCAAGTTTCAACTTAGAAGTTGACTAAGCCTCCAAACTAGTTTCTATTTCTAATGTTGTAGTTTTTTTATGTTGAGAACAAAGAAGGTTGAGATACTTACACATTGCCATGGTAGACATACATGTTGCCTTGAAACGTTTTACATTTGGTTCATCTGAAATGGTGATGCACCATCCTTTTTCATAGAATTGATAGACATGATTTCCAAAATCAATAATAGGCTTCTTAATAGCATGCCATTTTTTGCTTGAAACAAAATCAAATCTAGAAAGTCTAGGGATCTCAAAGTGTACTTATTTATTAGTGTATTCTTGAATAGTTAGCTATAATTATTGTTTTAAAAACCATGCATCAAGTGCTTGAGTATGCCCATCTATTGGAATGAGTATATTGATAAGCATGATTTCAAACTCCACCCATGTAGCTATTCTATATGATATTTTTTGATATTTTTCCATTACCTGTGTGCTACATACATCACATTTGAGGTAGCATGTTGTAACTTCTATTTCTCATCAACACTATTACATAAACCAAAACATTGCTCCCATTCACAAGTGCATTTGTCTCCTAACTCAATAGTCCGGGCACTTGATACTTAGGTGGACTCAAATCTTTAACCTACCATTTGGCCTCCTCAAAGATGATGCCCCAAGATATAAGATATGTGGTTAAAGAGTCTACATTTCAATGGATGGAACTTCCATCTCTATCAAAGCACCAACTAGAGGTACTCTTGATTTAGGAATGACATTGATGATCATTTTTGAGGTGTCCTCCATGCTAATAGCCTTCACATTAAGGGCCAAAATATCTTATGTATAAGGACCCTCAACCTTAAGCTCCATGCTTGAAGGTAAAGATTCCTCCATTATTATGAATCAAAGTTCTCCATGCAAGAAGAGAAAATTGATGAGTTACAAGGAACTAGTGTAGGCCATCTACCTAGAGAATCAAAGATTACTAATCATAAACTGAAATGATTCTCAGATACTAATGGTGACTTCAAGAACCTCTCTCCAATCTAGGATACAAAATCCTCTCTTTAGCCCAATCCTATACATGAGTTGCAATTTCTCTATACAAGTTTTGCCTAGATTTAAGATTACATTGGGTGCTAAGTTTCATAAAGATAACTCCATCTACCAAAATATATTTTTGGAGGCACATCTGATGTGATTTTACAAATTTTTACAAACTAATCATCAAATACTGCTCTATCCATCCCAAAAAACCCAAATTATTATTGATAAAAACAAAAGATAAACTTTAATATGCATTTTTATCATCTTCTTTAAAACTTCCATAAAGACTAGAAACATAAAAGTAATTCAAATACAAAGAATATAATAAATTTTGGTGAATACTACCAAGGTCTACATCTATGCTCAAACAAACCTAGAAGTGTCCAGGGCTACAAAGACTATATCAGCTAACCATGCAAATAAAATTAAAATTGCATCATTTGTATCTCATTGGAAAGATAAAATAATTCAGTTACACCATACCGAGTCTCAATGCATTCATCTATTTGAAGTCAAAGAATTCTCAATTTTACTCTCTTCCATATATGTACGTCACATGCTATAGAGACTAGGAAATAGTGGCTTAATCTAATTATTAAACCTATGATATGAGTTGATTTTGGCATAAATATTTTCAAAATATTTACATTGTAATTCTATGTCTATGCAAAAAGAAATCATCCTATTTCATGTGATGCCATTTGGGGTCACCAATGCACGTGCAACATTCCAAAGGCTCATGTGTCATGTCTTCAAAGAGATCTTGCAAAAGAGCTTAGAAGTATATGTGGATGATTTATGTGCCCATTCCCAAGAAAGAAGATACCACATCCCTAAGCTCAAACATATCTTCAACAAGTGTAGAGAATATCAAGTGTGTCTGAACCCAGAAAAGTGTGTGTTCATGGTATGTCAAGGTAAAATCTTAGGTCATATTGTTTCTAAGAATGGAATATCTACAAACGAAGATAAAGTAAGAGCCATAGCGGAGTTGTCGAGGCCAACGAATGTTAAAGAGGTACAAGCCTTTACGGGCCATTCTAGATATTACCATAGGTGTATCCACATGTATGTGGTCATAGCTAAACCTCTTTAGTTGACAAATCTTGAGTGGAATGATCAATGTGAAAATTCCTTCAATGAGGTGAAGAGATGTTTGTGCACAACACCAATCCTAACCACTTCTGATTGGAATAAACCTTTCCAAGTCCATGTAGATGCCTCCAATCATGCAATACGATGTGTGCTAGCACAACTAAGAGATGAAGGAAATCTAGATTTACCTGAAGCATATGCTAGCAGGCAGTTGAACGCAGCTGAACAAAATTATACCAAAACTGAAAGAGAAGGCTTAGGCATGGTATATGTTGTGAAAAATTTTAGACACTATCTATTGGCCAACAAGTTCAAGTTTTTCACTGATCATCAAGCTTTACTATATCTGGTCAATAAACCTTGCAATATAGCTAGTAAGATGGTTCCTCTTACTAATGGAATATGATTTTGAAGTGGTTGTTAGGAAAGGTAGGACCCACCTAAGGGCAGATCACCTTTCTCGCATCACTTCAGTAGATTCATCATAAGGAGTGTCTGATGAACTACATGATGCTTATCTGTTCAATTTAGAAATAGTTCCTAAATGGGCAAATAATTTGGTACCTATCTTGACCTTCGGACCAGCAAATAAGAATGTTTTGAAGAAATTGTAAGATCGCAAAACTATCAAATACTGATAGGAAGCATGTACAAACAAGATACAGAGGGTGTATTAGCTTGTTGTGTCAAGGACGATGAACATAGTAGTTGGTTGTAGCAAGCTCATGAAGGATTTCTAGGAAATCACTACTCTAAACAATGAACATTGCAAAAGCTAAAACGTTTAGGAGTGTATTGGCCTAGTAGGACAAAGAAATACATGAGTGGATTAAGAATTGTCCAATATGTCAAGAGAGACCCCCAGTGGAGTATGCCACTCTTTATCACATGTCGTTAGTTCTAGATTGGAGCACTCCATTGGTAGAATTTATGAGATCAGGGACATTACCTAGCGAGGCTAGTCTAGCAAGAAAATGAAGCATGGAGCGAGATGCTCAAGACTATGCCTTAATAGAAGACAACGTATACCAAATGGGCAAAGATGGTTACTTAAGACTGTGCGTTCATGAATCAAACTATTTGAAAGTCTTAGAAACCGCACATAGTGGTGTTGTAGGTGGACACTTTAGGCCTGACAGAGTAATCAAGACCATTCTATTCTCATGCACATACCTATTTGAAGAAATGTGACACATATCAACGTGCACAATATCCGATAAAAAAAGATGAGATGCCTTAAAGGCCAATGATGGGAGGATGCGCATTCTCAAAGTGGGGTATAGACTTTGTTGGTCCTATTAACCCTTAGCTAGAAACTCGCTTGCTGAATACATTATTGTAGCCATAGATTACCTTACAAAGTGGGCAGAAGTCAAATCACAACAAAGAACGATGCTCACACTATGGCTAAGTTCTTATTTGAGAACGTGTTTATGAGATACGGGTTACCAATAGAGTTAGTAAGTGATCGAGGCACACACTTCTTGAATGAAGTCATTGAAAACCTTCTCCAAAAATTCTTGGTGATACATAAGAAGTCTGCCCCCTATGATCCACAAGCTAACGGACTAGCCGAGAGCACAAATAAGATCCTATGTAATGTATTCACAGAACTAGTAAATAATAAATGCTTTGATTGGGACAACGAGCTTCATCATGCTATTTGGGCTTATCGAGTTGCCTATAAAACGGTACTCAATGCCACCCCATTTCATATGGTCTTTGGACAAAATGTTGTGCTACAATTGGACTTCCTAATCCCAGCTTTAAAGGTATCACAAGTGCACGAGTGGAATGGACATGAGTTGTCCTCTAGGATCTTTGATCTAGAACGCTTAGGTGAGACGAGGCTATGAGCGACAGCAGGCATCTATGCTCCAAAGAAAAGACAAAAGGCATACTTTGATGCCCACATCAAGGATAAAGGGTTGAAAGAGGGAGACCTAGTGTTGGTTTATACACCAAAGTAGCATGGCCATAAATTAGAGAAACGAGGATATGGACCCATGATCATTAATAGAATTTCCACTAGCAGTGCTATACAACTGGCCACTCTAGAAGGTGACATCTTTCCAAACTATATTAGTGGATGTAGATTCAAGCTATATCAAGAACCTCTTATAGAGGATGTGCTAATGAGACTCAACACTGCTAAGAAGCAAAAAGAAGAAGAGTTGAGGGTTAGAGAAGAAGCATAGGCAAGGGCGAGAGAGTGCATTAGGAGAAATAAGTTAAGACGATTAGGCCTAGATGTCAATTCAGAAGCCCCAAGACATCCCATGGCTATGTGCACCAAAAAGAGCCCACATCCTAGCATTATAGATAGAAGACCATTCATCACGGTTGAACTAAGGCATGACACTGCAACGAATACACTCAAAGCTCTAATTGATTCTAGAGCTGCCACTAGTGCAATTAGGTACTCATGTTGTGAAGGATTGGCCATGGAAGTTAACCCATTAGAAGCTTATTTAGTGGGCTTAGGAGGTGTGGAAACCCCTTGCTTGGGCAAGGTGGAGCTTCCCATCTACCTTCAAGATGTCCTAATTATAATAGTCAAAATGCTAGTGTGTGAAGATGAGGATAGTCAAAATGCTAGTGTGTAAAGATGAGGACCTTATAGGAACACTTTTATTGGGACAAGATTGGATCTATGACCATGCCGTCAACTTAAACCTAAGAATTCAACTTCTTCAAGTTTGGGTACATGAACAATGCATTACATGAGAATTAGAGAACTGCATGCTCAAAGATCATGGTGCCACACATTCTCTTACTTCTTCTAAGCCTAATCTTAGAGAAGAAGATGTTATATATGTCAAAGGCTCTAGGATACAAAAGGAATCAACCATGGAAGTTCAGTCTCTAGGGCGAGTGGACATCTCTTCTTTTTCAAAGATCAATGCAGCCACAACAATTCAACCAAAGGGACAAGAGAAAAAATACAAGACAACCGCCAGGCCAAAGAGATAAAAAGAATTTGCGAAAAAAGTAGTTTCAAGCATGAAGCAGATCTGGGTACGGAAAGGAGAGAAACCAGCCATGTTGCCACAACACTTTCCATCCAAGTGGGTCAACCATGCCAAAGAAGAACCAAGCAACGAGATCAAGCTCCACCACAAAGTATCTGACAAATTTGGGTGCCTAAGAAATTAGTTGTAGCTCAAAAAGGACAATTACATGTGGGTACCCAAGAAGCTCTTACCTACACAAGAACCTATGCTCTCCCACACAAGAAAAGTCTCAAAAAAGAAGCCAAGGGGAGGAAAGGGTCACAACCAAGCACAAAGACCAAAAGAAGATCAATTCACCTCTTTGGAAATAGTAAGAAGAAATTTATCAGAAGCCAAAAGCACTAGTAGCCCCCATAGAATGAAAGAGCCAACCATGAGGGATACAAAATTTAAGCAACCAACCAAAGATGAAGAAGTCAACAGTGACTTATACGCAGCCAAACACTATTCTAAAATGGATCCCTATAAGGAGGAATGATCACATGTCATTTTGAATTCAAATGGATACCTCCAATATAGGCAACATCAACATCTGCAAGAACATTTAAAGCCTCAACATGCAACAACCATGTGCCTTTGGCATAACCTTGTCTTTTGCACCATTCAGGTCATGCATTTCCCAAGTGTGCATTAATATAGGGCCACATTACATGGTCATGCATAGACACAATTCAGAGATCCCAGGCACATGAGACACACTTGACATATGTAAAGTATTTTCTTGATACTAACCTCTTTCTTCTTGTTTTATGCCATTGTTCCAAAAAAAAAAAAAAAGAGAAGAACAAAAAATGGAAAGAGAGAAGAAGAAACAGGACTAGACTCTCAAAGAATCTCATCAACGAACCATCAACAAGGACATTCATCAACAAGAAAGACAAGCTAATGGTCCATCACCATGATGGGAGTACAACACAAAGTGATAAACATCAACCAACCTTTCACCGTGGTAAGCACACTTTGACAACACTATAACCATGATAGATTAGGAAACCTCTTAGTTAACATGCCCTTGAGCACTTAGCTCAAGACCCAATTTCTTGCACCATTCTTCTTCCAATGCATTCCCCAAGTACGCATGCATAGGGCCACATTACAAGGTCGTACACAAGGCACATATCTTTTCAACCCATGCATGAATGCACTTACCCATCAGCCATTATGGGTCACAAGTACTTGGCCTCATACTATGAAACATTTCAAAGATCCAAGGACATCCAGGGTACAACATCAGTACCCAAGAAGCAATTCACAATAGACAGCTGCTCAAGATCAACATGGACAACCTCTTTTGAGCAACTAACAATCTTTGAAAGCACACAAATACACCATCCAGCTCAAATCCAAGGAAGAAGTACATACATTTGGACCAACTCTCACATATGCTAGCAATGGAAAACCAAAGGACTAGACAACCAACCAAACTACATTAAGAAGATGGTTCACGCCTGATGATACATGAAGGACACTACCTCTCAAAGTACTACATGGAACAACCACTCCAACAAGGGTCTGTCAAGGATGACAGACTCGAGAGGGGGGGAGTGGTGGAACTCAAGGTCAAGCACAAGCATGCAAACACATCAAAGAGGCGGTCACACAAGAAGAGGGATCATGTAGGGAGCTCCAAGAAGCACATATCAAATTTTCAGAAAAAATCCCTATAAAAATACTGGTAATTATCACTAAAAACTATTGTAAATACCATTTTCCATCTTTTCAACTCCATTCTGTTCAAGCCGAGGAGTCCTTGAGCTTGAGGAGTATTAGAAGTATCTTCCTACCACTTTTCATAATTTGTAGACTCCTTTTGAGCCCTCAAATAAGCCCTAGATTCTAATTTTTAATTAGGCCAGACACTAGGTCTGGACAGGGCCAAAACCACTCAAAAAACTATAAAAAGATCTAGAGAGCTCATTTTTTAGGCTAGCTTATTGTAGATTTGAGCTTTGTAAGAGAGTTCTTTTGTAATCGAAGATATTCCATTGTTCCACTCTTTGCTCTTACCTTGTGTGCGCTTTAGTTTCATGTATGCTGCTAAGAGAGATTCACCAAAGAGAAGCAATGGACCATGAGAATGGTTCACCAAATCAAACTGTGAGCACATCTCTCTCAGTTACAGGGAATTAAGGAGAAATAAGATGCTCAATCATTCTCCAAGAGAACCAATGACTAATGTGGGTGATGAAATGTGGAGGTCTCCATAGGAGCTAATGAAGAAGATGAAGAGCCATAAAGGTCACCATGGGAGCTTGCCTAGAGCTCTGATACCAATGTAAGAAAACTACAATTACGAACACCACATGCTAGAGAGATGACTCTCCTCCCAACCTTATGCCTGTATATATAGCTGCTCAAATAAATGAGGACCACAAATGTAACTAGAGTCCACAAGTGCATGTGCAATCCCCTCCACTCCTTAATATCTTCCACTAGAGTCTATTAATGGTTGGAGTGATCTCATCCAGTGCTTTGGTACATTCCACTAGATTCCACTAGGCATGTGAGCTCAAGTCAACTCAACGTAACTTTGAGTTAGAAGGCTATATAGTTCCTTGGCCAAAACTCTCTTCCCATGCTCCCCATGGGGGTTGAACCCAAAACTTCCTATTTCAAGTAAGACTTAACCACTAGGCTAAGTGGATCACTTGTTTAAGAGAGCACATGAGTTTAAGCTTAAGTCTAGTCTCGAGATCTTTGGCCATACACATGAGTGACCAAACAATATCCAATTTTAGATCTATCTAAACTCGTCATACCCTTAGATCATAGACTTACTTTATTACACATAACTACATATTCAAAATGTCAATACCTTATTCGTAATTTTGTCCTCCATGCATCTCCTTCTCTAATCCTAATAGAATTGTAAGCTCCTTGAAGGTCAATCTTTGAATAGAATCATATAAATCTTCCAAAGGAATCTTTACCAAACTACTTGGATGCATGATTTCTTAAATCCAACCAAACGACTACATCTACACTTGTCATTAGGATTCTCTAAGTTTTTTTCCTAAACTTAGAGTCATCAAGGTAATTTTCAAGTATACCTATTTTCTTGCCATTCCAATGAGCAAGAAAACTGAACATTTGAATTTCAAAGTTTCTACTTTTCCTAATCAAGACTCCTAATTTGTGATACCTAAGTATCATGTATGGGAAAAATAAACTAGCTACTTGAGTTACATGGCACCTAGGAGCCCTGCAACTACCTAGTTTGCTATTTTCCCTAGCTACCTAAGTTGAGTTAGAAATAGGAGGTACCAAAAGTATAAGTATTTAATTACCTAATAAATAATCATGCATATGCAAATCTCTGTCCTTTCATGAAAACGCATGTGAGTGCATGCACATGTTGGCATTCTCCTTTCATGCACCAAACTTAAATCAAGCAAGTCGTGAGCTTGAAGATGCATGTTCCCAATCATCCATGCACAAAAGTTCTACATGCTAGCTTTTTTTAAAAAAGATATAACCATTCATGTGCATAAACTTGAGCATTAACTATCTTTCCAAGCACAAAAAAAATGTGTTTTGTGCATGAAAACATTCTTTGAAAAGGATAAATGCACCAACATTCTTTCATAGATGCATGCCTATGCTAGATAAGTGTTTCCATACTTCGATGCTCTCCTATTTTGCTTTCATTAAATTGCATAAAATGCTTTCAAAATTGAAGATTCCTTCCCTACTTCAATGATAATAGCATTATATGAAATCATAGAGCAAAGCAAATATTGAAAGAAAAAAATCAACTTGTAAAGTACTTATCTCCCAATCAAGCCACATCCTTCCATTGATCTTTAGGAAGAACCATTCTCCATTCTCACTATCATCATAAATCTTGAAGCATATTTATTGCAAAGTTTAGCCATCCAACATCGAGTGCTTGTAGAACAGCCAACCTTCATCATTTGTGACTTCAAATATTAGGTGGAGTCCACCATCAACATGAAGGGTTGCTGAACAAGTCAAGGATGACACAAGTTTGATCCCCCTATATAGCATCTCATGCTTTGGGCTTTGAGTTTGAGCCTGGGGTGCAGATTTGTATAGCATAAAAGGGTTTTATCATTGTGTGATGGATTCAAATCTATCTAAAGTATGTAAAAACCATCTATAACCATCTCTTTTGCTTCACTTTCATTAAGATAGCTTCTAAACTCGGGTTTTGCAAAGTATAATGTAGACAATCAAAACAAATTTATAACTTGCACAAAAGGCAAAACACCAAAAAATTACTCTAATGGTTGAGGCTACTATCTGTTTGACAATGTCTGCAGATCAATCCTCGTGAGTTACTATAGAAGAATCCCTTTTGTTTTTGATAACCTAAGCTTCTACGCAAACTATATCAATAGTTGTACATCATTGAACATTGAAGAATGGTGAACTGGTGAAGACAATCGAAGAACATTGGTAAAGCTGTGAAGAAGGGTGTATCGTCTACAGAGGTCGGTAGTTTGAATACTACTTGCATCCACCTGAGAGAGTTAGTGTCCTTTTCTTCTTCCTTATCTCAGACATTTTGTAACGCAGTCAAGAAAAATAAATGTAGAATGGATAAATATATTGCAAGCATGGCTTGCTATAGTGGATACACGGATAGTCTCTGAATAACAAGGCCATGAGTACAAGTCCTTGGGGTGATCATCTCTAGAGAACCTTCTACCTTCTGGCAATCTTGAGTTTGAAGTATGCTGCCAAGAGAGATTCGCCAAAGAGAAGACGTGCACCATGAGAATGGTTCACCAAATCAAACTGTGAGCACGCAATTAAGGAGAAATAAGATGCTCAATAATTCTCCAAAAAAACCAATGACTACTGAGGGTAACTTGAGTTAGAAGGCTCTAGAAGTCCTTGGGCAAAACTCTCTCTCCATGCTCCCCATAGGGGTTGAACCCAATACCTCCTCCTTCACAACCTTAAGACTTAACCCCTAGGCTAAGTGGATCACTTGTTTAAGAGAGCACATGAACGTATGCTTAAGTCTAGGCTGCAAATCTTTGGCCATACACATGAGTGACCAAAGGGTATCGGATTTCAGATCTGTGTGAACTGGTCTGACCCTTAGATCATAGAATTACTTTATTACACATAACGACATATTCAAAATGCCCATACCTTCTTCGTAATTTATTCCTCCATTCATCTCCTTCTCAAATCCTAATACAATTGTAAGTTCCTTGAAGGTCAATCTTTGTGAAGAACTTTGCTTTTCCAAGGCATTCCTAGAGCTCTGATATGTGTTGTAGGGGGTATTGTTTCTTTATAGTGAATTTATTTGACCCACGAAAGTCTACATACATTCAAAGAGTTCCATCCTTCTTCTTTACAAATAGGATATGGACTCCTAGAGGAGACTTTGAGTGTCTCATAAACCCCTTGGCTAGATTCGCATCAATGTTGTTATACAGTTCTATAGGCTCCTCTAGAGATAGTCTATAGATTGGTCCCAAGGGTTTCTGTGCTTCCTCTTGAAGTTCTATGCCACGATCATGAGGATATCCACATTCTTCTTCTCAAAGACATCTTGAAAATCTTGGTATTGACTAGGTAGCTGTAGTGGATCATCTTTCTTCGACTCTTGAGTGGTACAACATTGATCATATATGTAAGTTCATTCCTTACTACATGTATGAAGGCCTTGGCTCCTACATTTGTGATGTTCTTTTGGATATCTAGATGAGTTATTTTATTCCTCTCCCAATGATTGTTTGGATGATGTTTCTGTAGCTAGGGCATTACAATGGTAATAGGATTTATTGGACTTGAAATTGCATTAAAACATATGTGGGCATCATGATCACCAAGGTGTACTCTTAATGGTATGATTTCCTTGGTAATATTCCTAGATGCTAGAGGTCTTCCATCCACTACTTTAGCTACTACTGGTTTGCTCTTCTAAAGTACTGAAATCCTATAGTTCTTAACCTATCCTTCATTGATGAAACATAAACACACTCTTGAATCTACTAGGGCTATAAGGAAAAGGATCTTCTTGGGCATGATCAACTTGATAGGGGCAAGACATGTTTCTATGGGTGTTGTTGGAATTATAAGACCATTTCTTATATCCTGGTGTGGCTATACAGTCTCTTTTACGATTGGACTTCCTCATTCCCCTACTCTACAAGGGTTACTGACTTTGGAATTTGTTCTCTTGTTGGGACAATTATCTACAATATGATGAGGATTTCCAAAAGAGAAGCACAACTTATTACCTCTCCCTTTTTTTTCCATGTGGACATAGAGGCTAGAATCTAGTAACTTCTATCTGCATAGGTTCAAGCATAGTTTCTTCTCTACGACCTGGCTAGAAGGGTTTCCACTGGAAAATTCTTGCTTCTACTTGTTTCTTGTTTTCTTTCAAAAAGGTGGTTCTCACATTGAATGGCTTGGGTGATGTATTCATTCAATATCTTAACCTCCGGAATCATGATCAGAAGTTCTTTCACATCATCTCTTAAACCCCATCCAAATTGGCATATGAAATAAACTTCATGCCAAGTGAGATCACATATCAAGTGCCTAAATTCTAATGCATAAGTAGAGGTGGGGAAATTACCTTGATTTAGCTTCTGGAGTTTTGTTTTGGCAACTTACTTGTGTCCATATCTCCAAACATGCTGGTGAGCTCTCTAAGAAATCCCTCATAGTCATGAATTACTAACATATCCTCTCTAAAATTGGGGTGAACCATGATAATGCTTGACCACAAAGTAGGGTTCCAATAAAACTGACCCTCGATGCATGATCACGGTACGTATCAAGCTACATACAGATGTATAGTTTGAATTATTGTAGGAATCCATGAAACTTTGTGCAATCACCATCGAACTTTTATGGCATACAAATCTTGGGTGCATTCATGAAGGATGAACTAGGACATTGGTTCACTTGAATGCTTCCTTGATTTTCCTGAAGGTTCTCAATTCGTTCTTGTAATTCTTGGATGATTGTACCTATATGCATCGGATGTCCCATCTCGACTTGTGTTTTTTGATGAGTTAGGTCATCGACTTACTTTTGGAGGCTCTAAAGTGATGCCATGATCTCTTCAACTATGTTATCCATTGTGCTTGGTCTTGGATAGATTCTAGTCTTAAAAAATGTCAGGGGAGCACTAGATTGTGCCCTCTAACTAGACTAGAAAATATTTAAAAATAGTAATTATGATTACAAGATCACCCACGTAGTGAAAATGATGAAAGAATATGTAATTGAGAAAATAAGTCCAACAACTCAGGACTGATAGGTATGGATAACTCGACTAGAGATGATATAGGAAATCCCACAACTCAGGATTGTAGGTATGAAGCAAGATATCTCGATTATAAGAACTCCCTTTAGCAATCCCTTTAGAGAGATGAACTAGATATGATGAATAACTAGAAAGAATCTCGTACTATGAGATTACAATAGGACAAGATAGGGTGTCCATGATATAGGACTAAACAAGACTAGAACAAGGAACGTGATAAGAACTAGAACTAGAACTTTGAAAGTACTTGGTGATCACAACTTGAGCTCTCATGACTAGCATTGGCAAGACTAAGGATGTATGTGGCCAAGTCCTCCTTATATAGGTTTTCAAGGGTGGTTACGAATTGATGATCCTATTGATGATGTCAGCAATTCGAACAAGTCCTGTAGATGTCAAAATCTAGCAAGAAGGAAGTCAATCTTAGGGTTTTGGCACATTTTGAAGGCAATGGAAGCATTAATTTTTTCCCCAAATTCTGAACCAATCATGAGATACAAAAAGTCACATGGAATTTGATATTCAAGATGGTTTCCTTTGTCGATGACACATTGGACATGTGGCTTGAGAAAATAAAAAAAACAATATTTTAATGTAATACAAAGTAGAATTATCAAACAAATACAAGGGGATATAGTTACAGTGAAGACAAATATTTGAAAGTCAATCAATGGATTGTTGCAAAAAGTGTCATTCCTACATATTTGTAATATATTGCAAAATGATATTTCCATGAAAAAAAAATTCCTCCTATTGGAATAATTTGTCTAGTGTTTATTTAAAGTCATATAATCATTTAAGAGAAGTCTTGGGAGATAGAAAATCCTTTTTATAATAAGAAATTTACTACAATATAGGGTGTTCATTATATAATTAAACATTGTAGGGGCCTTCTATATGATATTGATGCATAAAAAAACTAAAATGGCTAGTGCTTTATTTCAAATTCCATCATATAGTATCATATAAATATGCTACATGTCTTTGAACCAGTAATTTTTTTACCTATCTCACATACCACTAACAATCTTAATATTTCATTGAATAGCCATATTCCACTCTGTCGAGAATAAAAATTCATCCTAAAAAATTGCAGCAACATGTGAATCTGTCTTTCAATCTCTTACCAAAATATGGCTTCAATTATTCGAACTTTCGAAAATCTACCTGTCTTTTCACCCTTTGCAATCATCTTGAATCCTTGACTTGGATCTTCAACAAATGCTCCTCCTATTGTGAAACTGACTTGTAAGCCTTTCTCCACAATCTGCCCTACACTTATCAAATTCTTTGTGATGGTAGGAACATATAGTACCTTGCTAAGTAGGTTGATATTTCCATCAAGTGCTTTTACATTTCCTATCTTCTCCACCAGGTGCCTTGTATCATCACCTATTTGCACCTCATGACTGTTCCTTGGATTTTCTAAATCTGATAGGAGGGCCACATTTCCTGCCACATGACTGGAACAACCTGAATCTATGTAGAAAACATGCTCATCATATTTACATTGAGGCATTGACATATTCATGATTAGCAATGAGTCTTCTTGATTTGAGTCCCCTGTGTAATTATTGAAGTGTCTTCTTCCTTTATAGCCTCCTTGATAGTTTGATTGGTTGTAATTGTTGTGATAGCCATTAAAGTTGTTAATCCTTCCTCTTGAGTGGCCATAACCTCCTCTATTGTAGCCTCTGCCTCTTTGATTCCTATTTTCCTAAAGCAATTTTCAGTTGTGTGATTGGTTAGTCCACAAATAGAAAAAGAATTAGACTCTTTGGGTCTCCCCTTCCTTGTCTTCCTCCTTTGCCTCTTCCTCTAGCATTTCTTCCTCTTCCTGCATAGTTAACTTGATGTGTACCTGCTTCATCATCCACTTTCTTTCCTTTTGCTTTGTTGTATTTGGACTTACTTTTATCAGGATACAAGGGAAAAGGTTGATTATCTTTGGAACCTTCTCCATTCTTCATAGGTTTGGCCTCTTGAGTAAGTAGTTGTCCCATGAGGGTGATGAAATTTGGTACATTCATATCCATGTATAGATCCATTGCTATTGTAAAGGTTTCCCACTTGTCATCTGCCTTCAAGCCCTTGATGACTTGCCTTACAATTTGTTCTTCATCTATCACTTCTCAATTCTTCCTAACTGATCAGCAATGTCCTTGATTTTTGTGACAAAGTTAGTCACATTTTGTTTTGGATCTTTCTTGAGAGTTGTAAAATCCAACCATAGTTGATTCTTTCTGGCCTTTGTGCTTGAAGAAAAGAAGGCCTAAAGAGAATTCCATGCTTCCTCAGCAGTTTTACAACTTCTAATGTGAGGAAATAGAAAAATCTGAGATAGATTTGAGGAGATAAGACCTTGCAAGTGCATCCTTGGAGCACCATGTGCTTAATCTTTCTTTCTCTTCTTGTGTAGGTTGGTTCATTCTTGAAACTTGGAAAACCTTCATCTCTAGCTACATAACCATAAAAGTTCCAGCCTTGAAGATAAGATTCCATCCTTAATGACCAAGCTGAGAAGTTACCTCTATCCAATTTGTCAATTGATGAAGGGAATCCATCTGCCATGTTGTCCAACGTTGCTCTAATACCATTGTGAGCAGATAAATTTGAACTTGCTGAAGATGAAGTGATGCTGCAAAATCTTTGCACTACACCAGCCAAATGAACTCCAGAGATATGTGGTGGGCCCTTTTGTGCCTTGGGATCACACTCTGATATGGCAAGAAGCTCTGCTAAAGTGAAGATATATCCCACGACTAAAAGTCATGTATATATAGTGAATGTTGGAGCCAAGATTTGAATTCGAACTTTAGCTCACCTAAATCACTTTTCCTACCTTTTACTGATTGATTCTCCAACTAATTCAATCATGAATTCGTGGATTTCTTTTCCTACTCATTAAGTGGATTCAACCACTTTTGATTATTTAGCTTTTACATCAAGTAAATACTCAAAAAGTTACAAGGGTGACTTCATAAGTGAATTCTTAATGTCTTCAACATGTGCTTCAATGATATAATAAGTTTTATGATGTAAGAGACTCAAGCCAATATGTTAACTTGTCATGTACTTGCTCCAACAAGAGCATCATCCCCTATCTCTCGTGACTGAGATCAATTAAGGGGAAGAACTCAAGCTCTGGATTCACAATAGTAGCATCTATACTTGGGTGAAAGCATTTGGGAGTAAGCAGGAAAGTCGTCTATGATATGATTGGACGGTTAAGTACAACTGAGTCTGATCATAGTTTTTTGAAGGCAACTGGTAGGGCAACACGTACCACATGTATCACACAAGAGGTCAAGCATCTGATTATCATGTTTTAGACAACAGAGAGAAGGGTGTCACCAAATAAGAAGGATATATGCAGGATGCGATTTGGCAGAAATCAATATTTGGAGCATCCTGTTCACCTTCTTGATGTATCTCAGGTAATCCTATTTTCAATCATCAGTTCACGATTTTAGCTAATTATACAAAAACCAATAACAAGTAACTTATAGTAACAATCTAATAGTAATAGCTAACTAGTAACAAGCTAATAGTAATAGCTAACTAGTAACAAGCTATTTAGAAATAGATTATTACAACTAACCAAGAAACTGGCTCTTAAGTAATAGCCAAATAGTAACAAGCTAACTAATAATAGCTAATTACTAATAACCATCCAAGAACCAACTACTTAGTAATAGCTAATTGGTAACAAGATAGTTGGTAATAAATAATTACTAACAACTAACCAAGAAGTAGCTACTTAATAATAACAAATTGTTAACAAGCTAAATAGTAATAGCTAACTACTAACAACTAAGAATTAGCTACTTAGTAATACGTAACTAGTAACAACCTAATTAGTAATAGCTAACTACAAAAAACTAACCAAGAACCAGCTACTTAGTAATAGCTAATTAGTAGAAGCTAATTAGTAATAGCTAATTACAAATAGCTAACCAAAAACTAGTTGTTTAGTTATATTTAATTACTAACAAGCTAATTAGTAGTAGATAATTACTAACGACTAACTAAGAACTAGCTACTTAGTAATAGCTAATTGGTAATAAGCTAATTAGTAATATATTATTATTAATAATTAATTACAAACAATTAACCAAGGACTAGCTACTTAATAATAACTAACTGTTAACAAGCTAAATAGTAGTCGCTAATTATTGAGAACTAACTAAGAAACAGCTACTTAGTAATAGGTTACTATTAGCAAGCTAATTAGTAATAGCTAATTACAAACAACTATCCAAGAATCAGCTACTTAGTAATAGCTAATTAGTAACAAGCTACTTAGTAATAGCTAATTAGTAACAAGCTAATTAGCAATAGCTAATTACAAATAGCTAACCAAGAACTAGCTACTTAGTAATAGTTAAGTAGTAATAAGCTAATTAGTAATAGCTAATTACAAACAACTAACCAATAACCAGCTACTTAGTAATAGCTAATTACTAACAAGCTAATTAGTAACAAGCTACTTATTAATAGCTAATTAGTAGAAGCTAATTAGTAATAGCTAATTATAAATAGCTAACTGAGAACCAGCTACTTAGTAATAGCTAATTACTAACAAGCTAATTAGTAACAAGCTAATGAGTAACAAGCTAATTAGTAACAAGCTAATTAGTAGTAGCTAATTACAAATAGCTAACCAAGAACCAACTACTTAGTAATAGCTAATTACTAACAAGCTAATTAGTAACAAGCTAATGAGTAACAAGCTAGTTAGTAACAAGCTAATTAGCAACAAGCTATTTAGTAATAGCTAATTAGTAACAAGCTAGTTAGTAACAAGTTAATTAGTAATAGCTAATTAGTAATAGATAACTACAAACAACTAACCAAGAACAAGCTACTTAGTAATCGCTAATTACTAACAAGCTAATTAGTAATAGCTAATTAGTAACAAATGAGTAACAAGATAGTTAGTAACACGCTAATTAGTAACAAGCTAATTAGTAACAAGATAATTAGTAATAGCTAATTACACACAACTAACCAAGAACAAGCTACTTAGTAATAGCTAATTACTAACAAACTAATTAGTAATATCTAATTAGTAAAAAGCTAATTAGTAACAAACTAATTAATCATAGCTAATCATAAACAGCTAACAAAGAACCAACTACTTAGTAATACCTGATTAGTAACAAGCTAATTAGTAATAGCTAATTAGAAATAGCTAACCAAGAACCAGCTACTTAGTAATAGATAATTGCTAGCAAGCTAATTGTTCTCAATAATAGGTAATTATTGAGAACTAACTAAGAACCAGCTACTTAGTAATAGCTAATTACAAATAGCTAACCAAGAACCAGCTACTTAATAATAGCTAATTACTAACAAGATAATTAGTAATTACTGAGAACTAACTACTAACAATCTAACACCTTGTAACAACTAACCACCAACTACTTAGTAATAGCAAACTGATAACTAGCTAATTAATGACTACTAATAACCACTTGTTTGTGAATTACAAGACACAAGGAACATTGCTCTCTTTAATTATGGTAATCACACACTCACAGAACTGCAAGTATGGCACAAGAGGTTAGCACATATTGGTGAAAGATCATTAAACAAAATATGTTGGGACCAAAGTGTCCTTGGACTCCCTAATTTGTCAAAGCAACATATGATTTATAAGTGTAGTGCATGTCAATTTGGAAAGTCCCACAGGTTACCATTCATGAAGAAAGGATACATGCATGGAGACCTCTTGGAATTGGTTCATACAGATGTATGGGGACATAGCAAGGATGCTTCAATCTCTGGATCAAGTTACTATGTCTCCTTCATTGATGATTGCAGTAGGTGGACTATACTATACTTTATGAGGCACAAGGATGAAGTGTTTTCATGCTTCAAAAGGTATTTAGCCCTTGTGTGGACCAAACAAGTAAAACACTAAAGAGGCTAAGGGCAGATGGAGGGGGAATATATTTCTCTCATGAGTTTGATTCCTTCCTTCAAGAAAGGGGAATCAAGAGAGAAGTTACTACAAGGTATACCCCATAGCAAAATGGAGTGGCAGAAACAAGAAACATGACAATTATTGAAGCTGCAAGGTCTATGTTAAATGAAAAAAAGTTACCTAATTATTTATGGGCAGAGGCTATATCTAGAGCCACCTATTTAATGAACAAATTGCCTTCAAAGTCACTTGATGGCATGACACCATATGAGGCTTGGAATGGAAGAAGACCAAGCTTGGATCATTGCAAGATTTTTGGAAGTATTGCTTATGCTCATGTTCCTTCACAGGTTAGAGGAAAGATGGATCCAAAAGGAAAAAGGTGTGTATTCATTGGATATAACAACAACCAAAAGGGCTGTAGATTATACAACCCAACCAACAAAGGTTTCTTGGTGAGTAGAGATGTAGTGTTTGATGAGAATAGTTCTTGGTATGAAGATTCATGCAAAAAGGTCAACTTACCTTATGATCTTGAAGAAGATTAACCAAAGCTTTTCAAGGAGAATCATCGTAAGGATGAACAACATGATATCTAAGAAGATGATGAAAAATCTCAGATAGAAAAAATCAAAGCATGGAAGTCTAAAGGTAAAGCTAAAGTGGAGGAGCTTGGACAAGAGGCAGAATCATCACATCATGGTCTAAGAAGGTCCATGAGGGAGAGAAGAAAACTAGAGATGTATGGGTTTGATAGTTCTCTAGTTACTAAGCATTCAATCTATATAGCACAGGAGAGAAGAAAACTAGAGAGAGAGAGGGATGGGTTTGATACTTCTCTAGTTACTAAGCATTCAATCTATATAGCACATGAGAGAGAAGAAAACCACAGAGGTATGGACTTGATACTTCTCTAGTTACTAAGCATTCAATCTATATAGCATAGGACATAAATCATGAGGAACCCTCAATATTTGAGGAAGCCAATGAGAAATCAGAATGGAAGCATGCAATGGAGGAAATTGAAGCACTCGAGGAAAACAACACTTGGGAATTGGTTCGCAAGATTTCATCAATGAAAGTAATAGGTTCAAGATGGATTTACAAATTAAAGAAGAATTTTGATGGTTTCATTAACAGGTATAAGGCAATTTGTGGCAAAGGGCTTTGCACAAACTCAAGGAATTGATTATGAAGAAGCTTTCTCCCCTGTGCCAAAAATGCCTACAATCAGAGATCTACTTAGTACTGCTTTTTCCAAGAATTGGAAGATACTCCAATTGGATGTAAAAAATGCATTTCTTAATGGTTGGATAATAGAAGAAGTGTATATGGCACAACCACCTGGGTTTGAGAATCAAGTACATCGTGATTATGTGTCTAAACTTAATAAAGCTCTGTATGTACTCAAGCAAGCTCCAAGAGCTTGTAATCATAGTCTTGTTTCATTTCTTTAGGACAAAGGATTTCAATCTAGCAAGGCAGATCCATCACTCTTTATCAAAAAAGCCATCTATTTATGGGTGAATGTGGATGATATTATACTTACAGGAAATAATGTAGATGGAATGAAGAAGATCAAGGGCCAGATGAGAGAGGAGTTCAAGATAAGTGACCTAGGTTCACTTACATACTTCCTAGGATTGGAAGTAGGTTATAGAGATCATGGTTTATTTCTTACTCAAAGAAATTATATTAAAGACATGTTGACAAAATTCAAGATGCAAGATTATAAGATTGCAGGTACTCCAATGGAAGTCAATCACAAATTAAATTCACATGAAGGTGAACTCATAGAATATATCATAGGTTATCAAAGCCTTGTGGGTAGTTTGAACTATGCCACATTGACAAGAGTAGATATATGTTATAACGTGAGTGCGCTAAGTCAATTTATGCACACACCTAGGAAACCTCACATGGATGCTGCCAAGAGGATACTCAAATATCTGAAAGGAACCATACATGAAGGGTTATATTACCCTTGTGTATCTGATTTAGGTTTAAAGTTGTTCTCTGATGTAGATTGGGCTGGCTCCAAGGAAGATAGGAGTACTTCAGGATACCTTACCTTTCCAGGGTCAAAACTTGTTTCATGGTCATCTAAGAAGCAACCTACAGTTGCTCTCTCTTCTACAAAAGCTGAATACAGAGGTCTTGCCATAGCTACTCAAGAAGCAATGTGGATGAAGACACTATTTACATATCTTGGATTGGAGATTGTAACTCCAAGTATTTTTGGTGACAACATGAGTTCCATTCACTTGGCTGCAAATCCGGTTTTCCATGCAAGGACTAAACATATTGAAGTACATTATCACTATGTAAGAGAGAAGGTTCTAAGTAAGGAAATTCAACTATCATATGTGTCAACTCATCAACAATGTGGAAACATTCTAACCAAGGCATTAGATGGTATAAAACTTAATAAATTCAAAGCTATGATTGGTTTGCAGGTAATCTTGAATGATTGAAGAACTCAAGCATACTTAACTTGAGGGGGAGCTCTTGGAGCAAGTACATGACAAGTCAAAGTATTGGGTTGAGTCTCTTACATCATAAAACTTATGATATCATTGAAGCAAATGTTGAAGACATTAAGAGTTCACTTATGAACTCACCCTTGTAACTTTTTGGGTATTTACTTGATGTAAAAGATAAAGAATCAAAAGTGGTTAAAACCACTTGATGCGTAGGAAAAGAACTCCATGAACTCATGACTCAATAAGTTGGAGAATCAATCACTAAAATATAAGAAAAGTGATTTAGGTGAGGTAAATTTCAAATTCAAATCTTGGCTCCAACATTCATTATATATACATGACTTTTAGTCATGGGATATATCTTCACTTTAGTAGAGCTTCTTGCCATATTAGAGTGTGATCCCAAGGCACACACATGTAACAGTAAATCCATTGTTGGAGTTCATTTGGCTAGTGTAGTGCAAAGATTTTGCAGCATCACTTCATCTTCAACAAGTTCAAATTTATCTCCTCATAGCTCTGTGCATAGATTAACATAGAAGAATTGAGTGCGGCTTGATATGCATTGGGTAGGGGTCATCACTCACAAATTGGATGGCATAAGCAACTGTCTACCATTGATAGGCATCAATTTGCAATAACGAAGGGTTTATAGTGCATAGATAGATAGTCCGCGTTCATTGCTCTCTCTCACTCTATTGTGACTTCAGGTTGATAGAATGGATGAAGGCACCATGGTTGAGGCGAGAAGACTCGTGGATGGATCACAACATTAAGGAATCCCAAATAGTGATGATAATCACGTATTCAAAAAATAGATGTACATTATCACTTCACAAAATCACCATCAATATGTGACAAGTCACAAGTGCTAATGAACACTTCAACCTACCTATTCAAAGTGAGAATTATAAGGAATGCTTAAGAGTCTATAAAAAAAATGAATACAATCATGAAAGAACCACTAAATGTCATCACAAAGAGGGTGGGAGGGTGGGAAAATAGGGTAAAAGGGGTACACAATGATGGAGAAGAAAAGGGTGGGAAAATGGGAAAAATGAGGCCCAAAGAGCACAAATGGATGGAATAGCCTCTCCTCAATGAGGAGAAAGCAAAACCACCAACACTCAAGCACCACCACCACCAAATGGACCACCAAGATCTCCATCTAGCACTCTAGTACCATGTAGAGACTACATGCGCAGAAGCAAAATGAAAAGAAGAGTGTACTCACAAAAGAAAGAGTGTGTGAGACTCAGAATGAGTAGAGCATGAAATGGGTAAACTCATGTGGATTAGAAATGAACTTGCCAAGAGCACGGAGTAGGCTCCTCAAGCTTCTAACCAAGTACAAATGGGGGGAGAGGCCTGTGAAGAGAGATGGTGGATGCAATCCAAAGATGAGTAGGTGCTGCTACAACCAGCTTCACACCAGCCAACTGAGACTTCAGAGTTGATTAGTAGACCCTTTGAGCTTCCTAAATCCACCAAAATATCAGCCAAGTACTTTGGAACATGTATCCCAAAAGTTTAAGTCAAGACAGACTAGTTGCGAAATGACTAGCTCCCAAAACTTGCTATTTTTGGACATACACCTGCTAGAAAAAATGAACAGTGCTCTCAACCTGGTAGGAAATAGAAAAATTCCTTTTGGGCATAGCAAATAGACTTAGCAAGCGTCCCAATCCAAGTTAAAACACTTCAAATGATGGACTGAGCACTGAGAACAAGTTTCATCAATTTTTGGAACATGCCCACCATTCTCGGGGCTCTATAGAGATAGACCAGTGAGCAGTAAATTGCAGATATCTTCAAAACTATTAATCCAATGACCTTGAAAATTTATATGCAAAAACTAGACAGTGAGAGCTATTCAAGGCACATTAAATCATGGAAAAAAAATTAGTAGAACTCGAGATATGACCTTCTGAAGTTACTGCTCTGAGTGAGTATAGCAGAGAACAAAACAGAGAAGTAGATGATGATAAATGTATAGATTCATATATGATTACAACCACATTGGCAATGAATCTTTGCACAATGGGAGTAGAATGATAGAGCTATGGAGTAAGCTCTTCAATCTCTACAAAATGACATCAAGTGGTCACGTACAAGGCTTGCTAATCACCTCTTCCTTCTTGCTCCTTTTAAAGCTATTCTTGGAGGGAGTTTTGAATTCGAATTCGAATGGCTCCACATAAAAGTGATCCCCAAAGTTAGGAGATATTCCCTCAGCTCAAAAAGTCGTGGGTTTTGGTAGTTAGAGCCACGAAATTGCTTTTACATCATGCATGAGGTAAGCCATCCTTTTCCTTTTTCTTTTTTCAATTACAAGAGATCAAAATTAACTCTTTTACAAGAGGTGTTCACATGACTACTCATGTGACTTACAAATGAGGATGATATCGAATATATCAAGCATTTAGGCTTGGGTAAAATGCACCAACAAGGCCCTCATATAAATTTGGGAGGGGCTCTCCAAAGTACATCTCATGTCGGATAATTCCCTTGAAAGGAGAATGAATAAAATGGTAGAAGCAAACAGCAAGGTATCCAAATACAAAGGAAATACAATATAAAATGGATATAAACTAGAAATAGAGTGCCTCCTAGATACAAAATAGAGATGCACTAGAGATACAAATGTAGATGATGTAGGAGCAATCATGTCATTAACACTTCCTTTGTATTTTGGGGTGAATTTAATGGCTAGCTAGCTATTTGCATATCTGGTCTTTGCATTCCCTTTATTGCCTTCACTCTTTTTCTTCTTCATTTGAGGTTGTCCCATTGTCCATTTCCACATCCTCCATTCTCATGGTTCCATGGCTTGCTTTTGCTTTCTCCTCTTCCTCTTTTTTCTGCCGTTGTGGAAAGGTGGTGTTCCCTGGACTTGGTATCTAGCTTGTCTCATTTTCAGTTGCCTCATGAGTTCTTGTAAACTTCCTCTTGACTCCTTATGTTCATTGTTTGGGCCCTAGTCCTAACCTCAATGGAGAGAGTTCTTAGAGTTGCACTACCTAAGAAGTTTACAATCATTGTAGTATGTCCGTCATGGTTGGTTGTTCTATCAAAACATTGATGTCGTTATTTGCATTATTTTGAGTTGCCATCACCTTCTTTGGGCATTTCTTCATATGCCATGTATTAGCGCCAAGAACTTGCTTTGATTGAGATAAAATATATTCAAGCTTATGTACATCTCAGTCAAAGCAAGTCCTTTGCACTAATATACACCATGAACTTGCTTTTAACCAAGAGCTATGGATTTGGAGCCACATTCCTCGTGCCCTGCATGAAGACATGAACCATTTCTCCGTGTTAAAAGCTATGAAAGTAAGGCCAAAGTGATAAAAGCTAAGGTGAGAACAAGAACCTACACTAAATGAACAATTTTTCTTTGCCCATCTTGTAGATGAAAATGCAAGGAAAACCGGCACAAGTTTACGTTCTCCAAAATAAAAAAATGCAAGCAAGAGGAGGAACTAGCCATGGGTGGAGGGATGACTGTGGAACGCTTAGAGCTATCTGCCATGTATTGGCACCAGGACTTGCTTTGATTGAGATGTACATTATTCAAGTACCATTATGATCCCTTTCTATCCATCATTTTTTTATGTTGAATATCTCTGTATAGATTCCACAATCATTTGTAGCCATATTTCTGTGTTGTAATGAAAACTATAATTAATAGAAACCCTTTTCGAAGAACGATACTTATTTATTAGTATTGATTATATACAATTAACAATACACACTAAGAAAAATTAACAATACACACTAACAATATGTATTTAAATTAGTGTTTTAAGTTTATTTTTCATTCATGTATGGAATACTAATAATTTTTATGCATGTATGTAGATTGCAATGTATCATATTCCATCACACCATTCAAAGTTTCCTGTAAGACCTCATGTATTAGAAGCATCCATGAGGAGGCTATCCAAAAGTGATCCCATAGGATATGCAAGAATTAAAGAACTATACTAGAAAAAGACAAACTACAAGATGTGTGTGATGATGATGACATGGTAGATTTTGTTCAAGTTTGCTATCAAAATGGCATCGAAAGAGTTGATATTTCTAAAATGAGAAATATCTTTGAGAAGAATGTCTAAAGTGCATCTATGAAGGTAGTTGCTTGACATGACTAGGTGCAAGTTTACTTATTCTCAATCTTCAAAATCATTTTGGCTGGAGTAATGTATCTCTTTTGGCACTATCAAGGTATATTATTTGTTTTTCTTTATATATATATATATATATATATATATATATATATATATATATATATATATATATATATATATATATATATATATATATATATATATATATATATATATATATATATATATATATATGCATACAAACGCATACACACATACACACATTACAACATACGAGGGGCATACTAACACTACTCGTACTGATGGTCACACCGGGCATTGGTATGACCATTGGAAATGCCTGGAAAGGCCACATTAGCCATACCAATGGTCACTTGATCGTCGATATAACCATTGAAAGCTTATTACTGGTATAGGCATAAACAAATATCACCGCCGGTATAAGCACCAATATAGGCATTGATATAGGCACTAGTATAAGCATCGTTATAAGCATCAATATATTCCTAGGAATATCGATGCTCATACCAGCACCTATACCAATGCTTATGTTGACGGCGTGTTTTAATAAACCAAGAGAAAAAAGTCGACACTCGCCTCTTTTTTGAATTATGTATTGTTAGTGTCAAGTTTGCACATGTACATTGTGCTCATACACCTGCATTGTGATCATCTTGTGCACACACACAAAGATCTCTCTCTACACAAACATCTCTCTCTCTAGGTCTTGCATCTTGCTAAGTGATGTACGTACTCTTTCACCCTCTCTCTTTCTCTATGTTTTCTCTTTTCTTTTGTTTTACAAGAGTTTTTTGGCATTAATTCTTTGGAATTTGACAAGAGATGATGTTGATTGGGCTTTGATGATAGCGATCCAAAGAATTACATCGATGTAAGTGATTGTTTTGTTCTCTATTAGAAATGAAGATAGAGATAGATAGATAAATAGAGAGAGAGAGAGAAATAGAGATAGAGAGAGAGATGAAAGAAAGAGAGAGATAGAGAGAGATGAAAGAGAGAGATAGAGATACATACACACATGTGTTAGTCGTTAAACTTCCGACGTCGGACTCAAAACACTTTCAAAAGTCGGACGTTCCCAAACCCTTCGATCTTTACTCTTCCATGTTCAGGTAAATCAATTGGCAATACCGAAATAATTAATATTAAGCTACCTCTTAGCCACATGGGTTCTTGGGAGTGGTAGGGGTCTGTTAGACAGAGGCCCTATACTATTTTCCCAACTTCTTACACAATCATAAACGTTCTATCGCGTCTTAGCTCAGTACTTGACTCTGAATACTGATAACTGTTCGACGTACTGGGACTTAGAACTTTCGGACTGGACCTGCTATAGCAACAGAGCAGTAGTCTGGTTCTGATTTATAACTAATAGAATACTCAACTTCATTAACCGAATGCCACTCAATATGCACTTCTTCGTGACAAATAGGTATACCGAACAATAACACAACAGACAGCTATACTCGAAGGTATGCAAACTTACCGTATGCCAAACTCAAGCAACAAGTTCCTACCAACAGTCGACTCGTCACAAACTTATCATTGTTTCCATTCGTGTACAGACCATTACCGATACGAGTCCTTCCTGGGATCGGAATCAACACTGAACACAGACTATTGTATCGAACCTGGTTACTTAACAAAAAAATGCTAACATGCAAATAGTTCGCTTCGGCCTTACACAGTCCCTTGTTCAATAGAAGACTGATAAACAACACTTATTCCGTGATAAAATCCAAAACCGCATATAACTATCACCAAACAAATTCACAACACAAGACTACGGAATCGTAACTCTACACTACAAGGAGAATAGTAGAATAGACAGATACGAACAGAACAGAATAGAGCTCAATCTTCTCATCGACACATCACACACAGATTCAAACAGTATGCTCACAATTCCCCAAAACGGGCTCTCGACCATTCTTTTCTCATTGCCTTATATAGAAGATTTGTTACAAGGGTGCGCGAATCTTTAGTTACATGCGCATTTCCAAAAGGTTCTTTTACATTTAAGACGCCTGTCATAGTACATTTGTCCTTTTTCGGCGGCCGTTCAACACTGGCACGCACGGTGGACTCGAACCCGCAGGTTCCTATGGTTCTGCTACGAGACCTTCTAAATACATGCTTCGGGCAAGCCTAAACATTCGGGTAATTTTCTTTTTAATGGTTTCTATCATCTGAACTAGAGTAGTCGGTTCTAATAACTGAGCGTCCGTTCTAACGGAGCTAAGAGCTATGGCTTGGGTTAACAGAATTTCGGCCTGGGTCTGTAAGAAGGCCTCTTGTAAATAAAACTCATTGGATAATGCAGCGTCCCGGGATCTCTTTATTTCGGTGACTGTCTTCTGCATATCAATGACTCGATCCTTCTGATTTCGCAACTGGTTATCTAGTCGCTCGAGTTGCTGGTTCTGAAATTCGATAGTTTTGTAGTATGCATCTCGTTCTCTGCGAGCATTTGCTAGAGTCTTTTGGTATTTGGCTTCCCTGGTTAATTGGCATCTCAGCATATTGTTTGCCTCGTCCAAGCATTCCTGGGCTCTTTGTAGCTCATCTTCAACTTGTTTTGCTTCTCGCTGCTATTCCTGATTCTTCTGGGTTATCTCCTACAATTGTGCTTTCGTTTCTTCAACCAATTCTTCGAGGGATGTGCTGATATCTTCCTTTTCCTGTAGCGCGATCTTCAGTTTCCTGATTTCTTCTTGGGCTACGTTCAATAGTTGGTCTTTGGCGGCAAGTTGCTCCAATGCATCATTCCGTTGCTGTATCAGTGCCTGTTGTGCTGAAACTTGTCCTTGGAGATCTGCTAATTGCGTCTGTAATTGATGATTCTCTGCTTTTATGGCGTCGACTTCTTCTTGGAGAGGGATGATGTCGGCTTCCAGTAGGTCGACCTTGTGCTGCAGGTCTTGACGAATCATATTTGTGACCTCGCTAAGCTGCACTGGAAGTTGCTGAGAAAGGGAAATAAGCATTTGTCCCATGGAAGCAAGCTCGGAGAAGACCGGAACAGAGGGAAGGAGAAGGGGGTGTTGTGGTTGCGCAGAGGTTTGGGTGTGGATCTGGGGGGATGTCGGGGGTGAATAATTGAGGGAGGATGAAGAGGATTCGGAAATGGTGTTGTTTACCTGATTCAGTAGATTCAGTATTGTTTACCTGATTGATGGGTTGGTGTTCACCTGCAGTGTGGGTGATGGTGGATTCGACGGCCTTCAGCAGGGTGTTGAGTGCTTCGTCAGCAACTTGCTGCTCGTCGTTCTGTCGCTCTGATGCTTCTTCGGTTGAGACTGTTTTTGTTTCCGTTTGATTCTGCTGGTCGTGTTGGTCGGCCGATGATTCGTTGTGTATGGAAGTGGTTGTGCCGTGGAAGGTTTCTTCTTGTTCCTCGTTTTCTTTATTGGTGTCCTGATTCTTTCCGGCAAACCCTATTGCTTCGCTTTCTGATGAGCTGATTCTGATTCTTTTGCGGCGAATAACTGGTTTATTTCTTCGTCTTCTTCTTCATCGTCTTCGAGTGGTTGTACTGATTCTTCATGCCTTAGAACCGGTCCTTGGGGTGGTGGTTGTGCGGCAAGGATGGTTGGGAAGAGGAATGATATGATATGGGGAAGGCGAGAGCGCGGGGTGGTTCCCTTTCTGACTTGCTTCACTATAGCTACACACTTTTTATGAATTCTATGGAAAAAGTACGAGGGGAAGTTCACGGGTTCTTGGGTAGCTAAATCTAAGGCGGAATAGAAGGCGTGGGAGATACCGTAGGTTCGTTTCTGAAGGTTGAGGATGGCGACTAGAAATTGCAGAGAAAATCTTTCGGGTTCGGGGCGGCAGAGAATGGCGTATTCGTTGGACGAAGATCGGGGGAACAGTTCGGTCATGCGGGCGAGGGGGATACTAGGGCCATTTTCTCGGCCTTGCGGGGAGAGGCGGAAGGCTTCAGAGAATGCTTGGAAGGTGATGATGGTTCGCGAAGGTAGCGAGGGGAAGACCCATTGGCGTTCGGTGGTGGGGGACTGGGCAATGGCAGAGATGATTTACGCGAAGAAGGGATGGGCTTCCACTGAGTGTCAGGGCAACTCAGCGAAGTTGGCCAACCCTCTGCAACGCAGGTATTCACCTACCTCGGTAGGGATACCATCACGGAAGGCAGCATAATTGGCTATCGCTTCCATGGCGTTTGCTGATACAGACGATGAACACGAATACAAAACGCAAGAGGTCGCACAGAACACTAACACTCAACACAGTAGCGATTTTTGGCGTTGCCGAAAGGGTTAAGTAGGAACAACATGGTGGGGAGGGAAAGGGGGTGGGTATCATTGTGCGGTGCGGGAATGATATGGTTTGCATGCTGGCATGCGTGCTTGAGTGACTGGTAAGGGGGTGGCTGGTAACATAAAGATTTTACAAAACACGGCTATTTATAAAAAGGGAGAAAAAAGAAAAAAGAAAAAGATTACACAAAACGTGGCCCACCGCCGAATAATTTAATGCAGACTAGTAGCGTGATGATACGGCCGCAACTTCGACCCATTGATTACTTTTGGAAGTGGATTTTCGGTCAATGTAATCAACCGAAAAGTTGCTGGACCGATTTGTTCTGAGATCTTGAAAGGGCCGAACCATCGTAGTTTGAACTTTCCTGCTCCTCTATCCGACTTTGCGTTATAGAAGAGTACAAGCTGACCTACCGAAAAGATTGGAGTCTTCAAATATCGATCGTGTGTCTTGGCTTGCCTTAGTTGTACTTCGCGCATGGTTAAAAAGCTGAGCCATCGGTGCTCATCAAGTTCTCTGAGTGCGTCCATTCGTGCTGTCAGCAAATCTTCCGGTAGCATCTTCTGAGTGATTGCTACACGCAGACTTGGGATGACTACTTCCATGGGTGCTATTGCTTTTAAGCCATAAGCTAGTTTGAAAGGTGTCAATCCTGTTGTTACCTTATAGGTAGTTTGGTATGCCCATAATACTGCAGGTAGTAGTTGATCCCATCTTTCCGGTGCTTCCATGATCAATTTTCAGAGGATATTCAACAGAGATTTGTTTGTACTTTCGGCCAAACCATTGGCACGAGGATAATAAGGAGAACTAAATTTATGTGTGACCTGGAACGAATGTGTAAGTGCCTTCATTAAATTGTTTACAAAATGAGTGCCTTGATCTGAGACAATTTCCAGTGGTAAGCCAAAACGTGGAAAGACATCATTCAGTAGACATTTTGCTACTGCAACCGCTATAGCAGACCGTAAAGACCAAGCTTCTACCCATCTCGTTGCGTAGTCTGTACAGGTTAGTATGTATCTATTGTTACTGAAGACTGCTGGAGGTGTGATCGGACCAATAAAATCTAATCCCCATTTCTGAAATGGTTCTAATGGCATGACTGGCTGCAAGGGAAAGAAGTGTCGTTGCAGCTGTTGTCTAGACCTTTGACAGTTATTGCAGTGTTTGACAAATTGGGCCACATCTCTGTATATCGTTGGCCACCAGAGACCTCCTTGCAGAATTTTCTGGTGAGTCAAATCTGTGGCAAAGTGACCACCAGTAAGGGTCGAGTGAGCCATCGTGATGACTGAGTTAATTTCATGCGGAGGAACACAGCGAAGTAGGATTCCGGTGTGATCTACATAATATAGTTCTCCAGCAACTAACCGGAATCGGCGGCTAAAGACTGCAATTTTCCTTCGGACTGCCTTGGCTGTCTGGGATGGAAAGCATCCTTCGGTGAGAAAAGTTAGAATCTGATCATAATATGTAGGTGGTGCTTGTGATTCGGTAGTCTCATCGGGCAATGGTTCAGAACTATAGATCGCTGGAGTCATGTCATCTATGCCTATCGGAGCTTCACCGGAATCTAGGTGAGATAAGAAATCTGCTAATGCATGTGCATTTCAGGGTCGGTGGATGACTTCATAGTCGAATTCCTGCAAGAGTAGCACCCATCGTGCTAATCGTCCGCCTAAATGCTGCTGTCTTACTAGATAGACGAGGGCAGCATGATCCACATGGAAGGTGAATTTCCGGCCTAGTAGATAATGTCTGAACTTTTTGATGGAGTAAATTAATCCTAGACATTCTCTTTCGGTGGTAGAATAGTTCTTCTCTGCAGGTGCAAGCCTTCTGCTGGCATAATAAACGGGGTGAAACCACTTATGTGTTTGCTGCATCAGAATACTGCCAATCGCAATATCTGAAGCGTCGACAAAAACACGGAACGGATTGTCCCAGTCCGGTGGTTGTAAGATTGGGGCCTGCGTCAATAAGTACTTGAGTCGATCAAATGTAGTTAGGCATTCTTGAGTCCATTCAAACTGTCAGGGAGTTTTTGTGATTAGCCTGTTCAGTGGTACAGCTAGATGAGCAAGCCACCGTAAGTGTCTGTCGTGCCACCGTACTTGACCCATAAAACGCATTACTTCTTTTGGAGTGGCGGGTACCGGGGCTTCTAAAATTGCTGAAATCTTATCTGGATCTACTTGGATACCTTGTGCAGATACAATATGACAAAGTAGTTTGCCACACGAAACCGCAAACACAGATTTGTTTGGGTTAAGACAGAGTCTGTACTTTCGGCACTTTTGAAAACAGCATCGTAGATGAAGCAAATGTGCCATCATCTTACCAAAAATCGAGAACTCATCGAGATATACTTGCATAAATGAAGTGAGATAAGGAGAGAAAATCTCCTGCATACATCGCTGAAATGTGCTTGGTGCATTTCTCAATCCGAACCACATTACGGTGCAAGCAAAGACACCCCAGTTGGTAATGAATGCAGTTTTTGGTATATCCTCTTCGGCCATTCTAACCTGATTGTAACCGCTGTATCCGTCTAAGAATGAATACATTTCGTGACCTGCTACCCTATCAAGCATGGTATCCAAAAAGGGGATCGGGAAAGGATCCGGTACTGTTGCTGCGTTTAATTTCCGGTAGTCTACACAGATTCGCAGTTGCTTATTTTTCTTTGGCACGATCACAATTGGTGAAATCCATTCAGCATGTTCTATTGGTACGATGAATCCGACTTTTAATAATCTATCAAGTTCGGCTTTTACCTGTGATGCATAATTGGGATTCATCCGGTAGCTGGGCTGTTTGTTCGGTTTAGCTTCAGGCTTCAACATGACTCTATGCTGATAGATGCGCGGATCTAATCCTTTCATATCTTTGTAATCCCATGCAAAGACGTCTGAGAATTCGCGAAATAGTCGAATCAAATCAGCTTTAAATGTTTCCGGTAAGTTTTGCCTTATCTTTACAGGTCACGGATGCTCTTCGTCTCCTAGATTGTACGTGGTCAATTGGTCTTTGGGGACATAAAACTGTTGAGGTTTCTCTGTATCATCTGTTGACTTGAACAGTGGTTGTAATTCATCGTCATGTGTTGAGACAATATCTTCCTGCTTAGCTTTTTCGGTGATAGGTACAATTGTACAAATTGAAGTGTTCCAGTTATCTATAACGGACTGTAGATCAACAGTCCCTAAGGACATTAAATCAGCGTTATTCTTCAAAAATTCCTCTTCTTCATCATCTGATAGTCCATCTAACATGTGGACTGGTTCAGCAAAATATGGTCTGGCGTGAAGTTCACAAGGTTGTATAGCATCTAATTTTACCACATATCTACAATTGGCATCTTTGAACGTAAGCTCTTGTGCAGACCAGTCCTGTATTACCTTCGCATGCTTCAGCCAAGGTCGGCTGAAAAGAAGGTTGTAATCCAAAGTGGATTCCGGCAGATCTAGTATAACAAAGGTCATTTTGAAGGTCGTACCTTGTAAAGTAATGGGTACATTCCGCACAAGTCCTACGGGGATGGACTCTAGATTGATCTGCCATTCTGACAAAAAATTGAACTGGTTCGATTTCGGTCCATCCTAACCTTTTGCATAATGTCGTGGTCGCAATGTTTACACCAGAGCCTCCATCAATTAATACCTGCGTAATCTTATGATTCTTATACCATACTGTAATCAAGGGAACTGAATGATCAACCGTACAATCAGGTTCCGGTTGAATTGCTGCTGTCGCCCGAATACAAGAAGGCACCGGACTGAACTGTTGCTGGAACTGTTGTCGAATCCCAGGTACTAGTGCCAGAAGTTGGCCTAGAGGCAGGGTGATAGATGCCTTGGATAAAATTTCCCAGGCCTGTTGAGATTGGTTGTCCTACTCCTTTGAACTTGAGGTCTCTGCCGATGCAGAAGTATCTGCTGGCATGTCTACTGATGATGGCTCCACTGCTGCTTCCTTTTGTTGTGTTCCTTCCTTTGTCGACGAAGCCTGGGTCACCGGAATTGGTTCTGGGAACACTGGTGGTTCTGTTGCGGTCCAGTGACTAGCCTTGTTATACATCCTATATTGTTCTCGTATCCCTGGTTCGAATATTTCTGCTACCGACTGCAGTTGTTTACTGGATCGGGTCTGGACTCTAGCAGTCTGTGTTTCTACTGGTGTGATTTGTACCATGTTGGCCATTGGGTTTTGTCGTTCCTTCTTCCTTTGATCATACTCAACTGCATCTTTGCAAAATCTTCTAATGTGTCCAAATTCACCACAAAAATGACAGCGTGGTGGTGGTAAATTAGGATTTTCTAGTGGTGGTCCGTTCTGCCAGTGGTTTGCATTATAATTGTTGTTCCTCTGTCCTCGGTAGTTCCGATATCCTTGCGGTTGATTGTTTCTCAGTTGTGGAGGTACATAGTGATTCGCTGGCTGTCCATGTTCTTGAATAACTGCATTGACCGTTGCTGTTCCCTGTACTCTGGCGTTGTAGACACAGTTTCCAGTGGTGTGTGTGGCAGTGTTGCAGATAGCGCAGAACGTTTGATTTAGTGCACAATTGGCACTAGTATGACCTGAATTTTTGCATGTGATGCAGTATACTTGTCTGGTTATATCTTCAGCCATATTTTTGTTTGTTTTTAACCACTCCAGGTCTTCTGTAAATCCACCGACTTTGGATTCCAGTTGCAGAGCCATTGCAATGACTGCATCCAGCATCATCGCTCCGACACATCTTATGATCATGATCTGCTTTAGTTGTGGGGTTAAGCCATTGATGAACCACTGAGTGATGACATCATCAGATAAGTTAGCGTGGGCCTGTGGTATCTACCGCAAGTGTGTTCTAAAAAGTGTAGCATACTCCTGGACAGTCTGATTTGCCTTCTGACGGTTGTTTTGTAAATAATCAAAGATTTCGGCGGGATTCTTCTTTAGCCTGAATCGTTGCAGAAAAGCATCTCGTACTACGTCATAGGTACCGAAATGATTAATATCATATTCCGTAAGCCATCTGGCTGCTTCATTGACCAGTGTAGATTGAAAAACAATGGCCTTATACTCTTGATCCGGTGGATGGTTAAGAACTGCATAACTTATCTCGAAAGTGCGTACGTGAGCATCCGGATCATCTCCTGGGAATCCACCGAATTTCGTGTATGTTACTCCTGTTGGAGGCAGCCTGGGTTGACATAACTGTTGTTGCTGTTGTTGTTCGTTCATTGTGAGTGTATTAGGCCTTCCTTCTGTATCTCGAGGTTGATCGGTTGAACTATCGGAACTTGTATCGCCGGATGGTGTGCCTTCAGGTGTGCTGTTTTTACTTAGGATGCTTCGGATCTCTGCTTCGAACAGCTTTCCTTCCTTTTGGATGTCTAATATCCGAAATCTTTCTTCCAAGCACGATGGTTGGGCTGAGGATTCCGCAAAAAATGCTAGCCTTCGCTGGCAGTTGGTGATTTTATCACCGGAATATCACCGGAATGAACCGAAATTGTGCCAGAATGCAGTGTTTTTCCGATTTTACCGATTTCTTTTCCTAGAGTGTTTCTGATCGTAGATAACTCTGAATCTTTATCCAAGATTGTTAAACTGGTTTCCAACGGCGTCTTGGTAGATTCTGGAATTACTATATCTTTGATAGGCTGGGTAGACGTAGCACCAGAATGTACCAAAGGCGTTGATCGTTCCGCCGGAATATGACCGGAATTAATTCTAACGTCTTTAACTTGCTTGACCACTGGGTCAGACCGCGTTATACCTTCTTCTCCTAGGGTTGTCTTTAGCACTTTACGTGCTCCAACCTTATGGTTCGTAGGATACGTTTTGCCAGACCGAGTAACCGGCATGTATCATTGCGCAATAACACTATCTGAGCAGTTTGCAACAATCTAGCTCTGTTGCTACTGTCAGGCAATCGAACGATAAACAGGATGTTTGATTCTGACAAACAGCTGGTACTCTAATGCCACCTTCCCACAAATAACTGGCAATTTGATGCCACTTTCCCATAAATAACTGGCAATCTGATGCCACTTTCCCACAAATAACTGGCAATCTGATGCCACTTTCCCACAAATAACTGGCAATCTGATGCCACTTTCCCACAAATAACTGGCAATCTGATGCCACTTTCCCACAAATAACTGGCAATCTGATGCCACTTTCCCACAGACGGTGCCAAATGTTAGTCGTTAAACTTCCGACGTCAGACTCAAAACACTTTCAAAAGTCGGACGTTCCCGAACCCTTCGATCTTTACTCTTCCATGTTCAGGTAAATCAATTGGCAATACCGAAATAATTAATATTAAGCTACCTCTTAGCCACGTGGGTTCTTGGGAGTGGTAGGGGTCTGTTAGATAGAGGCCCTGTACTATTTTCCCAACTTCTTACACAATCATAAATGTTCTATCGCGTCTTAGCTCAGTACTTGACTCTGAATACTGATAACTGTTCGGCGTACTCGGACTTAGAACTTCTGGACTGGACCTGCTATAGCAACAGAGTAGTAGTCCGGTTCTGATTTATAACTAATAGAATACTCAACTTCATTAACCGAATGCCACTCAATATGCACTTCTTCATGACAGATAGGTATACCGAATGTTGGAACTGAAGGACTCACTAGGCAAGGAAGCTTAAGAAGGGAGTCAGAGAGAAGAGAAAGTACAAGCAGACAAAGCAGTCAACGACGATCTGGCAAGTAGGCCAATATTTTTTCAAGACATTTATGCACATAAGAGAGGTGGACACAAGGAGAAGGAGCAAGTAGGGAGCTCCAGGAAATGTATATCAAAATGTTAGAAGAAATCCCTACAACAATAGTGATTTTCATCACTAAAAACCCTTGTAAATACCATTTCACATTTTTGTAGCTCCATTTTGTGCAAGCCAAGGAGTCCTTGAGCTTGAGGAGCTTTAGAAGTATCTACCTGTCAATTTTCACATTTTTTAGACTTCATTTGAACCTCCAAATAGGGTAGAGAACCTAATTTTTAACTAGGCCGGACACTAGGTCTGGACAAGGCCAAAACCTAGTCAAAAATTATAAATAGAGCTAGAGAGCTCATTTTTGAGGGTAGATTGTAAGTGAAATGAACTTGTAAGAGCTTTTTGAAAGTAATCTAAGAACTCCATTGCTTCTCACTCTTTGTCTTGCTGTGTGTGCGCGTGTGTGTGTATGTGTGTGCATGCTTGTGTGCTTCTCACTCACGCACTTGTGCCTCCACTTGCTCGAGGTCTTCATACCATCCTCACGTCTTCCCGGATTGACATTAAAGGAGGTGCTACTCATCACTGAGCTACACCAAATTTTGGCGCCGTTGCCGGGGATCGAGCTTTGAGGACGAGCGTGTGATGGTAAGACGTAGATTTGAGACGTTGGCGTTGTAAGTAATTTCTTCACTCTTCTTATTTCTCTTTTTCTTACCTCACCACCATCATCACCATCATCATCACCATATCCGATCTCCATCTCCATCATCGCAAAAATTTCAGTTTTTTTTACTATATCCCCTTCCTCCTTTCATTTCCCTCATTTCACTTGTGAGAGAGAGCGAGAGAGCGAACTATTGTGTGCTATTTTCTGCATGCTTTTGGAGTTTCTTGCAGGTTTCAGCATCATCATCCCCTCCAGCACGTCGTGTAGGTACGGAAATGTGTAGAACTGTCTCGCAGTCACCGACGTCTGTCGATCGCGATTGACAGAAATTTTCACCTTTTGGTAAATCTGAGTGCACCACAGTGGACTAGAGACCCTGCACACCACATTTCCACAAAAATTTTTGAAAAATTTGCAAAATTTCAATCCGTCACGATTGACAGCTTGTCCGTCGCGATTGACTTCCTGTCCGTCGCGATTGACTGCCTGTCCGTCGCGATTGACTGCCTGTCCGTCGCGATTGACTGCCTATCCGTCGCGATCGACTGCCCTGTCCATCGCGATCGACTGCCTATCCGTCGCGATTGACTGCCTGTCCGTCGCGATTGACTGCCTATCCGTCGCGATCGACTGCCCTGTCCATCGCGATCGACTGCCTATCCGTTGCGATTGACTGCCTATCCGTCGCGATTGACTGCCTGTCCGTCGCGATTGACTGCCTTCCCTCGCGATTGATTGCCTTGTCCGTCGCGATTGACTCCTGTCCATCGCGATTGACTCCTGTCCCTCGCGATCGATTGCCTTGTCCATCGCGATTGACTCCTATCCATCGCGATCGACTGCATGTCAATCGCGATCGATTGCCTTGTCCGTCGCGATTGACTCCTGTCCATCGCGATCGACTGCCTGTCCATCGCGATTGACTGCCCTGTCCATCGCGATTGACAGCCAATTTTAGCCAATTTTTTAGGGTTTTTAATTTGAAGAGTTTGGCTAATTTTGGGCATAAACATTTTGCTCTAGAGCACATAAGGAGGCTGTTGGCAGCAATCAGGTGAGCTACAGAGGCCATAGGAAAACAACTTGGGGAAAACCTGTTGCACAGTGATCTTGTTTGAACCCTGTCTTAACCCTAGAACCCTGAACGGTCATAACTTTTTCATACGAAATCCATTTTTTGAGCTCTAGGGCTTGTTGGAAAGCTTGTGGCATATACTACACGCCCTCAACTGTTTTTTATAAAGATAATGCATTGATTTTCAGCTAGGGTATTTTGAAGTTGACCATACCCAGGGGGATCAAAGTCAGGGGTCTTAAGAATTGTTTTCCTAAATCACTATGCAAATTAGAATTTGTGCTACAGGAATGAGAATCATTGGTTCTGTCTTTGGAATTTAAATCTTAAAGCTAACTTTGGAACTCTTACAGATCTATTGAGAGCATCGAAAGGCGTTCTAAGCAAGTGTAAGTGCAAGCTTGGGAACACACTTCCTGGGCATTCAAGGGCAACCAAGCAGGAAACAAAAGGTTGGAAACTTTCAACCCCCTCTGTCAATTCCTAGCTTATGCTAAGAACGACTAGTGATAGGAGTAAGTCAGGGCAACGATATGCATCAATCAAGTTGAAGACTACCTATGCACTCAAGTTCAAGATTAAACATAATCTCTTCGTGATGCGATAACCTTAAAGGAAAGAATCTAACGTGGAACGATCAACTTACAGTGCAAAAAATTAACTCAAATATTCCTGACGACGTGATTTCTGACTAGAGCATAAACACGATAATCGACTAAAAAAGAATCAAGTGACTGATACAAAAGAACTCAGCAACGAGGTTGTACTTGGGCAAAATTGGGCTATTCAATTAGGCTTATGAACCTTAGATCAGGGCGACATCTAGGGAGAGATAGACAAAGTCTTAGGTCTTCAGAGGCTAGTGTCAACCACACTGCTAGGTCTTGGGCCCAGCAGTTGAGCCACCACTCATACTACCCTAGCTCTGAGACTAGTGAATCAGAGATGTCTCAAGGCATGGACCGACCTACGAGAAGTTCAGGAGTGCCATACCTGCACAGGGTAGAAGGCCCGTACAAGACGCAGCTGGAATACCTTAGGACCAACCGATTAGGTGCTAGCATCTATGAGGACGTCCTAGGAAGATCTATGGTCCAGATTAAAAACCCTGACCAATCCATAGGACTAGAGCACCCAGCTGTCAAGTTTGAAAACGGGGCATATTTGGACAAAGAAGGAACCATATACGTAGTCACCAGTCACCCAGATAGGACAGACGAATTCGGAAATGTGATCCCAGAAGCGGACTTAGGTGACCTAGAGCAAGGAAACATGGGTACAGAACCTAGAACCCCCCGAGGCAAATCTGTTCTCACTAGGATTATCACACCAGAGTAGATTCGCCAAGATAATAAGAGCATAGATCTGCTTCTGAACCAAGGAACTGACGAAGCCTTTTGGAGGTATAAATCTGATCGACCAATTGATATAGGAACAATCATGATCTATGAGTTTAAGGATCCTGATAGCCCAGGCAGAGTGACCTACTTAGATCACGCTTCAGAGAGGATCTTTGTGGTGACAGAAAATGATAGGCATGCTTACACTTGGAAAGGTGAAATTATTTTCCCCCAACCAAGATCAAATGTGTCCTATGGTCACCCTGGAGCGGGAACATCCCAAGCTCATGGAACTCAAAGAGACAGAAGTAGAGATAGGCCAGGATTAAGCTTTGCCAACACAGGGGGCAGAGAAAGAATGAGGACGGAAACAAACAGAGTCGAACCTGAGGTACTTAGAGCTCCCAGGAATCAAAGAAATGTGGATGAGTTCCCTCTACCACGACCTAGAGAGCACACAAGGACTCTGAGACCGACTCAGTTAGTCAAGTCCATGAAAAATTACTTCGATGGCACAGGAGACCCATACGATCATGTGGCAGAGTTTAGGCAAGTCTTGAGAGCAGAACAAGTGGAGGACCTATTCACACAATATAATGCCTTTGGTCTAACCCTTAGGAACATAGCCCTCACGTGGTTCCAACCATTGAATGAGAGACAGTTCAGGAGCATAGACCAACTCCTAGAGGCTTTCATTATTGAATTCTCTAAGAGTGGCATAAGACATAATACCTCCTCATTGATTCACAGCTTTAAGCAAACCCCTCAAGAAACCGTGAGACTTGCAGGAAGAAGATTTAGGAAATACTTGGAGAGATGCCCTGTCCCTGAGCTACCCACACCAGCTAAGCAAGTGGCTCTATTCTTGGACGGACTGCTAAGTACCAAATTAAGATCATATGTGTACTTGAAGGACCCTAGGACCATAGAAGAGTGTGTACGCATGTGTATTGACATTGAGGATAACCTAGGGGAGGAGTTAGAGCTTTCCAAGATATACAAAGATTCAGATAGTGCCTCTAGCCTCTCTTCCACGCAATCCACATCAATTGAGGAACTTGCAGAGAAGGTAGCTCAAAAACTAGGTGTCTCTAGCAAACAAATTCCGAGATTTGCCCCAGTTAAGTGGTGCTACACTTGTGGAGGCGACCATATGGCGAATGTCTGTCCCATTATGGCTCAACCCCAAGTTAATCCTAATAGCCAATACTGCACCATAGAACGAAGGTACACCAATCACACCGTGCAAGATTGTCCCTACAATAAGCAAACCGTTAGACAGACGTACCCACAAGGCAGATACCAGAGTCAATACCCACCACAACTGTATACTAGGCCTCAACAAAATTATCAACCACAATATCAAGCCCAACAAAGGCCTCAGCCCGTGTTAGCACAACAAACCCCTACCCCAGCTAATGTAATTCCGGTAAAGTATGCAGTGGCAGAAGAAAATTTGAATAGAGCTATAGTCCCGGTAACCCAATTGCTTTCTGAAAGTGACCCGAGTGACCATAGCTTTGATTCTACACATGTTGATAGTCCCCAGGCTTACTACATGCATCTCCAGAACATGGTGAGTCCTCCTATAGTGAAGAGCCAAATGAACCTAGTTGGGAGTCAGATTACACAAACGTCATGTATGCAAGCCCCAACCCTAGACCTCAACCTAGGCAGGTAAGACCCCCATTCCCTAGAGGACCATGCTATAGATGTCAGGGAGATCATCTCATTCATGATTGTCCCTTGCCTCCATCTCCACAACCCCAATCAGTGACGATCCAGGGCTATTGTCAGGAATGTGGAAAGGAGCATCTCTTACGAGATTGTCCAAAGAATCCCAGCAATATGCCAAAAATAACTCCCATTAATGTTATTGGGTTAGTTGTAGACTCCACAGGAAGTGTGATGTCCACTACACCAGTGCAAGTGATCACTAGAGCTCAAGCATTGCAACAAAATCAAGGGGTATGCCAGGAAAAGAGCCCAGATGTTAGTGAAACAGAGAGCATGACAAAGAAAAGGACTAGAGCTTGGAAGGATAGTCGTGAAAGAATGAAAAGACAATGGGCAAAAAAGATGAGTGAACTCGAGGAAAGCCTCAGAGAAACAAAGGCCAGGATAACTGAACTCACAGCTCAAACTCCCTCTCACACTGCCCCACCTCCATCACCTCCACCATTCCCAACTCCATCCGAACCGCCACCTTCCAACCCGCCTCACCTAAACCCACCACCCCCAAGAGTAGGATCAGTCCTAGCAGATCCCACTCCCGAGGACCTTAATATGATGCTTAAAGCATATCATGCCAGAATTCAAGAAGGGCCAACCGTAACTGATCATGAAAAGTGTTACCCTAGAGCAGAAGTAGAGCTAGAACGAACCAAAATCTGTGCTAAGATGGTGGAATTGGCTCAGACCATGTTTGAAGCCAGTCGCCTATTTAACATCTCTAGTTCAGCAAAGACACAGTTGCACTTTGATGGACTGTTAGAAAGAATAGAGAAACTAATTACACAATCAGAAAAGGAACCAGCCTCTCAACATAAGGACAAGGCAAGTGAAGGAGCAAGTCTTCCTGCTCGGGAAGCCTATGTGCCTGAAGCTTATGTGCCTGAAGCCTATGTGCCAAACTCTACGGAGCCAGACACATCATCTTCTATGAATCGGTTCACACCAGAATTCCTCCGCGAGATTCAAGAAGACAAATGGGCTAAAGAAAGTGAAGAACCTCGTCCCATTGAATTGGTGGATGATGCACACGACCAATTCCCACAAGACATCCCATCCATTTATGAGGAGCAGGAGAGCACCCACTCTCAGGAAAGACTAGACTTTGAGTCTAATTCTTTACAAGAATTACCCCACTTCACAGGCCCATGGGAAGCTAAGTCTACTTGTATGAGAGCACCCATGGTCATGGTAAGAAACGAAGACTCGATCATACCTAGGAACACAGAGGTAGTGAAAAACACTAAAGTACAGTGCAACCTCACCTTAGAAGAGCTACTCAAAGTAAGGCCAGAGCTATGGAAACATGTAGCCAAACAAGTACCAGAGATAGCAAAACCTTGTTCCCAGGTAGGATCCTAGAGAATAGTGCCAGAAATACCCTTGGACAAGATAGGAGACATGAGTGAGGGCGAAGAGGGAAACACATATCTTCCAATCACTCATCAAGGCTACACAACCAAGGCCATTTTGGACTCAGGCGCAGGTGTTGCAATTGCCACCACTTCCCTATGGAAGCGTTGGGGCAAGCCAGCACTCAGACCCACGAGGATGAAATTACAAATGGCCGATGGTCACATAGAGAGACCCTTAGGATTGCTAGAAGGAATAACTCTCACCACCGGTGGTGTCGAGTTTGAGCACACATTTGCTATATGTGACTTCAACAAAAATCATGCCTATGAGATGATCTTGGGACGACCTTTTATGCGACAGTTGCAAGTGGTACAGGATTGGGGAACCAATTCCTTGTACCTGCAGCACTTAGGTGTTACGACCAAAGTGAATCTCAAAGATTACTCTCATAGAGATGTCCCCCCTATCCAATGGAATCCCATCCATAGAGCCAAAGATGATACGGAATCTGTGCATTCCATAGGATCAGGATCCTCATGGATGCATGAAGACACCCACTTATGGATGTGCAAAGTAGCAGTAGAAGAAGAGAAGAGAGAAGAAGCCAGAGAGATAGGTGCAAAAGAAACACATAGATCAATTCAAGACCCAGCCTATGCGCCTGTAGTTTTTCTTGACGAAGAATTTGAACCCCACGGCTGGGCAGAAATCCTAGCAACAATGGACGTAGCCATCAATGAAGAACAATGGACACCTCACTGTGATGAAGATGGCTATGACATTTCAGTCTTCTCCATAGAGCCAATCATGGGAGAGGCAGTTCTAGAAGAATGCGAACCTAGCCCTGATGCATTTGAAGATGCGAGCGACTCCGATCTAGAGTCAACCATTATGGATCCACCTTTTGCATCAGATGAAGAATATTTCTATGAAGTAGAATTTCAACCCCAAAGGCACGGAGAGCTTACAAATGATGTAAGATTAGCCACACATGTGACCCCGAAGGAAGAAGGAAAGAAAAGAAAGAAGAGAGAAGTCACCAGAAGAGGAAGAATCTTTGTTTGAGGTCCCGAAAAATTTTAAGAAGTATGAGATAGATGACAGGAGAGTCATGATCAGAATGCCTAAACGAGAGGCACAATCAGGAGAGGCCTATGATAACAAAGAAACCACAAAGAAAATTGTGGTAGCCATGGAAGAAGGAGAAGAGAGATGCACGTACATAGGCCATGACCTGACAGAAGAGGAAGAACAAGAGCTAATAGCCTTGCTAAGAGAATACAGAGATGTGTTCGCTTGGAGTTACAAGGATTTGAAGGGTGTTGATCCAGACATATGCTCACACACTATCCCCATGACCTCAGATGCTAGGCCCTCTAAGCAAAAGCCATACACATACAATGACAACTATGCGGTCAAGATCAAGGAAGAGATAGATAGACTGGTTGAAGCTGGATTCATCTATGAAATTGAGCATACCGAGTGTGTATCCCCCATCGTAGTGGTGCCCAAAAAGAATGGTAAATTACGTGTATGCATTAACTTAAAGAAGGTCAATGCAGCCACAATTCGAGATAACTATCCGCTTCCCATCACAGAACACCTCTTAGAAAGAGTAGCAGGCAAGGAAGTGTACAGCTTCCTCGATGGATTTTCGGGCTACAATCAAGTAGCCATAGCTCCAGAAGATCAGCATAAGACAACTTTTGCCATAGAATGGGGCATATTCGCCTTTCGGGTAATGCCATTTGGGCTTACCAATGCACCAGCAACCTTCCAGAGGCTGATGTGCCATGTATTTAAGGAGTTCCTGAGGAAGAATTTAGAAGTCTATGTTGATGATCTTTGTGCTCATTCCAACATCAGACAAACCCATATTCCTGAACTGAGACAAATCTTTGACAAATGTAGAGAATATCAAGTGTGCTTGAACCCAGAGAAGTGTGTTTTTATGGTCAGGCAAGGCAAGATTCTAGGACACATAGTGTCAAAGAATGGCATATCCACTGATGAAGAGAAAGTGAGAGCCATAGCCGAGTTTGGCCAAAGAATGTCAAGGAAGTACAGGCTTTCATGGGGCATTGTGGCTACTACCGCCGGTTCATTCACATGTATGCTGTCATTGCAAAGCCCATGTACGGACTTCTGACTAACTTTGAGTGGACTGATGAGTGTGAGAATTCCTTCCAGGAGCTTAAACGAAGATTATGTTCAGCACCAATCTTAACCACACCAAATTGGAATAAGCCTTTCCATGTTCATGTGGATGCATCCAATTATGCCATTGGATGTGTGCTTGCTCAACCTACTGGTGAAGGTAATATGGATCTTCCAATTGCCTATGCTAGTAGACAATTGAATGCAGTTGAACGAAATTACACCACTACTGAGAGAGAAGGCTTAGGCATGGTATATGCAGTTAAGAAATTTAGACACTATTTGCTTGCAAACAAGTTTAAATTTTTTACTGACCACCAAGCATTGTTATATCTCGTGAACAAGCCATGCAATATAGGAAGTTTGTAAGATGGTTTCTCTTGCTAATGGAATATGATTTTGAGGTTGTGGTAAGGAAAGGGAAGACTCATTTGAGAGTAGATCACCTTTCTAGGCTCACATCGGGAGAAGCCCCACAAGGAGTGTCAGATGACCTTCCTGATGCTTACTTGTTTAATTTGGAAGTGGTGCCGTAGTGGGCTAAGCCATTGGTACCAGTGTTGACATACGGACCTAACCACCGAGTAATAAACACGCAGGATAGAGAGGTAGTAAAAGCCCAAAAGTATCACATCATGGCAGGAAGTATGTACAAGCACACAGATCAAGGGATCTTGGCTTGTTGTGTAGAAGAGGACGAGTACACTAAATGGTTGCATTTAGCACATGTAGGTGCATTAGAGCAACACTACTCAAAGCAACGAACCTTACAGACACTAAGGAGACTCGGAGTGCATTGGCCGACTATGGAGGCTGATGTCCAAAAGTTGTGCAAGGAATGCCCAATCTGCTGCACTAAACCACCTGTGGAACATGCCACTCTTTATCAAGTGTCCATAGTGCCAGATTGGAGTGAACCTCTAGTATCCTTCTTAAGGACGAGAACATTCCCTCCAGACATGACTCTGGCTAGGCAAAGGAGTTTAGAACAAGAAGCCCAGGATTACTCACTGATTGGTGATAATCTATACAAGCGTGGTAAAGATGGTTACCTGAGACTATGTGTCCATGAGAGTGAATATCTCAAAATCTTGGATACTGCTCACCAAGGTGTAGCAGGGGGACACTTTGGACCAGATCGGGTGATCAAGTCAATACTATTTGCGGGCTTCTGTTGGCCAACCCTTCACATGGATGCACATACCTATGTGAAACGGTGTGATGTTTGTCAGAGAACTCGGTATCCTATACGCAAAGATGAGATGCCACTGAAACCTATGATGGGTGGACGTGCATTCTCTAAGTGGGGAATAGACTTTGTAGGCCCTATTAATCCCCCAGCCAAGGGTTCACATGCTGAATATATCATTGTGGCCACGGATTATCTCACCAAGTGGGTAGAGGTAAAAGCTACGACAAAGAACGATGCTCAGACTACTGCTAAGTTCTTATTTGAGAATGTATTCACTAGATACGGGCTATCCATAGAGCTAGTTAGCGATAGAGGCACTCACTTCTTGAATGAAGTTATTGAAAATCTACTCCGAGAATTCTTGGTAGTTCATAAGAAGTCTGCCCCCTATCACCCTCAAGCTAATGGGCAAGCCAAAAGCACCAATAAAATCCTATGCAACGTACTGACGAAAACGCTTTGATTGGGACAAACAGCTACACCATGATGTTTGGGCATACCGAGTCGCCTACAAAACGGTACTCCAAGCCACCCCCTTTCAGATGGTGTTTGGCCAAAATGCAGTGCTACCATTAGACTTCTTAATACCAACGCTGACAGTAGCACAAGAGCATGAATGGACGGGCCATGAACTCTCCTCTAGACTCTTTAACCTCGAACGATTAGGAGAAACAAGACTGAGGGCGGCTGCAGGGATATATGCAGCTAAGAAATGACAGAAGGCATACTTTGATGCCCACGTGAAGGATAAAGGCTTGAAGGCTGGAGACTTAGTTTTAGTCTACACATTGAAGCAACATGCGAGAAAACTGGAGAAGAGAGGCTATGGACCCATGATTATTAACAGAATCTCAACAAGTGGAGCAGTGCAACTAGCCACATTAGAAGGCGACATTCTCCCAAGCTACATTAGCGGATGCAGGGTCAAGTTGTATCAGGAACCTCTCACAGAGGAAATGCTAAGTCGACTCAATACTGCTAAGAAACGCAAAGAAACGCAAAGAAGAAGAAAAGCGAATTCAAGAAGAAGCCCAAGCAGAAGCATTGGAACACATCCGGAGAATGAAGTTGAGAAGACAAAATAGGGAGCAACCTAGGACGGACACCTATGCAGATCAAGGATATCATGTGGCTATGTGTGAAGTTTCAGGTATCAACGCTCAAAGGATAATTGATCGACGTCCTTTTCTAACCTTAGAGATAGGACAAAGAAAGGGTGCAAGGACTGTAAGAGCCTTGATTGACTCAGGTGCAGCCACTAGTGCTGTTAAATTGTCTTACTGTCAAGAGTTGAAATTAATTGTCAATCCTATAGAAGCATATCTCATAGGATTGGGAGGTGTGGAAACCCCTTGCATGGGCGAGGTGGATCTTCCCATCTCCATTCAAGACGAAGTAATGATAGTCAAAGTATTAGTGTGTCAAGATGAGGACCTCACTGAGCCTCTTGTCTTGGGTCAGGACTGGATCTATGATCATGCAATCAACCTAAACCTAAGAAGTGGACTTCTTCAGGTATGGGTAAATCATAGCCAAATTACAGTTGAATTGGAAAGGGAGGCACTCAAGGAACTAGGTAAAGCACAAACTCCTGGTCCTTCCAGGGGCGCACATGAAGTTGACAATGCTGTTCTTGTCCAAAACTGTATGATGCAGAAAGAGGCTTGTCTCAACAACGGAGTCAAGGAGAAGACGGCACTCCCTTCTCTTCCAAAGGCCAGAGAGATGCGGCATCCAAAGGCAGATCAAATACAGAGGAAGCAGAGCACTACCTACACTGGAGGCCAACAACACGTGCAAAGAAGAATATCTCAGCCGGTGAAACAAGTGTGGCTGTTGAAAGGCAAACACCATGGTGCGACCATGCCAAACTCACGGCTGAAACCTCTTATTAGCAATCAACAGCACGATACTAATAAGAAGCCTTTCATAAGTTCTTCTGCGAAAGTAAAGTCTATTTGGGTACCCAAGAAGTCAATGAAGGCCAGCCCACAATCACGGCAAACCTGGGTGCCTAAGGCTTGCTTGCAGGCTCAAATAGCTACACCAAAGCCACACCCGGTACAACATGTTTCACGCACTCGAACATCTGAGGCCCAGTCTTACACATCACGAACGGACACATATTTTTCCATGCGCAAAAGTAGAATCACTCGTAAATGGGTCCCTAAAAAGACCCATTCTCAAGTAGATACCCCTATCCAACTCTTGAGAGCCTCCCCAAAGTCAAAATCAAAACCTATCCATTGCATTTGGCAACCTAAAACTTGTAATAAACCCCCGGATCCCAATTGTAAATCCATGTCCACCTACTAACTACTTCACTCTCACACCACATCATTCCGCTTAGCTCTTAGGTCTACCCAATCCCTAACTACACACACAAGCACCAAGCACTTACTAACCCCCTAACCTCTCCCGAACCTCATGTTACTGTTGTAACAGGGGACATAGTGTCATTTTTGTGTCCATTGCAATGTTAACATTTATTCATATATTCTCACAGAACCAGCTGCGAAGTTTTCAACATGGCTGAGGCGGCAGGAACTAGCTCTCAAACAGAAACAAGCCAGCAAGTGGTGGACTTAGACAATTTACCCATTTTTCCTGAGACAAATGAAAGACCAGAAGAATTGTGGGCCATCAAAATCATACCTATTGCGGACCCTCCCAGTGGTCATACCATGCCCGTAGGAAAAACTTCCCACTGGTTTAGTGAAATGGCAGGACCCTTGCGTGAGGGAACGTACCTATGGGAATCAGAGTTGGACTTCAATGGGAAGCAAGGCAAATACCATTTCTTTACAAGAGAATTCGAGAAGTTACAAAATGCAGAAGGTCTACGTTCGATATGGGAGAAGGTAGGATTGGATGCATATTTCAGTGCACGGCTCCCAAAGCCTGACTTCATGCGATGCTACTATCTCATCAACACCTTGACTCCAAACCAGAACCCAAAAGGTGCAAGCTCATTTGTGATTCCATCTCTGACGAAGGGGAATGAGCTCAAGAGGTTCAGGCTATCAAACAACTTGGTGAGAGAGGCTCTAGATATGCGCGGAATGCATATTCCTACAGAGAAGGAAACCCTAGTACCGGATTACATGAAGAATCAAAGTCTCACCAAACTCAAGGACATGGTGTCCATGATGCCTAATATTGCAATACACCTTCGCATGTGCATGCAACACTTTGCTTTTCCTGCACAAGATAGATTCACCATGCCGCCCAAAAGGATTTGATTTAGTTTGTATCTGGCAGAGACACAGAGCCTCACCATCAACTTACCCCACGGGATAATTGATCAGATACACCTAGCTCACAAACGATGGCCGCGGAAACAGGTTTTATATGGTTGTTGTGCTCTGACGAGAATCATTTATAGGTGTTTGGCTTATGACATCCCTATTCAACGGGCCTTAATGTGGAATCGTGTAGAGCAGTTTAGAGACAGGACATCCACTGGACCCCCTTCTAAGAAGATGAGAGGCACTGTCCAAGTCCGATGTGCTCAACCACGTGGAGCCACCCTAACACCAGACGTCACCCCTCCACCCCGAAGAGTCCGACCATTCACACTCCGACTTCCAAGATGCAGCACCGATGGTTCTACCTTGATATTCCCTCCTATCCCAACCGATCTTGAATTTCCTAGTGGTGCACCTTTGGAAGAACTCACGAATGAAGATTTCGAACAATTATTACAAGATGTAGAGCTGGAGGTAGAAGAGGCACAACAAGTGGAGAATGTGCAAACACAGGCAACAACCTCCCAAGTACCTGTCACCACAGTTGAAGTGGATGAAGAGGATGAGGAAGATGAAGAACAGGAGGAAGATGAGGAGGATTATGATCAAGAGCATCAAGATGAGCAACAAGAAGTGCCAGAACTTGTAGGTGCCCCAGCATATACAACTCAACTACAAAGGTTATACGACACAATCAAAGCAGTACAAGAAAGGCATCAACTCTCTCTTGTGCCAGGTCAAGCTTTGATGCAAGAAATGCTATCAGATGATGGGGTGGATCAACATTTCATTGACACCCTCAAATTAGTGTCAGAATCTTTAGGAGTTCCGGAGGCTGTCCACACTGCAGTCCGCCAGTCCGTGAGGTATGACAAACGCAGAGTTGACACATTACCACGCGCAGGTAAGACTATCAGGATACCCGTCACAGAACGAGAAGTACCCATTGAAACCACAGCTACCCCCACCACCACCATTGACCTCTCTGCTGAAACCTTTGTTCAGACATCACCCATCTCACCCCAGCATCCCCAATCACCACCTTCTCCACCCCCACCACCACCTCCCACCATGGAAGAAACGACAGTCATCACCTCTACCTTCACTTATAAACCATCCTCATTCACATCATTCTCATTTCGAGAACCCACCTCACAAGACACCCTCTTCTCTTTCATCACCAATCCCTTGTACACTTCAACCCTTCTACCCTCCGAACCCATAATTGGCCATCCCATAATTCCAAGTGTGGTTGGAAACCCGGCACCCACCGAAGGCACCGTGTGTTTCCCAGCCTATTCCCCAATACGGGTACCTCCATTCCATGACCCTCACTTCCCATCTGCCCCCTACACCTCTTTCAACCTGACCTCACCACCCCAATACCCGTCCTTGGTGGAGCAGTTCATCCGCTCTCCAATGTTTCAGAGGCACATTTCCCCGCTGTTCGCAATGACATCAATTTACACGAACACCACACTCACTTCACCTACCATACCCACCTACATGGTAGCCCCTGTACACACCACCTTGTCTGACCCAATGGACATTTCACCAACCACAGCACCTCTCCCCACGATTCCACCATCTCCCCCTCCCTTACCCCCCACCTCACCACTCACATCATTGGCACACACAGCATTCACTACCCCCCTACCCAATCCCACCTCCCCTGCATTTCAAACTTTTCCCCTTGCATCTCATAATGTAAATAGCACGTTCAATACATTACTTCAGTGTGCACATCAACTACAACAAGAATACCATCAATTGGAAGAAAGCACTGCTGCCCTCCAAGCAGAATCTCAACGTCTGCAAGCTAGAGTCACCACTCTTGAAGCTGATTACCAAACGCTCCTAACCGAGCATACCACCTTACAGCAGGCTCACTCCGAATGGGAATCAAAGACATCAACAGTAGATGATCAAGCAGTCAAGGAACTAGAAACAGTGCTCCAAGCGCAAATGATATCTAATGCTACACTCAGACGCAACCTTGGGCTATTAAGGAAGCATATGGCAGTAGCACTAGAAGAGAACAAGAGACTTCAACAAAAAAACCAAGACAACTTTGAAGCGGCTATGGAAGGAACTGCAGGAGCAACCATTAGCCCTACCAAGTATAGAGCAGTCCCATCGGAAGACATTCGCATCTTACTTGAGGAGCATGCAAATTTCTTGGAGTCATATGAAAAGTTAGAGACTGAACGTGCAGACCTAAAGAAACAGATAGCCAGTGCCCCCACAGCTCAACAGGAGCCGGTAATCTTGCAACACTCTACAGAAGAAGTAGACACCCTCCGGAAACAGGTGGCAGAACTCCAAGCACGCCTCTTACCATATGAAAGGCCACCCTCGCCCGCTGAAGAACCAGAACCTGAAACAGTAGTGGAAATCCCCGTCGATGATAGCTATGAAGAGCCATACGAGCCAATGCCAACACCCAGTGGTCGGACTACAGAGGAAGGACAGGACACTTTAGAAATTCAAGTTCCAGATTGGGTCAAAAGGGTCGAGAAAGTGGGTAAGACACATGATGATCACGTTGCTGTGCAAATGCAATCTCTCACAAATCTGGAAGAAACTGTCCTTTGGTCTTCTTACTTTCAGAACCTATCCCACCAATGGTTAATCACAACATCAGAGTCGCAATACATGCCTTATTTTGTCTTGCTACATGATTATAATGCAGAAGTTAAAAGACATACAGGGAAGGAGCCCACATTTTCCACTCAATTTGAGTCAGAGGACTTACCGACAGATGCGCGTGCGGGCTCAATTTTCCAGCCTAATTGGCGTGCACGTCTACTAACCGATTACCCTAAGATGATGAGCACCTGGGCAACCATGCCACTGTATATCAAGTATAACCCATGCTATTGCCCAATGGTACGTCGTAGATCTTGGCAAGCATTTGCGATCAAGGTACGCAACAATAAAGAATGCTCGGCTTGGGTTAACTATCCATATTTTGCTCCACCTCGAGGGACCCCAACCATAGCCTACATGATATCAACAATTTGGCACTGGTCTACACGTCTAAATAATGTACCCGACATAGCAGCGAAAATGTGTATGAAGATATTCGAGCTCATGACCATTGTCTTCAAAACCTTTCGGAATGTACAAGCTCCATACATCTCTGCCCCTGGATTCTCTCAAGGTAACAAGGATTTAGTCTACGACATGAGCCAGACTCCCTCAGTCACTATAATCTTTGCCTGGCATGCACGAATAAAGTACTTACCCGCATGCTTCAAGCAGACATTTGAGGAAATGTTCTCTATGGGATTCTGGGAATATCATTCAGAAATTTTCATTCCCAGACCCACACGTTTGCTACATCTATTCGCAGTAGAACAAGCGATCCATGCAGATCAGTTACGTCTGCCACATCTGGACATTCCAGGACCAATTGATTGGGATCGTATGATGACAGACTTGGCCAGAGGACTACGCATACAAGAACATCAGCTTGCCACTCAGGTTGTGGAATATTACATCCAACACTCCCAGCAACAAGGGTCTATCAAGGACGACAGACGCGAGAGAGGGGGGGGTGTTGGAACTGAAGGACTCACTAGGCAAGGAAGCTTAAGAAGGGAGTCAGAGAGAAGAGAAAGTACAAGCAAACAGAGCAGTCAACGACGATCTGGCAAGTAGGCCAATATTTTTTCAAGACATTTATGCACATAAGAGAGGTGGACACAAGGAGAAGGAGCAAGTAGGGAGCTCCAGGAAATGTATATCAAAATGTTAGAAGAAATCCCTACAACAATAGTGATTTTCATCACTAAAAACCCTTGTAAATACCATTTCACATTTTTGTAGCTCCATTTTGTGCAAGCCAAGGAGTCCTTGAGCTTGAGGAGCTTTAGAAGTATCTACCTGTCAGTTTTCACATTTTTTAGACTTCATTTGAACCTCCAAATAGGGTAGAGAACCTAATTTTTAACTAGGTTGGACACTAGGTCTGGACAAGGCCAAAACCTAGTAAAAAACTATAAATAGAGCTAGAGAGCTCATTTTTGAGGGTAGATTGTAAGTGAAATGAACTTGTAAGAGCTTTTTGAAAGTAATCTAAGAACTCCATTGCTTCTCACTCTTTGTCTTACAGTGTGTGCGCGTGTGTGTGTATGTGTGTGCATGCTTGTGTGCTTCTCACTCACGCACTTGTGCCTCCACTTGCTCGAGGTCTTCATACCATCCTCACGTCTTCCCGGATTGACATTAAAGGAGGTGCTACTCATCACTGAGCTACACCGAACAATAACACAACAGACAGCTATACTCAAAGGTATGCAAACTTACCGTATGCCAAACTCAAGCAACAAGCTCCTACCAACAGTCGACTCATCACAAACTTATCATTGTTTCCATTCGTGTACAGACCATTACCGATACGAGTCCTTCCTGGGATCGGAATCAACTGTGAACACAGACTATTGTATCGAACCTGGTTACTTAACAAAAAAATGCTAACACGCAAATAGTTCGCTTCGGCCTTACACAGTCCCTTGTTCAATAGAAGACTGATAAACAACACTTATTCCGTGATAAAATCCAGAACCGCATATAACTATCACCAAACAGATTCACAACACAAGACTACTAAATCGTAACTCTGCACTACAAGGAGAATAGTAGAATAGACAGATACGAACAGAACAGAACAGAGCTCAATCTTCTCATCGACACATCACACACAGATTCAAACAGTATGCTCACAATTCCCCAAAACGGGCTCTCGACCATTCTTTTCTCATTGCCTTATATAGAAGATTTGTTACAAGGGTGCGCGAATCTTTAGTTACACGCGCATTTCCAAAAGGTTCTTTTACATTTAAGACGCCTGTCATAGTACATTTGTCCTTTTTCGGCGGCCGTTCAACACATGCATACTCATGTATATCCATTCATACATACACACATGCATACTCATGTATATCCATTCATGCATACACACACACATATATTAATACATACATATGCACACATGCATATACATACACACACATGCATACATATACGTGCATACACATACATATGCATATACATACACTCTCACATGCATACACATACACACACATAGATACACATATGCATACACACATAAGAGACACATATAAATACACACATACACA